>LCWF01000085.1:273590-329729 GCA_001006345.1 Phaeomoniella chlamydospora | reverse complement strand
TATAATAATTTATATTAATATAAAATTAAAAGTATGTATATTTATTATATTAAAAAAAATACGTTAAACTTAAATATAATTAATAAATAGATTTTTTAATACGTAAAAAACATATTCTTTTCTAAGTAATCTTTAGTTTTTATAGTATATATAAAATAATCGATAGATTTAACTAAATACTGAATTTATTATATAGAAACTCCTATATTTTATTAAAATAGATATTATTATCCTTTTAATCTAAAAACTCTAATAGAGTATTTTCTATATAAAATAAAAATATAGAAGATCGTCTAAACTTTTTTAAGTATATAGTATTAAAAATATTTTAAATATAATAGTAAATCTAATTTCTACTAACTATCGTAGTTTTTAACTCTAATTAAATAATAATATTATATATATATCTCTCTCTTTAAAATATAGTTTTTAGCTAATATCTCGTAGTATTATTTAAACGATATCTTATTATTTAAATATATTAGAGTGGTGTTATATTAGTTAAAAGAGTATAGAATAGTCGATAGAACGCGTTATTTAGAATATACGTAAATAAAGTATATAATTTCGGGTTTTTGCCAAGATATTTACTGATTTTTGCAAATAACTGTAATTTTCCTGTATGATACAGGACGCGGATCAATTACCCGCGGAACAAGTTCCTGGCTGTATTCAGAGTACAGCAATGAGAGAGTGGCCAACAATAATTAAAGCTCCTCTAATGGTCGACCCACCGCGGGACTTGGAAGGGCTACAGAGTATGACGATGCAACAATTTCTTCCTTGCATACTGTACGTACCTTGTCTACCCTACCTAATACTGTCGATAGATTTTTACTTCCGGGCCAGCAACGCTCGTGGCGAGTCCGGGCCATGCCATGCCATTCCAGACCACTCTCTTTCTGTGTTGCCTTCTCGACTATTTCGCTATCTGCCAAAGTCATTGAATGCCATGTCAACATCGCGCATCCTCAGCTATCGTCTGAGAGCCCGTTATGGTGCTGTGGCGGCAATAGCAGCCGTTGCGACCAATGCATATTTGACAAACCGTCCTGTGATTCGACTTGATACTTCTCACGATCAATCCACCTCGCTGCATGCTCTACCATTCACTCGCGATCTCCCAAGACGGCATTATGTCAGCCTCCACCATCCCTCCGGCCATAAGAGGGGCGCAACAGGGCTTATCCCAGACGCAGAGAAGCATGAAGTGGACACGTCGCAACCAGGCTTCAGAGACAATGATACTTCAGCGTGGTCGAGTTTCTCAGAGAACTTCGATGCCATAAGAACATCCATGTCTTCCATTGAATGGACAGATATTGGCAACAAGATCACAGACATTTTAGTGCCTTGGTGGGCTCGCCAACTACCAGAGTTGCTGAGCAAGTTGCAATTGGAACTCTCGTTCGCTCCTGGCTCTCTTGCAGATGAAATATGGAAAGAAGCTGCCGATGTCGAGATCAATCCAGAGATAATGTGGGACGCGCAAGTGCGCATCAGCCGCGAGTTACCCGTTGAGGAGCTCAACTTTCGCAAACAAAGGAAGAAACATGTAACAGCCGCGCTCGCGAAGTACCTAGGTCTCAAAGAGGATCAAATTCATCCGGATGATGTTCCCACCATTGCTATCTGTGGTTCTGGCGGTGGTCTAAGAGCCCTAGTGGCTGGGACAAGCTCCTACCTATCTGCACAAGAAGCTGGCCTGTGGGATTGTTCTACATATACGGCTGGTGTCTCTGGCAGTTGCTGGCTTCAGACGCTTTATTTCTCCAGCTTGGCCGGGCAGAACCACCGGAAACTAATTCAGCATCTCAAGAATCGAATCAACGTCCATATCGCGTTTCCACCCGCTGCGCTCAAGGCCGTCACGACTGCACCTACCAATAAGTACTTGCTGAGTGGGTTTGTTGAGAAATTAAAGGGCGACCCAGCAGCCTCTTTTGGCTTGGTTGATGTGTATGGGATGCTTCTTGCAGCTCGACTCCTCGTTCCCAAGGGCGAGCTTCAAGTTTGTGACCGCGATTTGAAGCTCTCCAATCAACGAGAACATGTTGATGGGGGAGCCCACCCAATGCCTATCTATACGGCTGTCCGCCATGAGATTCCCATCGAAGAAGAGGAGAAAAAGCTTGTCGAGGAGGGAAAGTCTTCCACCGACGATGTCAAAGAGCGCGCACAGAAAGAAGCTTGGTTCCAGTGGTTTGAGTTCACCCCTTATGAATTCTTTTGTGAAGAGCTTGAGGCCGGTATTCCAATATGGGCTCTCGGAAGAACTTTCAGGGACGGCCACAACGCTGTCTTGGAGACAGGTCTTGCTCTGCCAGAATTCAGAATACCATTGCTCATGGGAGTTTGGGGCAGTGCATTTTGTGCCACTCTGTCCCACTACTACAAGGAAATACGCCCTGCTTTGATCGGTTTGGCAGGGTTTGATGGTTTAGACTCCTTGATTGAGGAAAGAAATGAAGACTTAGTTAAACTTCATCCAATTGATCCAGCAACCGTACCAAACTATGTCGTTGGGCTGAAAGACAAGCTGCCAGATACTTGTCCAGCATCTCTGTTCCACACAGACCATATCCAATTGATGGATGCTGGCATGTCGAACAATCTTCCAATCTATCCTTTACTGCGCCCTGGTCGAGATGTGGACGTCATCATAGCATTTGACGCCTCGGCAGACGTGAAACGGGAAAATTGGCTAAGTGTTGTGGACGGTTATGCGAAGCAGAGAGGTATTAAAGGTTGGCCAATCGGCAGTGGATGGCCGAAGCCTTCGTCCAACGCTGCTCAAAACGCCGCGGCTCTAGAGGAGGCCCAAGCAACTAGTCCGCAGGAGGCAGCGATGAAGCTCTCCGAGGCTCGCGAGGATGCTCGTCAAGAGGGCAGTCCCACTCGGAGCGCTGACGATCCAGACAACCTAAGCCGGCCCGAAGACACCGATCTTGGCTATTGCACTGTATGGGTCGGGAGCCTCGAGGAGCGTGCGTCAGGCGAGGAGCCACCTCCAAGTAAGCGCCTGAAGCCGAGCAATGAAGATGATTGCTTCAACCTTCTACAAAAAGATGCTGGAATGACTTTGATATACTTCCCACTCCTTCCTAATCCCAAAGTACCAGGAGTTGCTCCTGACGAAACAGAATTTCTCAGTACTTGGAACTTCATTTATACTGCGGATGACATAGACTCTGTTGTGGACCTTGCCAGGACGAACTTCCTGGAAGGGGCTCAGCAGACCAAAGATACAATCAGGGCCGTTTATGAACGCAAGAAGACATTAAGATTGGAACGAGAACAGCACTCTCGAATCAAAAGTTTCAAACACAGGCTGAGGGAGGACGGAGATCATTTTGCTTAAACTTTTCGATTAGACATGATACCCAATAGAGCGAATGATCAGCTTCAAGCTATCTTGGAAGATCTGTTTAATCCAACCTACGTCTTGGTGCGGTCGTAGTCATAGAAAATGACTGAGGCGTACTGTAGTTGTTGGCAAGCATAGGAAGTTCATTTCCCAGATTACTGGATTGGAGTAAAGTGGATAGGGATGCCAAATAAGACCGCCACTTACAACACACCCTGTGGTACTACATCTTCCTTGCTGGGGAAGGGTCTCTCGGCCCAAGCTATTCGTGATCTGATCTAAACTCGCTGTGTCTAAATCTATATGAGGACCGGTCGAAGTAGCCGATTTTCTTGCCTGACTATCGAGGTGACAGTGTCTCTATACCGGTGGGTTATATAGCCTGCTATAGGTATCGAGCCCCTTTCTGAGTAATGGAAATGTCCAGGTGGATGACTAAGAGTAGCTTTCAATGCAAACGTCCACAAGGTCAATGTCTCGAGTTTGATGGAGCTACGCAAACATCTTCAGGAAGCACTTAAGGGTTTCCGATGTCAGCGTCCCCGGGATCCGTTGGTTGTCGTACGTGCATGTATTCAATCTCAGATGACATCAATCTCACACGTCGGCGGCTACATACACGGCCGGGTCGCACCTACCACTTCACCAGCTCGGTTGACCCATTTGGTGTATCTTCAGAACTCATCACTGGTTTTTCTCATACAGACAGCAATTGATCTATGCCTATGCCTTGTCTCAGTTTTATGGGCTTCCATGTCAAGCAATTTATCCTCTCTCTTGTCTCCACCTCTTTATAAAGATACAACGCTCCTTGAGATCTACCATGCCATATCCTTAGGCAAAGGTCCCTAACACTGCGTTATCAAACACTATCCGTCATGATTCCAGATAATGAATGGGACAGTGGTGTGCCACCTAGCTCGTCAAAATGGCGTACTCAAGATGTATGTCTTCTTCTCTTCTGTCATGTCCTGTCTCTCACGCTGGATTCAATAGATCATCTATGTGTCTCTTATAGGACCGGTGATGCTGGCAGCTCTGCTTGAGTGGTTCCTATGGCTTGCTGCATTTATCTACTGCTTGTGCAAGGTATATCAAAAAGCCAATCATTGGAGCATCAAAGTACTCGCTATCACTATGATGATTCTGTTCACAGCCTTCCGGTACGCTCTCTGTGCATCTGCTATTGATCTGTGACTGATATCCATGCAAGTGGCATATTTCTCCCTGTCATGGTTGTCACCTTGCCCTTACCTCCAAGCTTGACACAATATTTTCCGAATGCTTTGGTCTCATTCCTCCAGTGGTTTGCTTTCTGGACCTTCGCTATACTCCTCATCACCCCATGGCTGTTCTGCGTGTACAGATTGGTCACTAATTCGGTGGGAAGAAAGAAACGGATAACATATTCTCTAAAAGAAAGTACCGCGCCAAAGATCGTGATCGTTATGCCAGTCTACAAGGAACACCCTGACGTCCTTCTCACAGCAATCAACTCTCTCGTAAGCTGTGATTATCCGGCCGCATGCATCCATGTTTTCCTTTCTTTCGATGGTGACGATATCGATGAGTTATACCTAACAACCCTTGATCGATTGGGAATCCCCATCACCATGAAACATATTCCTAGGAGCATCGATGTGTCATACAACGGCGCTAGAATTACAGTCTCCAGATTCCCCCATGGAGGCAAACGCAAATGTCAGAAATCTACTTTCAAGCTGATCGATAAGATTCACACAGAGTATCTGAAACGCAATGACAATCTTTTCATACTTTTCATCGACTCGGACTGTATCCTTGATAAAATCTGTATACAAAACTTTCTATATGAGATGGAACTGAAACCCGGAAGCAAGCGTAACATGTTGGCTATGACCGGTGTCATCACGTCCACGACTGAAAAACATTCGTTGATCACGCTCCTGCAAGATATGGAATATCTTCATGGTCAGCTTTTTGAGCGATCGGTTGAATCTGGTTGTGGCGCCGTGACCTGTTTACCAGGCGCGCTGACCCTATTACGCTTCTCTGCTTTTCGCAAAATGGCAAAATACTACTTTGCGGACACGGCAGAACAATGTGAAGATCTTTTCGATTTTGCAAAATGTCACCTAGGAGAAGACAGATGGCTGACCCATTTGTTCATGATCGGCGCGAAAGAGCGATACCAGATACAGATGTGTACCAATGCCTTTTGCAAAACCGAGGCGGTTCAGACGTATCGCTCACTATTGAAGCAGCGTCGCCGGTGGTTCTTGGGATTCATTACCAATGAAGTTTGCATGTTGACAGACTTCCGGCTGTGGAAGCGCTATCCACTTCTATGTGTCGTTCGCTTCATGCAAAACACTATCAGAACTACTGCCTTGCTCTTCTTCATCATGGTAATTTCCATCATCACCACCTCTAACAAGATTAAGAATTTGCCTGTTGGCTTCATTGCAGTATCGTTGGGTCTCAATTACTTACTCATGTTGTATTTCGGGTTCAAACTTCGACGTTTCAAAGCATGGTTATACCCAGTCATGTTTATCGTAAATCCGTTCTTCAATTGGCTGTATATGGTCTACGGGATTTTCACTGCTGGGCAGCGGACGTGGGGTGGGCCCAGGGCTGATGCTGGGACTGCTGGAGGTCATACCACAGCGCAAGAAGCAATCGAATATGCGGAAGCGACAGGTAACGAACTTAACATTATTCCAGAGACATTCAAAGAGGCACCAGAGCTTCGTAGTCGAGGACTAAATCTCCACTTACAGCCTCCAGTTACCGCTGAGGGAAGATTCGCTGCGGCCGAATCGCTTCCAGGGGGATTGTATCAACACAGTGACGTTTCCAGCTTGACCGTTCCACGATCGCGGCATAACGCTGATGCACCTGGGATGCCCCTACATCTTCGCTCCTCACTCGATTCCGATGGTACCAGCGGCTCTGGATCTTATACGTTCTATCAACCTCGTCGTGTGGAGAGCATTATGGCCGAAGAAGAAAAGAGACAACATGGTGATGTCCCACGGCGAAGTCCATCTGTAGGCTCAGGGTCAGAGATATCGCTCCAAGGCAAAGAAGGATTTTCTTCAAATACGCAGCTGGAAGAGGCGTTGAATACACAAAGTCTTGGCCAACGACAGTTGACTGTCCTCAATCTCGCAAGTACACCGTCCGGAAAGATTCGAAACACTAGATATACTCCCTCTGCTCCGGAGGCATCATCCAAGGAGCTTGAGGGGATTCCGCCTGCAACCCTGCCGCGATGGGCGACAGATGTCCGAACTGAAAGAAGTCCGCTAGGCAGGCAAAGTCCAATGCGCGAGGAAGCGGCGGAATCAAGCAGTAAGGATGCACAAGAGACCACAACAACGACGTCAACATATAGAACACGGCAATTCTCACCATAGAAACGAAAATAGAATACAACGAGAAAAGGAGACCAACAAGCAACGATAGAGTGCAATGATTGTGCCAGCCAGCTTATGAGAGATATTCGGCAGCACGTTTCGATCTTTCCCATGGGTTAAATATTACAGATCGCAGCATTTGGTGCCGGTTGTCGAAGGATGTGCTTGTACCTGTTGATCTTCGTCCAAGAATAACATCGAATAGTATTGGAACATTGTACAGCGTATCATTGAACTTTTCCTACGTAGGTCATTGGACTTGATTTCACTATATCATATTACACAGCAGACACACGTGACCCACAAGATGCACAAGATGGTCCTTTGAAGTGGCACATGGAGTACAAGGTCGATGCTGTAGCCCGCCGAGAGACTATGTGCTGTCCATTCGTTCAAGATTATCATGGCGATGGTGTGATGTAGTTTGTCCAGCACACACTGTTCCAGAGAACGGGGATTGTGTATTGGAGACGGATGGATACAATATGTCGGTGAAATAGAGCCATCTGACAACAATGGTAAAAGTGTCATAGAAACTGCGTGAAGAAGGTAACGTTTGAAAATTATAAAAGAGATAATTGTCTGATGTAATATCCATAGGAGTCCGTTCACCCTGGCTTGCTGAGGAGCTCAAGAAGAGTGATTGGGCTGTACTGTACTACAATATACCATACCATAAATACAAGAGGACACGGTGGCATTGTATTATGATACGGTAACGGGGGTTTGCCAGACGATGAAGAAATATCTGTGATGTGAGTGGGCAAAAGGTGGAGCGGAAAGGCGAAGAAAGAAAGAAAGAAAGACGATGAAGATTCAAGAATCTTCCTCTCATGTTTCTCCCTCCCCCTCCAAAATTCCGAACTGCAATTTTTACATGGCAAGAAACTAATTTCTGCGGGACGCTAACAAGCTTGTCAAGGGAAACTGAAATCCTGCGATAGCCTCACGATTTTTCGTGCCTGACTCTCCTCTCCAAGCCCAACTTCCTTTTCAACACCTTTTCAAACTCTTCTCAGCCAAAGTACTTTGAACCGTTCGCTTCGAGAAATCTCGCATATATCATCTAGACTCTCGGCCTATCGAGAACGCTTTGACAGATTGGACTTCCTCCGCTTTCATTGACAAATATCTCCCCGCCAAATCATCAAAGACCAGCTGTTGGGATGTCCGTAGTCGGGGTAGACTTCGGCTCAAGTAGCACGAAGATTGGTGTCGCAAGGAATAAAGGGATCGATATAGTAGGTTCTTATGAAGCTGTACGAATGCCAAACACTAACGCTGGTATAGATTACAAATGAGGTTTCCAACAGATCTACACCGTAGGTTTTCCCCGCCGCCGCAATGTCGAACGTCATGTACAACAAGAGCAGATAGCTAACAATGTCAGATCCTTGGTGGGATTCGGTCCCAAAGCCCGATACCTGGGCGAGTCGGCCAAAACCCAGGAAATCTCGAACTTGAAGAACACCGTCAGTTCTTTAAAGCGACTTGCCGGCCGATCGATCACCGACCCTGAAATTGCGATAGAACAAGAGTACATCACTGCACCACTTGTCGATGTCAATGGCCAGGTTGGTGCAGAGGTCACATACTTGGGAAAGAAGGAGAAATTCACCGCTACGCAACTGATCGCCATGTACTTGACCAAGATCAAGTCTACCGCATCGACCGAGTTGAAACTCCCAGTCTCAGACGTCGTTCTTAGCGTGCCTGCCTGGTTCACCGATGTACAGAGAAGGAGCATGCTTGATGCCACCGAAGTTGCTGGTTTGAAGTGTCTGCGATTGATCAACGACACGACCGCAACTGCTCTTGGATACGGTATCACCAAGCTCGACCTTCCAGAAGCAGACGCAAAACCACGTCGTGTCATATTCGTCGATGTTGGGTACAGTGACTACACCGCTTCGATCGTGGAATTTAAGAAGGGCGAGCTGGCAGTCAAGTCAACGGTCTGCGACCGCCACTTTGGTGGTAGGAACTTCGACAAGGCGTTGGTGGACCATTTGGCGGCAGAATTCAAGGAGAAATTCAAAATCGACATCAAAACGAATGCAAAAGCGGTGACTCGTGTGGCAGCCGCAGCTGAGAAGCTGAAGAAGGTTCTCTCTGCCAATGCTTCCGCGCCAATCAGCATCGAGTCGTTGATGGATGATAAGGATGTCAAGGCCTTCGTCAAGCGAGAAGAGTTAGAGGCCATGGTTCAGCCTCTGCTCGACCGTGCTACTGCCCCTATCGAGCAGGCTTTGGCCGAGGCCAAACTGAAGGTTGAGGATATCGATGCTATTGAAATGGTCGGCGGATGCACTCGTGTTCCAGCCATCAAAGAGCGCATTGGCAAGTTCTTTGGCAGGGCTCTTTCATACACGCTCAACCAAGATGAGGCAATTGCTCGTGGCTGTGCTTTCAGCTGCGCTATTCTTTCTCCTGTATTCCGTGTCCGGGATTTCTCGGTCCACGATATTGTCACGTATCCTATTGAATTCACCTGGGAACAGTCACCCGATATCCCGGACGAAGACACCAATCTTACAGTGTTTAACAAGGGTAATGTCATGCCGTCAACGAAAATCTTGACCTTCTACCGAAAGCAGCCTTTCGACCTCGAGGCTAGATATGCCAAACCCGAGCAGCTTCCTGGAAAGATCAACCCCTGGATTGGCCGCTTTTCCGTCAAGGGCGTGAAGGCTGATGAAAAGAATGACTTCATGATCTGCAAACTCAAAGCCAGGCTAAATTTGCATGGCGTTCTGAATGTCGAATCAGGCTACTATGTTGAGGACGTGGAGGTAGAAGAGCCAATACCCGAGGAGAAGAAGGAGGGAGAAAAGAAAGAAGGCGACGTAAGTTCTGAATCTGCTACTTCCAAATCATCGCTGAAACGTAATTTGCAGGCCATGGAGACGGATGAGGCTGCAAAGCCAAAGACGAGAAAGGTAAAGAAGCAGGTTCGCAAGGGTGACCTCCCACTCTCCTCTGGTACTGCCTCATTGGATCAAGCTACCAAAGATGCGCTGGCCGAGAAGGAACAACAAATGTTCATGGAAGACAAGTTGGTCGCGGATACTGAAGACAAGAAGAATGAACTTGAGTCATACATCTACGAGCTTCGGGGAAAGCTCGATGAGCAATATGCCGAGTTTGCTAGCGAAGATGAGAAGGCTAAGCTCCGGGAGAAACTTGAGAAGAGCGAGGTAAGTCACTGGTGCTACTTCTACGAGGGCAAGCGCTCACAATGTATTAGGATTGGCTCTACGAAGACGGTGAAGATGCCACCAAAGCCGCATATGTCGCGAAGATGGATGAGATTCGCTTTGTTGCCGGCCCTATCGTCCAGAGATACCTCGACAAGGTCGAAGCAGAGCGTCAGGCGGTCCTCAAAGCCCAGGAGGAGGCTGCAGCAAAGAAACGAGAGGAAGCTGAGGCGAAGAAGAAGGCTGAAGAGGAGGCCAAGAAGGCCGCGGAACCCAAAAAGGGTGAAGACACGGAGATGAAGGACGTTGATGGCGAAGCTTCATCTGCAAAACCTGATGCTGTCGAGGAAATGGATTAAGGGCCCATTTTAGATGCACTGTTTGGCTGAGATTACATAAGAACATTATGGCATAGCGGCTAGGTGTTTCTGATATGAAAATGGCCAAGGAATGAGATTTGTTGGTTTGTTTATACAATGCAAGGAGATTTCGGGGTCTTCATGTATTCGGAAGGTTTTGTCGGCCATTCCATCATTAGAGATCCTGCACGATAGATAGCTTTAGTTTCATGTCACGGAATGATGATACCGAGAAGGAAAATGGCTTATGATATCATCAGACACTCCTTTGACTGTTTTGGTACTTGAAATATTTGGCATTGTAAAAAGTGAGGGCTGTATTGGATGTGCTTTCGGCAGTTCACACCTTTCCCGCCCCAATTCAGGTAGTATGAGGCCGACGTCTACCGAGCCCAAAGGGTCAAATGTCGACTGCCGAGGTATCTCCTCCACGATACGGCTTGCATTGTACTGTAGGAATCCATCCCTCCCCCACAAAATTGTCCAATGCTTCTCGCCGTTCACCTTTTCATTCCCATATGGTTCCAGATCATCATTTCTTTTAGTTTCAGAGTCTTCTTTTACGACTTGCAGATCTCTTGGTTTTGATTTTATAAGCATCTCAAGGCTTCGCGCGAGGTTTCATACTTTGTAACCCTTTGTGTCTCTATACCGTTGCAATCATGGCCACGGAACGATTGAGCTCCATCCTCTCCCATCTCTCTCCAAGCAAGTTCGGTCTGGCCGCGATGTGAGTCACTATGGTCACGGCGAGATTGCCTGTCAGCCTGGCCCGACCGTGCGCCAATCACTTCGTACCCAAAGACTAATCTTACTGCAGAACGCAAAAGAACCCCGATGACATTGTCATTACACTTGCGGTACGGACACCTCTGGCAAAGGGGAAGAAGGGTGGCTTCAAAGACACAGAACTTGAAGTCTTAATCTATCTCACTTTGAAGGAAGTCTTGAAGCAATCCAAGCTCGATCCTGAGGTTATAGAAGATGTTTGCTGCGGAAACGTAAGAGCCTCTCATCTACATCAAGAGAGGATGAACCGTTGTCTAATCTCTATGCTCCCCGTCTACAGGTCAGCAATGCAAAGGCTGCTTATATGGCTCGTGCAGCTATGCTTGCAGCAGGGTACTCTGTGAATGCTGGAGCATCGTCCGTCAATCGGTTCTGTTCATCCGGACTTAAGGCTGTGCAGGACATTGCGAATCAGATTATTAGTGGGAGTATCGATTGCGGTGTTGCGATAGGCGCCGAGTCCATGACCGAAGGGGGCGATAGATTGGAAAAGCCATTCAGCGAAGTGATTACACAGAATTCGCAGGCAACCGATTGCATGATGCCGATGGGATGGACTTCAGAAAATGTTGGTGCGGACTTCAATATCTCCCGAGAAGACCAGGACAAATTCGCAGCGGAATCCTTCAGAAGAGCCGAGGTGGCTCAAAAGGCTGGCTGGTTCGATGATGAAATCACACCAATCATCACGAAGATAAAAGATCCCAAAACCGGGCAAGTAAAGGAAGTCACTCTGACCAAGGATGAAGGCCCTCGGTATGGTACAACTACTGAATCCTTGGGCAAAATCCGACCCGCTTTTCCACAATGGGGGACCAGGACTACAGGTGGCAATGCTAGTCAAGTCACAGATGGAGGTGAGTCCAATTCTATTTCCGACTTGCGGCGACTCTGAGCTGACATATACGCAGCTGCCGCCATCCTGCTCATGAAACGGTCGAAAGCCATTGAGCTTGGTCAACCAATCCTTGCCAAATTTTGCGGCGCCACTGTTGCCGGCGTGCCGCCTCGTGTTATGGGTATCGGCCCAACAGCCGCAATCCCTAAGCTCCTCAGCAAGTTTAACTTGACTAAAGAAGAGATTGACATCTTCGAAATCAACGAGGCATTCGCCTCGATGGCTGTCTACTGTCTAAGAGAACTTGGTCTTGATCACGAAAAGGTCAATCCAAGGGGAGGAGCAATTGCGCTTGGTCATCCACTAGGCGCTACAGGTGCCAGACAGATTTGCACAATTCTCAGTGAAGCCAGGAGGACGAAGAAGAAAATTTTGTTAACAAGCATGTGTATCGGAACAGGTCAAGGAATGGCGGGTCTGTTTGTCAATGAGCAGTGAGCTCATGTGTATGTACAATTGCATGGTATATGTGTACTCTGTAGCATGGACAGGTTGCATCTCTAAAGCGTCGATGTTTTATCATGCCCCTGTTAGCCAGCAGCTCTTGGTGAGCTTTATATGTAGCTCAATCGACCTACTGTACGTGCAACTATGCGCAACTATTCAATGTGGGGAAGTCAATTCTGCTGGACAAAAAAAAGTGAATTGAGTTGAAAGCGGTCGAGATTTTTCTCCGCATGGCTGGTTCCCAGACCTATCTTTTCGCATACCTTACAATCTTCAGTCTGACACAACGTTTGTCCCTGGGTCATATCATCTTTGTATTCATTCGGAACATTCGTGGACCAGGTTCATTGTTATCTCTAGCCTTTTGCAATCCTTCATCGGTCGTAGCATTACCACCGAACCCTGGAGTAATCGCATATTGATCGACCCCACATCTGAGGAATACTGGGAAAAGCTGTCGCAAATTTGCTGGTGTATCTCGACAAACATCTGTCGTTTTTGAGGCACATTTCCATCTAGTCCAGATTCTGAAACTACCTATAGCATCCAACCCGAAGGCTATCCCATCATGTCTTCTGAAGAAGCTCAGCAGAATGGATCTGCTGCAGTAGTTGACCAGAATGCGCAAGCCAAGGCCGACGTTGACAACATGCTAGCTCAGCTGGAAGCCAAGAAGGCTGCTGCTGCTGCTGCTCCAGAGACAGCATCGGAAGAAAAGACTCAAGAGGCAAATGGCGAATCGGATAAGAAACAGGACGACTCATACAGACGGGAGAGAGAGGATAGAAACCGTGAGAGAGAGCGGGATGGCCGTCCGGGTGACAGACAGTCGTTCAGAGGACGAGGTCGTGGCCGCGGTGGTTTCGAGAAGCGGAATAACAATCGCTTTGATCCATCAACCCAGGGGGAAAGTGATGATCCTGTCGCAATCCGAAAACAGGTGCATCTAATCTGCTCTTTGATGAAACTAATCTGTCTGCTAACATTCTGCTGTAGGTTGAATTCTACTTTTCCGATTCCAATCTTCCCTTGGACAAGTTCATGTTCAACAAAGTTGGGGGTACCGAGAACAACGCAGTCGAACTCGAAACCATCTGCTCTTTCAAGCGCATGAGACATTTCCAGCCACGATCCGCCATTGTCGCCGCTCTTAAGGAGTCCAGCATGCTCGAGGTTGTCGAAGATGACACAAAGGTCAAACGAAAGGTTCCCCTTTCCGAAGAACTGGCCAATGCCGACAATGAAACTGTCGTTAAGATCTTCGAAGATCGCGCAATGCCCCGTTCGATCTACGTCAAAGGGTTTGGTCAAGAACAGCCTAGCACTCAATTTGACATCGAAGCCTTCTTCGCCCCATACGGTCCTACCAATGCTATTCGCCTCCGCCGCAAGGACAACGACAAGAGCTTCAAAGGCAGTGTGTTTGTGGAATTTGATAGCGAGGAGACCATGAAGAAGTTCTTGGACCTCGACCCGAAACCAGAATACCAGGGGAAGCCATTACAAATTATGACCAAGAAAGAGTACTGCGAAAAGAAAGCCGCAGACATAGCCTCAGGCAAAATTAGAGCAAACAGCCCAGTCGGGGGTGGAAGGAAGAACCGCGATGATCGAAACTGGAAGGAGAGGAGAGCTGATGACAACCGTCGCGACAACAGACATCGTCGCGGAGGTGGACGAGGCTTCGGGTCCAAGGGTGGTCGAGACCAAGACCGTGGCGACCGAAATCGTGAGAGAAACCCAAAGTACGCTTTCAACATCATTAATCTTCCATTCTTCCTTCACCGTCCCCCAAACAGTACAGACGTTGCTAACACTCTCTTTTTCTCCCTCATAACAGCAAAGACTCAACCAACGCCGAAGACCGAGAAGCAGCAAATACCTCTGCCGTCGCTCAAGCAAAGGCTTTCGTTGAAGCAGAAAAGGCCAAAGAAGAAGATACCAATGGCACCGCCGGACAAAAGCGAGCTAGAGAAGAAGACAAAGCCGAAGGTGAGAGAGAAGCCAAGAAGGCCGATACCAAGAGCGAAGAGTCGTGAAAATTTCCCTCTACACACCCCAAAAGAAAAGGGGATAGGAGTTATGGCTAGATGGGGAAATCAATGTATGTATGTACGTACGTAGGGTACAGTACGATGTATACCGCTTCAAGCATATCAGTCGATCAAATCAAATCAAATCACATTAGATCCAAGCGATGCCAAAGAGGATCCCTCTATAACCACCCCCCTTCTTAAGTATCGTACCGATGTGAAGAAAAACAATCAAACCTCACGTCAAGAATCGAGAGTGACACTATATATTATCTCTAACGTTATGTCAAGCTACATACACCACATCATGTTGTTTGGCAAGATATAATATTATGAGAATATATTTATGGAATGAGATTCTGAATATTTGCGATTGATTGTTTGTTGATTTGGATGAATGAATGGAATGGAATTTTATTTTTTTCTTTTTCGAATTTTTTTCTTAAAAAGTTCGATGAATGAATCCTGGGGTATAGCACTGAGGGAAGGAGAGAGATTTAATTGCATGATCTAATTAACGTACATAGTTATGTTATTAATTGGCATGAATGATTGATTCCTAGGTATAACAAAACACGCTTGCAAGATATTACACATGTTCCACATCCTTTTTTTTTTCTCAAGTTCGACATACGATTTCGATTTCACGTCGATCAGATCAAGTCAAATCATATCAGATTCTACCCATTTAGTCATTCATTCCATCAAACCAATCTAAAAAGTCATTTCTGCCAGATTCCCTCCCCTTCCTTTGATAACGCTGGGACTATCCGTAACTTCATTCCGAATTCCTGTATATTCACCATCGGCCGCTGCTTCGTCATAGAGTCCTAGATCTTCTTCGGCACCGGGGTCAAACTTCGAGCCTTGATAAGGATTCTCGTAATCGATATCTCCTGTCAAATCGAATTCGGGTTCTAAGTCGTAATCGTCTGTCACGTCACCGCCGCCGATTTGTTGGTTTTGGGGTGTTCGAACACCGGCTGATTGGAGGAGGTCGCGGACTATCGTTCTACTGGCTTCGCGGGCTGGGGTTTTCAGGAGGCGGGATTGCGGTACGTGGAATTGGAACGTTTTTGGTGGGGAGCCGCCACCGAAGTTGTCAGGGTCGACATCGGAATCGGAATCAGAGTCCCAGATTCCGGCACCAGCGTTCGCTGGTTGTTGAGAAGATGAGGCTTGAGGTTTAGATTTCGCCCGGCCAGGAGTTAGAATGGATACACCTGGCGTGCGGGGTTGGCGGGCAGAAAGTGGTTGAGCGATACCACGGATAGGGCTAGAGAAGACCTCGCTATTGATCTGAGGAGCTTCAGGCATGGCGGGAGAGGAGGAAAAATCGGCGGACGGAATGTTGGTGAATCGGGTTGCTGTGGCAGGAGTTGTGGTTTCATTTCGGGAGCGGAATGGCTGGTAAGTCCTGGTGCGGTTAGATGTTAGCGGCGTGGCTGCCACACGGTAGTTCTTGTCAAGAATGCGGTGGAGGAGAGGGTCTGTCTTCTTCCGGGATGTGGAAGGACGGGCGATTGAAGCTGGTCCTGGAGGTACGAACGGTGAGGAATCCGGTGTCATGGAGATGTCGTTGAATGCGGTCGTTTTCCCTGGAGTGATAGGGGGTGCATTATCTTGTCGAACTGTAGGTTCGGATGAGTTTGCCACTTCACGGCGGAGTGCCTCATATGGCGAAGGATATTCGGCAAACTGTGCTGTTGTTTCTGATCTGCTACCTGTAGGTTTGGCCCGCGGCGTGCTTTGAGATGGAGATAAGGTCAAGTTCGACAAATCAAGGTCCTCAGGGTGGTTCCCAAGAGATATATGCTCAGAAGATGGAGTTTGATAGGACTCTTGTTCCTCCAAGGTGGTATGCGTAGTAGCGTGGGACTCCTCGGTCGCCGTCTCATCGAAAATCTGCATTGAAGGTTGCTCTTCATATCCTGACAGAGACACGTTGGCGCTGGATTCGAAGAATTGCTTCCAGAACTATACGCAAGTCAATGTTATAATGCCTATACCCATGTGCAACATGTCCATACCTTTGAGCCTTCCCAAACTCCTTGCGAATGCGCCGCATATTGCTCAACTATAGGCAAAATGCTCGTAGTGACAATACGATGCGCTCGGCTGAAATTATGGTCGATTTCTATTTCAAATCAGCAAAATTGTAGAATCACCAGAACAGGCGTGTGTCCACCTTGTAGGGTCAGCGTGATTGACTGTTCCAATCGCTCCAGTTCCTCGGTCAAGGTCAAAGACCGCGGTTGCGGTTGCGGTGGTGCGCGCGACATTCTGAGATAGAATGCCTCCAGACATGCAAATCAAAGTTAGGGCAAAGTAGAGTCACCGTACAAGATTACAGTTGAATAAAAGAATCTCGTGCCTCCATGCGACGCGATGAGCACTGAGCAGCTGTTTGGCGCAAAGTGGGACGCGTTCGCGAGTACACACAAAGTACCGAAAAAGGCTTCACGACAGGGATGCGCCACACTTTGCCTTCTGTGCACTTGGGACACGCACGCCGGAGCCATTTTACCCCGCTTGAAGCACCTGTACAAAGTAATCGTAAAAGTGGTGTGCCACGAAACCCAGGAGACCCGCTGCCTGGCCTGGTTAGTCAGCAGTGCCGCCCTTGCTCAGACTCTCATCACCTTTACCCTGTAATGCTCAGGCTGATCTAAAAAATCAGAATTGTATAAGTTAATAATTACACAAGTAAAAAATAAAGTAGTTTATTAACTTTGGCATTCCATAATATTTCAAAGTTTCACGAAGGCGACGCAAAATGTGAGCATTTTCGAATCAGTAGACAAGGAATATAATTTAGATTAAGCGCAAATTATTGCCTTCGGGCATTTGGTCAATTTGAAACGATACAGAGAAGATGTATGTGGAGACCATCTGTTCAATTCTGGCGGAACGCTAATTTTCATGTAGTAGCATGGCCCCTGCACTAAGGATGGTATGATGCACTGGTGATCCCTCTGATCAGCACTTACTTACATCTCAACAGACACGCTCAATCAAAGAGAAGCTCCCAGTTTTTTTTTTCTCCTCAGCATTACCAGCCAAGTCGAGCGCATAACCAGGCATAATTATCTTGCAAAACAAAACATCAAGCACTATGCCTGGGGTGCTTATTCTGAAAGATGGTCAAGGCGTTGACAATATAAGATATAATGAGCTGGCGAGTGTCTCTCCAGCGTAGAAGCATAATATTCAAGGCATCGAAACTGCACTTACAGGTAGGATGCAGCCGAGATCAGTCGGAGGCGGTTTTGAGATCCACTTCCGATACTCGGGATCAATTCAAACAACGTCTGTTAAGGCTACTAGCTGTTCTTACCAACTATCCGACTGAAGTTCCATATCCCTCGTTCAAAGGGCTCCTTAGAAACATGTCAACCACCGAACAGCTCAGTATTCGACATCATATTGGACTCTGATAGGCCGGGCGGCACAGCAGCTGTTTGACACCACCTAACTGTCTCTCCAACTGGCAGAGAGAACAATGTCGTGGCCTATAACTATCAGGAGTACATGTTGGGGACTTACTTGGTGAGCTTTGTTGCTCTTTATAGTGCTAAAAGCTCTCCTTTGCGTGTTCGCTTAGCACTAACTTACTGTAATAGTTATTATTCAGCCTGGATCCTGATGTAGTTTATTTACACCTCGCTATGTGTTCATGTCCTGGGAATCCTCGGTGTCTTTAACAGAAGATATGAAGGAGCCTGGGAGGGGAGGGTTCAAGTGCTAGGTGGACCACTTTAGTGTGGTACATTAGCAGAATTGAAGTCCCGCAGCAGCATCACCTTGACTTAATGTGTAATCAAGGCGCAAGGCACCCAGATAAGAAAATGGGAATGTGGCGGTGTCGTCTGCTATATCAATGCATGACGTCTCAATAACTTCCTTGCCGCCGTATATGTCTCAACTTTCTTCCGCTTCTCGCTGTAATTGATTTGAGAGTGGATGAGCATTCCATTTATTCGTGTTCCATTTGAAACCATTTTATCCCTCCACGATGCCCGCTGCACCTATAGCCAAAGGTATGAAGCTATCACATTTACTAAGTGCCGCCTTACATCAGCCCTTCCGTTTCCGTAACTCCTTGCTATCTGTGGGGTGCAATGTTCATATATCATGAGCACGTTTCCTGCACCGTTCTGTCTATCTACGACCTGCACGTCCTATCTGTCTCTCCTGTGCACGTTTACTAAAAGAAATGCCCGCAATTCCAGGTGTCATCATCACCGTGAGCATCCTGATAGCCGCAGGGCTAGCCGCCTACGAGTCGCCCGAAGTTCGAAGATGGGTAGAAAACTCTCGACGAAAGATCGCTTTTGCGTTACACTCTCTGGGTGACGAGATTTCACCGAAAGTGAAAGAAAACAAGAAACATGATCCATCTATGGACGAGGAGAAAACCAGCGAGGCCGAAGAACGGCGACGTCAGGCACGTGCCGAGATCATAGAACGAGGCAGGGTCATGGAGGAGCAACGAAGGAAAAGGAAAGAAGGGAGAGTCTCGGGAAAACGAGATAGCGGCGTGGGCAGTTTCGATAGTCTCGTCGATGAAGATGGAAACCTCAAAAAGGATCTCGCAACTCAAGACGACGTTGTGAAAGCCACCTCTATCGAACCAGGATCTTCCTCTCCTGCCGGCCTGACCAAACGCAACATTCAGCGACACGAGTCCGAATCCCTCCGTGAGCTTGGAAAGCCTTCCCAAAGCTCAGATACCGGGCTTCCACCGTCTTACGAACAAGAACTTCGCCAAAACTGGGACCTTCCCCTTCCACCGATCACAACTGCAGCCTCCCAAACCTCCCATGCCTCGGAATCCATCCTCGATCTAACCCCAACTTCTGAGTTCCCTGACCCCGAAATATCTGTTCCCGCGCTATCCGCCAGCCCCCAAGCCTTACAACATGGCGAATACTTTACCATCTCCCACCCTTCCGACACCGCTTCACGGACTCTCTCCTCTCCCTCCCCATCCCAAAGCGCAGCCTCCGCCTCTTCTTCCTATTACTATTACGCCCACCCAAATGCCCCTAACGTTCCGATTTCCCACCCAGCCCCCGCCACCAGATCTCAAACCCAACATCTCCCTCTATCCTCCGCAGCCAGCACCGCCGACACAAGCGACCTAGAACACATCCGTGGATCCGACCTAGGCAGTGAACTCGGCCTACCCAGCAATAACAGCGGCGTTGGACCTTTCTCCGACGAAGACGAAGAAGAAGCAGATGGAGTCAAAACACCAGAAGGAAGTTTATGGACCGATGTTGGAAGTGAAGTTAGTGGAGATCAGTAAGCCAGCGGATAGAAGGAATGCCATGGATTGAAGAATGGAGGGAAGGAGGAGCTTCAGCTTCGGCATACACACACACGATTTATGGCTATGAATACGGACAGGGACGTGGAAGGGATATGAATAGGTAGGGTAGGCAAGGTATATATGGTATCGCGATTGATATTCAAGATTTTTCCTTAAGGTACTTGGGATTTTCTCGAAATATATTCAGGGTCATCCAGGAATGCTTCTGCACGTACAGTACATCTACATGTAACTCTACCCGTGACTTCACAGCAGCAAGGCGAAAAGTCACTACGATGCATCTCAACCTGTTTCTAAACGATACGAGCAGTGACGAAATTAGTTGTATGCGATGAATAAACTTATAGATTGGACTGGGTATAGCTTTCCTTCTTAAATTCCGGGACGGGAATCTGAACTGAAACCTTTAGATACACCAACAGGAAAGTTGAGATCAAAACGCAAGGGAAAAAAAGGCCAATTCAATCTCTGAATTACATTGCCCACCAACTCCTTCGCTAGTGCCGTGGAAAGAAAGAAACAAGAATGCATTCGAAAGGTGGATCACGCTTAACCAGACTTCGTCTCCACCATGGATGAGGTATAAAAATATGCGTGTATCGTGCTTGAAGTGGTCGGAAACGTGAGAATTCGATGGTCGTCGCTATGTGTTGTGGGAGTGTCATCAGATTGATAGACGGAATCAATGGGTATCTAAGAATATGGCCTGACAATTCTCAACCAGGAACTGGACTGCTTCGTTTTTCTTCTGCGTGTCGGTCATTTCGCGGGTTAGGCTTTCTGGTCTCATGATGGTTGGGGCGAAAACGACGGCAATATTCAAGGGCGTCATGAGGTTTTCTTTTTCGTGTCCCACGACTCGTTTCAGATGAAACACGAGAAACTCGAGGACATCTTGATGTACTTGAGGAAGGTCAATGATAGCATGTTGCATAGCTTGAACTTTCGCTTCGGATGTCGATAAGTTGCAAGCATCTAGTATTTTGTCGTAAACCTCGTATGTTATAAGAGGAGTCGGCAGACGTCGCAGATATTGCTTCAAGCCAGATGTAACAGCATGAATATCCAGGTCTGGGTCCGAGATGTTGAATGATTGAGGGTTCTTCTCGAATCCTTCCTTGACGATCAATATTTGAGAATTGCCGCCAGATTTACGGTAAATGCCTTCGACGTCCATCCCTGCCACGGTGTTAGATTTGTAGGTTGAACTGGACCTATAGAAAGTCTTACCTCGAACCTCAACTTCTTCAATGCATCGCGTCACTATGTAAGGAATTGGCGTCTTCTCAAATTCTGCGCGTTGTTCAAGGTCTGCACCAAATAGAGCTATCGATTGTCAGCGGCTAAGTAGGATCGATGGACTTCATGTGCATACTTGTGCTAGGATCTGGAGCCAGAGCAGTAGAACTATCATTAGACTGCATTCTAAGAGGGGCTGCTGGTTTAGTGGTAGCTTTCTGGTTGCCCCAGAAGCCGCCAAATCCACCAGGTTTCTGCGTAGATGATGTTTGCTCCGAACCAGAAGACTTGGGGAGGTTAGGGTAGTCATTGCTTGGAGGCGTAGAACCGTAAGGGGCAGTCTCTGTGAATTGCATTTCACGAGCATAAGATTGTTGCGTGGAAGAGAAGGCGCCCTTCAGGCCCTTCGTGACACCCTTTGCAACATTCTGACCCTTTTTCCAGTTGAATTTCTTCGGCTGCCCTTTGCGAATGTTCACAACTTGTGGTCCTTGAATGACAGTAATTGGCTCGGCTTCTTCAGGCTGGACAGCAGTAACGGAGCTTGTCATAGACATGTCAGCTATCGAAGGGCGAACCTCCTTAGAATCAATAGAGACTTGTGACTTCTCCTTGTGATGTGAGTAGATTCCCAAGCCGTTGGTAGGTGGTTTTTCTTCCTCTTTGGCTCCCTTTTTGTATAGACCCTGGATTTGATGGACGAGTGTGTTATTCAATTCTGCTAACTGCGCGTTCTTCAGAGAAAGCTGTTCGAACTCCTGTAATAAATTTTCCTTCATTTGATTCAGTGTCGAAATTTCAGCAACCACCTCCTGCTTCTGTGTGAGTGCATGTTCGATCTTTGGCGCATATGAGTCTCTAAGCTTCACCAGCGCTTCACTGAAGTCTCGTAATACAGAGTTCGCAAATTTGTTCAAATCTGGTTCCGTGGTCTTTTTGAATTGGGCAATATGTTCAGTTAAAACTTCTAATTCTCGAACAACAATCTCCTTTTGCGCATCAAGTACGACCATAGTCGATCGCTTTTCTCGGAGTTCGGAATTGGCCAGTTTGATCTCTGTTGTCGAATTGACCATAGCTTCAAGTTCCGAGACTCTGCGTTCTTTTTCCAGAGTCTTTTGGCGTTCACGCCGCAATTCGTTTTTGTACCATGTCAATTCTTCACGATTTTCAGGTGATGCAGTCACAGGGCTGCTCATATCTTGTGGCGTTGTTGAAGTGACAGGGGATTTTGGCCATTTGTGTTCTTTGGTAAGTCGCATTCCTTTGTCGCTAAAACTTCTTCCATGGCGCACAGAATTTGAGACACGTTTCAGGAACGACTCGTGGCTTCCACCGTCTTCCCCGGATAGTATCCTGGCCATATCTTCTTCCATCGTAAAGTCACCTCCGGCAGAATATCTGGGTAGTGATGGGGACCCAGCGTTGTCCGCCAATCTCGGTGTATCAGATTGCATCGTACTAATGGATTCGCTCTTCTTGTGACCGGGAGGGGGTGGTGCAGGTGGAGCTCTCGGTGCTACAAAGGGGTCTTTTGATCCTTCAGAACGCGCCGCGGTATCGAACAGACTCTTAGACTTAGGGGATTCGACTGGTTTTGAAATAGACTTGCCCGAGCTGAGCTTTGGGGTTGAAGAGGCCTCAACGTCTTTGGATACTGACGGTGCAGATTGATCATTTTGGTTGCGTACGCTGAGACTGGTTTTCCTCGTTACACCGCCCACTTCCTTTCGAGGTATACTGTTAGTAGACTTTGTCGAGAGAGAGTCACCCCGTTTCGGAGGCTGAGGCGACTGGGTCGGAATGTGTGCAGGTCTTGACAGCTCTACCGACCCTCCCTCTCGCGACCGACTCTCGTATGATGGCCGTGGAGTTGACAACTTTGCGGGCGCGGGAGCCTGTTCACGCGATTTCTCAACCATAGAGTCTGATGACGATCCCTTTGTTTTGCTTGTTCCAGCAATAGTGTCGCCATTAGCAGTCGGAGGAGATTCAAGGTGGGGTGATTTGCTCTCAGAGTATGAGCTCTGTTTAGAGCCTGCACGTTTGCGTTTAGGTACATCTTGGAGTTTGAACTTCTCGTCTGATGGCTGCCGCGAGACTTTGGGTGAAGCCTGTTGGTTGTGTCGATGATTCTCCGACAGTGGCGGCGAAGTCACGCTAGAACCGTTCACCTTTCCACCCATTTCCCTTCGCTTCATGATATTGTCGATCACATCATTGGAAGGTTGGCGGCCCTTCTCCTGGTATGCAATGTGGGGGCTAGGCTGGGTTTCTGCAGAGGGTTTTCTGGACACATTTACAGCACTCCTATCTGTATTGAAATAATCACGAGGCTGTTCTTCGATCTGTCTCGGTGTTCTCGAGTTGGAAAGCTGGGGTGAAGAGTGTGTAGCTGGCGGGGTAGGGTCAAAAGCCAAAGGTATTTCCATTTGTTCAAACCCTCCCTCCTCGGGCTGTGGGGCAATGAATGAATGGCGTTTGTTCTTGAAGACATCTGCTGGGAGTGTAAGGCCATCTTGAACAAATTAGAGTCAGCTGGGCCAGCGTGAGACATGGGAGATGACGGTCTTACCTCTCGTTGCAGGAGAATTGCTCCTTTTAATGTTGGGCGCAGGATCGAGCCGCGGCGCAACAGGACGATTGCGCAGTGAGTTATCTGTAGGAGTTTCTGACTGTCCATCGGATTGGGGAGTAGAGAGCTCGGGGGTTGAAGACATTTGTAGCTCATCTGTCGGGGGCAAAGAGGGGAGCGATTTGTCGAGCTTTACACCGGCCGTTTTGGACCGTTGAGCTGCGTTTCTAGCCGTTTTCTTTCTTCGCCTGGCCATCAGAGATTCATGACAGTCCATACAGAATATGCCTTGTGTCGTGCGCGCATATCGCAAGTTCTCAATCTTCCTTTTACAATTCCGACATTTGAAACAGTTGGCGCAGAAGGCTTGATCTCCTGTCAGGATCGCCAAATCTTCTATCTTATTTCCACAGCTGCTACAGCTGTATGTGCAATTGCTGCAGATGAGAGAGCCGTCTCCTAACAGCAGGAGATTGGCGTCGGAATCGAGGAGGGTATGGCAAGTGTTGCATCGGAAACAATTTATATGCCATCGATTCCCAGCTTCACGAAAGTCAGCAAGGGGGATCACTTTCCGCGAGATACGATGATCATATACCTAGTTCAAAAGCTTTGCCTTCTTCAAGTATCTATACCGCAGTTAGTTTTTGGGTCTCGTCGCATTGACAACGGTTGTCGCACCTCTCCGCACCCTTTGCAAGGGATTGGAATATCTTCTGCCTCCATGGGCGAGTCTGGGTATGGAGACTCCATGCTCGCAAAATCCAAAATTGATCGATTTTTACTCTCGTCCGCGTCAGATCTCAAAGCAAATGAAGTTTCCTCACTTCAGCTGCTCGTTGTGGTGTTGGTGGTGGCTTCGGCGGAGCGTTGGCATTGGCTAGAATCTTGGGGCTGACGAGGGTCTCGAGTTTCGGAGAAGCGAGACACTTTGTGCTTAACAGGAAGTGCGTTGTCAAGTTGTCTCTCACCTCTCAACTCAAGATCAATGAATACAAACCAACATCGACGGAAGTTGAAGACCTGACCAGCAGATCAACGAGGGTCGCACTTGCGTGAGGGATGTGGAAGAAGGGTTCGGTATCTGAAGAGTAAAAGCGGGTCAAGCGACGACTGCTGAGACGCTGATCAGTAAGGTATTTCGAAATGGAGCAAGTAATCAAACGAGCAAATTTGGCAATCCAGAATGGCGAGAGAGAGCTTGGACGCCAGAGTGGTCGAGCGAAGACACGACGAAGGACAACGACCCCTGCGAGTGTTTGAGAGGGGCGGATACCAAGTACATAGTAGTGCGCAGAGTGGAACGGAAAATGGGATTGATTGGGGCGCGTTTTTTTGGTATACTCTGAGTAGGCAATAATACTTCGCAATGGGCTCGAATTGCTGGTCGTTCTCCGGTACCAAATTTTACCGCATCGGGCAGAACCGTCACAAGAATGTAAGGGTCCGGCAATGAAAGATAGCGAACATACCAGATGATATTCCGACCAAGGTTCTGCTCTGTAAGATGCTTTCTGAACGACGAGTACCGAAGCTTGTAGATTCCGACCAAGGTCTCTTGCATATACGTGTTTTTATGGAATCGATGATCGTCTTTTTCAGTCAAGTGTCAGTCGCCATGCCCTTGGTAGTCAACAAAATACGGCATTAGCACCATTCGATTGGTTGACACCTGCTTACTATGTATTTGGTCCAGCCTTATGGTGTACGGGAGCATGCAAAAGGGAAAAGCGTGGTGCCAGGATGGCAGGAAGCGAGTCGAAAACGTTACGAAAATCTGAGGGTGTCATACTATGTCCTCAAGGAGGGTGGACAGACAAGTACAACAACATCCGACCTTCCTGTCGGACTTGTCTGTCAAGTGCAGAGACTCATTCCAACCCTATCTTCAACCTCATTCGAGGAGCGCTCGGATCAGTACACAATGTTTAGGGTTGCAATGTCGGCACCTACCCCAGGACAACGCCAATTGTGATCAATTACTTCGATCCAACTCATTCATCGCCATGATCATCATCAAAGACCGTGAGTGTCCAGCCTAGCCTCTACTACTACCCTCTAGTACCTGCACCCGAAACTCCATCTCAATACCTAGCTCACCGTGGACTCTTGGACCAAATGAGTGGCTGTTAGCGCCCGTGCTGCTGTCCAGCTGCAGAGTACACAATGCGACTAATTCAGCGATCCATTATTCTGGACTGTGCTTTTCAGACTACGACAAGATGGTACTAACCAAGGTACAATCGTCTCTTATTGTTACTATTTTCTATCCAGATTGCCTAGCTAGTCAAGGTCAGGTGGTTGTTCTTCAATCTTCACGCACCGCTAGCTAGCATTGCTTACCCCCTAGCATTTGGAATCACTCTTCGTAGTAACAACGATACATCATCATCTTACTCTTCGGTTTTCACCATGGTATAATACCGCATGGATGAGTGCATGGCAATGCAGATATCAGTTCATCTCAGTTCTTAGGCGATTATTACACCAGGCCAAAGGCGAATAGCAAAACAGCACCAACAGCGGCTTGCTTACTTGCCGACCTGCTGCATTTACCCCATTTATTGCAGTCCTCTCATCCAACCCGAACCATCACCAAAGACTCTCTCACTCAGTGCTCAATATAGAAAGTCAATATCCTGGTCTCAGGTACCATGTCAATGGTTCCTGACGGCATGGGGTAAGCAGCCTCAAGGCCTGCTACATATCATAGTAGTACTATGTATGATACAACACAGGATGACAATAGATCAACGTCCAACACTTCTTTCTCTATACCATCGAATTTCTAAGGCTCTGTTCCAACATTGTCGCCCCGAAGAGAGTCCCCATCTTGACCAGGGGTACTTGACGTAAAGGGAGTTAACTGATGGACCAGTGATCGTCGATCCTGACTTCCAATTGTTCTAGCCTCAACAAGCTCACACCCCAGATATTGAGGTCCATCCTAGTTGAAGGTTAATCTTCTCGTGCGACAAATCCTAAATCCATACCGAACTTAGGTCCTTGTACAGAGTACTAAAGGTACATACGACATCCTTTTTCCCTTTTCACAACACACCCCAGTCCATCACCAGCCGTCAACCCCGGTTGGTGAAATAAAATAATTAGACTTTTCAAACCGGTCCATAAGAAAGCATTGGCCAATGTTTCAAGTAAACCAAATCAATCCATCCCGCAGAACTACCTCATGTAGCATAGTTACTGTTGTACCCAGGTATGGAATACTGTACATAACAATAATGCCAGCGAAAATGCAATGCATGCCCACCCACATCTCCTCTCACTCTTTCAACCGTCCTGTCAAAAACGCCAACGTGGCTATCCTGCACATGATTACCTAGGTACCGTACATATCGGTACAAGTACAGTACAATAACGTGCTGCAAGTTCGCTCTCATCAATTTCTCTCCCCCCCCCCCTCCCCCTTCCACTCACTTCCTTTAATCACTCTTATACGCTCACCCTCCCAAAGGACTTTTTCTTTTGCAAACAGTACTTCCGCAGGAACAGCGTCAGGTACAGTATTTAAACATCGTATTTGCCGTAAAGAATTTTCCGGGGGCGGCTTTTGCTTTGGTACAGTAGTGGATCCAACAGCTAAGCCACAAGACAGCACCTACTAGGTAATTAGATACCTAGGTAGGGTACCTACATGTACATACGTATATCGGTAGGTAGGTAGGTATGTATGTATGTACTGTTTCTAATAGTTCGGATCTATTACTGTACAACCAAAACAAAATTCACTTTAATTCAGTGTTCAGCCACAAAAGATTCGTGTAACTCACTCAACAAGTACCTACTGTACTATACCTAAGGAGCACATAATTACATAGCTAGGTACTGTAGGTACATACTCGACAAACTCTCCTGCTGCTGCTGCTGCTGCTGCTGCCGCCGCCGTACAGTACCATTCCATTCATTCATCATTCCAGCCCCAAAGAACAAGCAAACATGTCTCATGAAACAATGGAGTAAAATGTTCATTTTGTATAAAATTAATTTAATCGTGTATTGCTGTATGGTTTCCCTGGCCAATAAAAGAAAATCCCTTTTTTTCTTTCTTTTCTAAAAAAGCCACGTAACGCCCTGTTTCATTGAAATTCAAAAAAGAACAAGATAAGATAATGTGTATGTATGTAGTACGGGACCTTCATGTTTATCTGTGATCGTGAAACATCGAGGTTGCTTTAAATTGATCTTCGCAGTCTTAGGCTTCCCGCAGGCTCTGGCCGATTGTTCCGTCCGTTATAGTGTTACAGCATCTCATCCTGATCCCAGATGAACACTCCTGGAACACGCTGGGATCATCGCAATACAGTCTTGTCACAATGAACAGGAGTGGTTCTAGTAATGAGTTCACCTTGCCAAAAAGCCACTAGTAGAACAAAAACAACGTTAGTTTTTACGAAATTCATAGGCTCAAGCAAGCTTCATCGATCTAAGTAACAGTGTAGGCATACTGGTAGAGTATCATACAGAACTTAAAACAAAACTCCAAGCAATGCTAACCAAAGGTAACAGACAATTCTTCAAAACACACCACTTCGCTCCATTCATTCCTTGATGTTCATGTAGTAAGTCAACAAGGATCTCAAGTCGGCATCGCCTCCTGCGACCAATGACAAAAATCGGGTTTCTGGTTTAATATAGAGCCCCAGTGTCCTGGCGTATGTGACCATAGCTCTTCTGATACCTGGTCTGGGTCGGGAGAATCCGTTGCGTGCGACCTCTGTAAGTCTATGTTCGTATTCTGCGGTAACGATGGTTCCGTTCATCTTGCAAAGCAAAGCATCCAACATCCCGATACCCATGATCATCGAGCGATCAGTAATTTCATTATTTTCAAGTACAATCAAAAGGTCAATGACCGCATCAATCGTTTCTGACGGGTTGCATTCACGGAGAATGCGATTTGCGAGTGCTTCAAAACCGCTGACAATATGAGAGGCGCTGTCGAAATGTTGACGCCCACCAATTAACGCGGTAAGAGCTCGAGCATAGTAAGCTTTGATGTATTTTGGCTGTTGATCGAAGATCAACTTGATAGTAGCGAGTGCCGACTCTTTCTGATCATGCACACGGCCTAGGAATTGTCTCGGTCCCTTATTTGGCAATTCTAAAAGATCAAGAAGGGCGAGGACCATGTCGTCGAAGAGGACTTCATCGTCGAAGATCTTATCATGGTCTTGAATAATGCCTTGGAGTTTGCGGAAGCCCATGATGTCAATGGACTTGTTTCGAATTCCTTCAATATATCGTCGAAGGTGTTCTTGATTGACCGCACGCTCCTTGGATCGAGGATGGACAACGTCAGGGCGTGCCACTTCGGCTTTATGCCAACGACGTTGCGACTGGGATTTGTCTCTAGGGTCTGGACGACCTTGACCGTGGAGAGGAGACTCGAGTACGTATCCTTCAGGCAGGACTAATGTACCCATCTTGACCGATTGATCATTTCGAGAATTGATTGGTAATGCTCCGAGCACATTTGATGGCGGAGCTGCCATGGTTCTGCTCATTGTTCGGTCAGCACCGTGAGCATTGACGGTATCTTTAGAGACATGAGGGTCTTCGTACACTCTGATAGTCTCTGCTGGAGGAGCCAAGTCGTCACTACTTTGGCGCGAATGTTGTTTGACGGGACGAGGAATACCAGATAGGGATTGAGAAGTGCGCCTAGGTTGCGAGGTTGTAGGAGTTTCCATAGGTTCTAGGTCTTGCGGTGAGTTACTTCTAGGTTGAGAAGCTGTAGGAATTGACATAGGATCGAAGTCTTTGGAAGCGTCCGGTGTAGGTTGCGCAGTGGTAGGAGTTGACACGGAATCTAGGGCTTGAGGAAATTGGCTATCGGCATTATCGGCGTCAAGAACAGTCATACCCGTCGTAGCGTTTGAAGCAGATGATATAGGTCGTTGAGAAGATGATTTAGGTCTGGCGGGACTACCAACAGGAGTTGGCATTGACGTTACTTTAGGTTTTGGTGGACTCATAGGTGGCTTCATAGCTGTAGACGCTTTTGGGATTGCTCTTGAGGAGTTCGTGACTGTAGAATGTGCAGGTCTCTCATTCGTCGCGGCTTTTGGAGTCGCGCCGGAGGACTTATGACCAGATCTTTCCGGCTGAGCTGCCATGCGAGGCACAGTGGCAGTAATGGTGGCTGATTCGGTGTGTGGAGGAGATCCCTTGCTTTGGGATTCCAGCACATTGGTGCGAGCAGGATCTGGCTTTCGAGATGTGGCCGGTCTCATGGGCGGGCGCATTGGAGCGGAAAACAAGGTACCAGGCTGAGCAATGGAGTGTACGGTTGGTGCAGTTGGTGCCGTTGTAGCCGAGGTAGGTAGAGGGCGAACAGCAGACTTGCTTGGACCTTTGACCTCTGTGATAACCGACATTGCAGATGCAGGGCGAGAAGGAATATCATCCGCCACGGGTTGCTGCTGAAGCTTCTTTTGGCTAGCAATAGCATCCTTTAGTGACTGTTTGGTGCGACGTGATGTTGCGTTGTGAGGCTGAGTGGACGCGGAAGATCCGAGAGCAGCGGGTTGGATTCGAGGGTTGGATTTATCCTGCTGCAATGCATTCTGCGACTTCGTATCCAAGCTCGACATGATGCTTTGTGCTCTATCAGGGAACAGCTGAGCAAATGTCCAATAGGTGACGCGCATGTCTTTTCTGACATCGAGATTGGCATCTTCCAAGCCTTTTCTGATTGACTTGTCGATCAGGTCCAGACATCCAGATTTGTTGCAGCCTTGACGGTGAGCTTGCATGAGCGTCTTCAGCCATCCTGCGGCAAAGCGACGTGGTTGTACGTTCTTGTCTTGGGCTGCTTGCCAAACATGGTTGACAATGAGTTTGTTCATGGATGCTGAGCCAACGATGGCATCAACCGTATCGTTTGCCTTATTACGAGCGATGGTCTTGGTGGCGGCACAAAGCTTGACGAGATCATAGAGAAGCAGGTCGGCCATGCAATCAATACCATGACTCACAGCAGCGCACATCTCTTGGATGAGGTCACAACCACTCGACGATAGTGTAGTTCGAAGCGAATTGATGGCTTTGAGAATACACTCGACGAGAACATACATGTTGCCGCAATAAGCAAGGCGTTCATCAGTAGGACCATTTCCTTTGGTGACACGACGTAAGATGTTGATTGACTCTTCACGTTTTGACCAATTCTGTTCAGACTCTTTACCAGCAAAGTAAGAACGACCAGACATCATCCATTCATCTAGATGCTGCTTGCTATCCACCCACAATGGAGCGATATTATCATTGTTTATCTTGATGACTGGGCGGCCGATCTCAGGTTGAGAGTTCTCGTCTGAGGGAAGGACGACATCTGCGCCAAGTTCACTCGGGTCACTTTGAGTATGGGAATGATGAGCAGCACGGTTAGATCTCTTAGGAATATGAAGAGAGCTTACATCGTGCTGCGGGGTAGAGACCGACGTTGTCTGAGATCTCGGAGTTGCATTCGAGCCAGTCTTTTGCGCATCTGTACGCGATGAACCACGGTTGGACATGACTGAAGTAGGACGTTGCAACTCAGCTCTAGTGTGTGGACGCGCTGGTAGAGACGCTTCAACAGCTGGCGCAGGTGACTGGCTAACAACAGATGTTGAAAGATCAGCTTGATGTTGAGCTGTGCCGCTGACTTCTGCAAGAATGGCTTCTGCAATAGTCTTTCTCACGTTGCAAAGACGAAGTTGTTTGGACAAATCACTGAGAGCACGACCGCTTGTGTTTTTGAAGAGTTGAATAACAGTGGCTTTTGCAGTATCTCTGACTGCGCCATCTGCATCTTCAAGGCAGACAATGAGGAGGGGCACGTATGAGCGGAATTTTAGGCCGTGTTCTTTGACCATGTCGGACAACCATTGGAGACTAAGGACTTTTGGTTTGGGGTTCTTGGCAGACAAGACGTTTTGGATGATGTTGTGCTCAATTTCAAAGCGCGCTTCCGGATGTACATAGACCCAGAAGTCGGCAAAAGCTTTGGATGCAGAGACACGGATGGTTTCACGATGATCAGAGAGTTTCTCGATGAGTAGCGCGTAATAGAGCTTGTGGCCTGTTCACGACGTTAGATACGCGTCAATGACGATAAAACAGATGGCAATATGACAGAGGGGATGCTATGTGGAATGGAAGTGATGATGGAATGACGGGATCATGGGTGATGTGATGATGAGACTATGGGATGATGAAATGATAGGAGGGGGTGAGGGGATCATGAGATGATGTATTGATGAGACGGATTGGACTTACCATGGAATCCGATTACATTTGTTTGACCTTGGACATTCAAGCGTTTGAGGAAGTTGGAAAGAGTAGAGAAGCCAAGAGTCATGAGCTGTTGAGATTGGGAAGAGGCGATTGAGCGGCGAATGACTTCGAATGTGTTGGCAATGGCCGTATCAGGCACACTTTTGTGCTTGATGTCAGATTTCAAGTCATTTAGGTAGCGGAGTTTGGTGTCGACGGCGCTATCTTGCGCGCATTGGAAGAGCTTTAACAGCTCGAAAGCTTTTATATCCATTCTTGTACCTCTGTATTGGAGGTACAAACCCCCCAGAGTACTGAGGGTAACAGAAATTACCGACGCGGTCGGCAGGAGCAGGATCGACGCTGCCGCAAACCAGATGGCAGCACCGACAAGTTCGGCAGGAACTTGTATGTGGAGGGAGGCCTCCATTGCAAATGTTAGCAATGGGGGCAACAAAACGTTCGAAGAAATTGAGAGCGATGGGAAATTCCAGAAAAACAAATTCAAGAGGCCAGCGTACTCGTGAGAGGATTGAGATGTTTTTGTGAGAGGAACCTTTTGAAAAGAAAAAAATCACAACTCACCTTATATGAAGCACCAAAAGTCTAAACTGACGGGTGACGATATGTGTTGTGTCGATGGAGTCAGAGGGTGGTAACCAGGGAGATGAAGCCTTTAGGGCACACCGTAATTCTGATATCTGACGAAAGTCAGGTGTTGTCAAATACACCAGCTCAAGCCGCGTAGTGGTGAGAGGGGGTCAATTTTGATATTGGGTGATTGTAAGGTGTCCAGGACGTTCATCAACATTTTTCTTCGATCAATGGAACAGTCCTGGCAGCGTCTTGAAATTTGATACAATTTTTTGGATGGTTGTGCGTTATAAAGGTTGAGGCTTGGCTCTGTTTATGTAAGAAACCAAGTATCGTGAACCAAAACAACAGAAGATGAAGTTGTATATACAGGTACGCACAACACCCAGATATGCAGTTCTCTCGATAGTTCTGAGCTAATTACTGGTCCGAGCTGATCGGTGAATACATCCCTTGTTCCCTCGTTTTAGGTATGGTGTCGTTAGTGTGTGGTCGCTATGTCTCATTTCCGCCGCGTGCCCAGTCCACTGGGCCCCCGCGTTCGGAGTCTTGGTTTACCGTGTTAGACGCCAAGCCACAGGACGCTCTGGAGTAGTACTCTATGTAAGTATTACTGTATATACAGTACCACCATCGCATCGCCTCTGGCAAGGGAGGATATCGAAGAGCTTCCAACGTGACAACGGCCTATAAGATATTTTCTCAACGTTTGTCTCACCGCTCCGCTTCATGTTGACAGGAGTTTGGTACGTTTCGGCCAAGGGATCATTGTAGTTGTTTATATCAAGCATACATATTATACGCAGATGTTGCGAGCTTACACCATAAACACTCTGTAGTAGCTCATCAGCGGCACTTTCCATTCATTTACTACACCATTACAAGATCGGGCTTCAGACCAACAACGTTCGTCCAGCACAATTGCTTAGACTTGGTCGTCGTGGTAGCGGATATTGTGGCACACCTTACTAGGACACGCAAGCCCACTATGAACAAGTCATCACCTACACCAACACCTATACCGGTGGCTCAACAACCTCAGAAGCAATTTCCACAAGCTCCCGAAAGAGGGGAAGATCATGATAGCGTAAGCACAAAGACAGCTACAGAGGAGAGGAAGCCGGTCTTCCGTCTCCATTTCAATGATCTATCCCATCCTGCTTCATTTCACTTTCTCAACCTCGTTGATGGTTCAAGAATACTTCCAAATGCACTCGAAGCAATACGTAAACATCTTTACCCATCTGAGCCTTCCGGCAAACCTCATGATCAATCCCAGAAGTTCCATCTCCCACCAACCCGATCTGTCACTGTTATACTTCGCTCAATGGGAGGTGTCGCCTATACAACTGGTCTTGATATTGATTCCTCCCATAAAGAGATCCACGTCAGCCTAGACTATATTCAAAACTGCACTAATGATCCTCACCGTCGTCGTGATGAAATTATAGGAGTCATCACTCACGAGATGGTACATTGCTATCAGTACGACGGAGAACAAACGGCTCCTGGTGGTCTCATTGAAGGGATCGCTGATTTCGTACGTTTAAAAGCTGGGTTAGGTCCTCCGCACTGGTTCGACGAGAATGGTCGGAAACCTCGCGGCGACAAATGGGATCATGGCTACCAAAAGACTGCATTCTTCCTGGAGTGGTTGGAAGAAGTTTACGGAGTTGGGACTGTCGGAAGAATCAACGACGCTCTAAGGACAGCCAAATATAATGAGAGCAGAGGCTTCTGGGAGGGTTTATTTGGCCAAGGGAAGAAAGATTTCTGGGAGGGTCTGTTTGGTGAAGGAAAGACCATAGAGGCTCTCTGGGAGGCATATTGTGAGGCCCAAGATAAGGGTAAAGAAGCTCAAGCGACTCAGACAAAGCCGATCCCAACATGTGCAGCAACAGATTCTGCAACAGATGGATCAGGACAATCAAGTGTACTGAAGGAGGCTCGTTCATACGAGACTGACGACATTGTCGTTATAGATAATTGACACTGAACCTATAGAGTATATGTGATGGTTATATCAAGCTCAATTCTTGATCATTCTACAATTCCGTCTTGGTCCTCCATCCCGTATGGAGTGTGCCACGGCGCGTCCATCAAAGCCTCCAGGTGTATCTAGAACTGTGCAGCATAACACTTGGTCCACATGAATCATGGAGAAACCAGATGCAACAGCGCTGCTCTCTCTGTTCTACAACTGGAACTGGGATTACATGTGTACAGGAGATGCTGTGATAGCAGATTGGTAGTCCGTTTGTGTCAAGACTATGTAATGTCTGTAGATATATTCCATTTTGTCCAGCCGATGAATCCCCAATATATGCCAAGTTCTAGAGTTGGACCGCTAAGCCATGCTTTACACAACAACACATGAGAAGAGTAATACTGTAGTATGGTACATAAGCTTTTCCTTTCCGTCCTCTTTTCTCATGCAATGACTTCGCCCCCGTCGACCAGGCGTGGCTGCCAGGTCTTAGTGTTGTCCTCTTCCGTATCTGATGGTAATCTCATATCCAATGGACTATACAGATACCAACCCTTCAGAGCGGATATCGCAGCCCGTACTCTCGCTTCGTCCAGGCTAGATCCCGCGCCCTCGCCCAACTTCTCTCTTCCAGAGTAGACTCCAACAATAAAAACAGGATGTCTTGACTTCCTACCGGTCTCGGATATCAGTCTTGCAACAGGTGCTTCGAATCCTTCTCGGGCACAGAGTCGACTTAAGTCGCGAGTTGGCATTTTAAAGCTGAACAGGTTTGCCATGTCCAATTGTCGGGACATGAAATGATCCTTGAAAAATTGTCTCGCCACTGATCGACCACCATGTAAATGTAATGCTCCTATAACTGCGCGAACGAAATTTGTGCTCGCCTTCTCCGCTGTCACACCGCCTGTTGAGGGATCAGAAGGCGAACTCTCATCGACTCTAAGTTCGCCGAATTCGTCGTCGTAGACACTTCGCGAACTCATACCTCTTCGATAACCTTTAGCCTCGTTCTCAGCTCTTGAAGCGCTAAATGGTACCGATGTTTCCACTAGCTCTATACCTCTAGGCATTCGTTTGAATTGAAGGAACCCAGGATCAACTTCGCTTCCCGGCACCGCTGCAAACTCGACACCCCATTCCTTTGTTATCATTGAAAGTGCACGTGGACCAATGTATGCCCACATTGCAGCATAAACCACCGCCATTGGAAGTCGAGGGTATTTGGAGAGTAAATATTCAGAGGCATAATAAGCGAGTATGTCGTTTCCCAACGAAGAAAGAGCTTTGTTATTAAATCGCGGAGAAGGATCTGCTGATGAGTCGATAAGGGTTCGAGCAAGGGTCTCTAAAGGTAGACGGGAGGGGAGTGAAAGTCGAGCATGGAGAGACGAGAGCTTTGAGGAATGGGAGGCAGCTCGAATAGGGGGCGAAGGAGGGTCATATTGATTGAATTGTGGTTTTAAATCCTGTGGAGCTTCCGGTACAAAGGCATCGTGCTCATGCGTTGATGTTAATGTAGCAGTCGCAGTCGATTGATGCCGACAACGAATGGTGAATCTCTGGATGCTAGCATGAGGTCTGATGCGAGGAGATTGTGTTGTGCCGCTCCATCTCAGGAGCCTCACTGATTTCATCAGGAAGCCACGCTGAAGTAAAATGAATTGTCAACTCCTAATTCAACCGAATGGTGGTCACTTGAAACTGGTTGATATGAATGGATCAACACTTCGACAATGCTCACCTGTCGCATGCTTCAGAAAAAAGTTCACGGGATCTATCTTTCATGTCAAAGGAGTAAAATTGGGTCTCCGTAATAGTGCACCATTCCTAGTTTGGATGTCTCTTTAACGACTCCAGCACCGCGGAGCTTGGGAAAGCAAGTTTCTCCTCTCTTCGGTCTTGAACAGCATCAATTGATTAACAATTCAGTGTTCAAACCATCAATTGGATTAGATCTTCAAGATGGGTGGCGGAGGCAAGGTTCCGTAAGTACTGCCTGATCTCAAAGATGATCTGCACCATCAGCGCTAACATGCGCACTCGCTCAGTTACCCCAAGCACGTTTGGTCGCCGGCAGGTGGTTGGTACGCACAACCTGCCAATTGGAAAGCCAACACCGCTGTTATGTTCGCTGTCATCATCGGTATCACAGGTGCGGCATGGAAGTTGAGTGCGGAAAGAGAATACAGATACAAGATGCCGGAGGAGGGGCAATTCTTCCCAAGCAGATAGTAAGTCAGAGTCCTATATGCTGTTTTACAATCGCACTGACACTATTTAGCTGGTCAAGGCAAATTATCGAATATGAGAAGTCGAAGAAGGAGTCAGCATAGAGCTGGATGGTGTGGTGATCAGCATGTTTTCGGCGTTTCAACGACTGGGCAAGAACTGTACATTCTTTCTATCTGTGCTATGCAGAACAAATGATACAAAAAGGCCATATCTGAAAGGGTATATCTATTTCAAGCAATTCTGTTTCAAAATAAAATCCCTCTCTCGATCGATATATTCCCGAACCCTTTCAACAAATTGTTCATTGTTCCACAATTCACGGCCACTGGAATGTGATAGGGTAGGCATACCTTGTTGTTCAATAGCAAACCCTGCTGCCACGTTTGCGAGAACCAAAGAAGATAATGTGTGCAGCCTATTCGAGTCTTCATCAGTCTCCGTGTCATAGGCCTCGCCGTTGAAGATCCAGCCCAGTAGTTGATCCTTCGAAGGACAAGTCTTCCCTACGAGTGCTTTGCAAAGGCCTCCGAGGAATGTGTTTCCTCCACCAGTGGGATCCACAACACGTTTGTTAGATGTTCGAGATTCTTGAGGAAGGTAATAGGGTCGAAGGCGTAGGCTGCAGCTTGGTGTAAATGCTACGCATCCATCTTTTCCCGCACGGACTATTAAGCTCCCCTTGCCTTCAGGTCCAATTCCATGGTCCACGACGTGTTCAGCAATCGTTTGATCCGATCCGGGTGCCCTATCCGTCATTCTACTTGCACTGAAGTATCCACATAATTCTCCTTCGTTGGGGCTTACAACGTCGACCAAGCGGGCTGCCTCCCAGAAAGCGTCTAGTTCGCTGGGTAGGCATAGGTCAGGAATTGGTTCCCATACAAATATCGGTCTTGTAGAAACAGCATCAAGATCGTATGCGGCTTCGGCCTTTCGTCTGTCCGAAATCTCTGTGACGATCTGTTTGCAGCGAGCCCCTGAGCACACCACGTGAAACACCTTTGAAAAAAGGAGTGCTGGTGGCAAGGAGCTCGCCTCCAGACGAATCTTTGGTGTCAGGTATTTAAAAGCTACAGGTGCAGTATGTCAGTAGAGCTACAGAGTCTTCTTCCGGGAGCCATACCCCTTTCCTCATTCTCATCAAATCCATTCCATGCCCGAGTCGTCAGGCGAGTCACATCCTCCCGAAAAAGACAACGTGTTTGCCATGCATCAAGAGTAGACTTGAAACATGGTGGAAAATCAGAGCCCATATCGACAATCCATCCTACAGAATCTGCATTTTGTTTGCCTGCCACTAGACGGGCACCCAAAGCCACATAGGTCCCAGCGCCTCCAATGATAGAAGTTTTGCTGCCCTTGTTGTTCACGTAATCAATTTCATCTTTCGCCATCATCAGCCTAGATATTGTTCGTATGTGAACCATTTCCTTACCAATAATGAACATGCCAAGGGTACAGACATCCACGGGCAATCTCGAGTTGTCGAAGGAAGACATGTTTGATATCGTGCCCGTTGGGAGAAGTTTGACTATCACAAACTCGATCCTCCCAGTGGCTTATCACAGGACTTTGACCATTACAATTCAGAGTTTCCCACCCTTATACAAGTCAAAGGCAAAGAGAATCACATCTATGCTGTACAGGAAAAGACCTTTCGGACATATCAGTTTGACTAACTACTTTACAAAGCCTTATCAAGTATAGTGCATCCCTGACGTTCAATATTGGGGAATGCGGAAAGGGGAGCTCAAGAAAGTTGACACGCGGAATGCCTTAGCTGGCCCCAAACATCCAACTTAGTAGCACTGTGGTACCTGAGAGCTCCAAGGACGTTTATATCTTACTCCGTCTACACGAAAGGGAGCTACGAACGTCGCACGTTTCTATCTCTGCTAAAATTTCCATTGGATACAGCATTGAGTGATATTCACTGGGGTTCTCATTGTCTCCTTCCAAATTCTTGCAATTGTATACATTAATCTTGTCCCCCCTTCTTCAGCTGTTGCCTACCCAACGATCGCAATCATGGCTTCCAGCGTGCCTTCCGGAGGCATCAACAACTTGGTCACGTTGATCAAGCGGTATGTCTGATCCCGTTTGTTCTCTAGGTTCTTCGGAAGCAACGAATTGTACCACAATCGGAGATGCTTCACGATGAGGAACAGTTACTGCATGTCCAAGACAGGGCTAATTGCGTTATATACTAGGCTAGAGGCTGCTACCTCGAGACTCGAGGATATGGCAACATCGATTGATTCTTCTCATCCCGCAACGATCGATGCCATAAATCAAGCAGCCGCAACACCCTCCCAAACATCTCTAACATCCGCCCCCAAGCCTGCGCCTACTCCCGAACCACTACCTCGTTCGATAGAAGAGTTTGACAGGTTGATCGAGGAGGAAGTTGGATCTTTTGTCACAGCCGCTGAAAAGATAGATCCACTTTTGTTTGAGCAGGTCAGCTGTTTCGGTCATCTTACGTTGCGTGGAGGCTGATTTGCGGATTCAACAGGCTAAATCATTCCGTGAAGCATTCAAAGCTGAGCGCACATATCTTCTCGTTGCAACGAAGTCAAAGCAACCAAGTGAGCAACAGGAGCTGTTGACAGACCTTCACCATGCCACAGGCGCCGTCGATGAAAAGAGAGAAGCGAATCGAGCTTCGCCATATTTTCCCCACCTTAGCGCAGTATCGGAGGGTGTCGTTGCTCTGGGCTGGATCGTTGAGAAACGGCCAGCCGATCTCGTCGCTGAAACTTTTGGTGGAGCTCAATTCTATGGAAACAGGGTTTTGAAAGAGTACAAGGAGAAGTAAGTCGTCTTGATAATTTCCCAGTTCATCATTTAACCCCGATAGGGATCAAAAGCACGTAGAGTACATTCAGGCATTCTACAAGGTGTTCCGATCATTGATTGCCTATATCAAAGAGCACCACGCATTGGGACTGGTGTGGAATAATAAGGACGGAATCGATGCAATGGAAGCTCTCAAACAAGTCAAGGGAGGAAAGTCGACTGGTTCTGCTGGTGGCGCTCCTCCACCACCTCCCCCGCCACCACCTCTACCCACCTTTGACAATGCAGGAGGGCCACCACCTCCACCGCCGCCACCAGCTGCTGCCGCTAAAGGTGGTGACATGGGTGCCGTATTCGACCAAATCAACCAGGGCTCAGGGATCACCGCCAGTCTACGCAAGGTGGACAAATCAGAGATGACGCACAAGAATCCATCGTTGAGAGCAGGTTCGGCAGTACCAGAAAGAAGCAGCTCGGTTTCATCTAGCACGTCGCGGGGGAAGTCACCAATGCCGTCCAAGAAGCCAAAACCAGAGAGCATGAGAACGAAGAAGCCACCCAAGAAAGAGCTTGAAGGATCAAAGTGGCTTATCGAGAACTTCGAAAACACCGGTACCGATATCATAGAGGTCAACGCGGAAATATCTCACGGTATTCTTATCTCACGTTGTACGAAGGCTGTTGTAAAGGTGAATGGAAAGGCGAATGCTATATCTATCGACAATTGCACAGGCTTGTCGATAGTGATCGATTCACTCGTCTCGAGTTTGGATGTGATCAAGTCCCCAAAATTCCAGGTCCAAGTCGATGGAGTTTTGCCGACGGTTCTGCTCGATCAGGTTGACGGTGCTCAGATTTACCTATCACCCAAAAGTCTTGGGACCGAGGTTTTCACCAGCAAGTGCAGTAGCGTCAACATCGTTCTTCCACCATCAGATGATAATGATGGCGACGATAAGGAGTGTCCTGTGCCGGAGCAAATCAGAACGGTCGTTAAAGATGGTAAGGTCGTGAGCGAGATCGTCGAGCATGCTGGATAGCAGTGTGGTGGTAGGAGGGTGTTCCAGAAAGGGGGTCTAGGGTCTGTCCCATTCTCACGTACCTGGATAGATGCCTGTGTGCGGCAGTCTGGCGTGTTGTATCTAGATTAATTGTATAGCTTCTTCATTTGCCAGCGTGTGTCTAGGGACTATCCCGGAATGTATTCTTACCCATCACTTTTCACCGATCGTTGTTGATACCTCAGTACGTGTCAAAGTCAAGTCTGACGACCCACTACTATTGTTTTCCCCGGTCAAGTGATATCTATTGTCTTTGAGTCCGATCTGATGCGTCTAGGTGAGCGAGTAATGTGGTATCGGTGCTGTAGTCCTCTATTCAGTGCAAAGTACATAGGCAGTAGCACCGTGAATGCCGCTTCCACATTGACTACCTAGGTCAGTCACCTAGTAAAAGTAAAATTAATTTGACTGTGGAGAGTAATAATTTATTCATTGGACTTATAATACTGTAGTAGGTAGACTTAGACTTAGACTTCCGGCAATGGGGATGGATGGGAGGGAGGTAGGTGGGTTCGACGTCATGGATATGAATATTATTAGAACCGGTCGCCCTAGTAGTACTACTGCACTACCACTGTAGGTACCATAGTATTTGGAGGGTCGACATGTCATGTTCAGATCGGAATCCCGTGTTTGAGAAGAAGACGACAGGATATATTATGAATAACTACAGCATATCATTACTAGCCGGTGCAAAAAGGATTCCCTCAAAAAGTACACAGTAATAGCAGGACGAAGTATTAATACCGGTGGACATTGTCACATACTACCAAACCCTCGGGGGGGGGGTTTTTCCGTTCTCTATGACAACGATGCTGCGGCTACAACCCGTTTCCATCCTCATCCTCGGTGCTGGCTGGACCTCAGGCTTTCTTCTCCCGATGCTCCGCGAAGAAAACATCAGCTACGCCGCCACGACAACGACGGGACACGACAACACGATCCGGTTCAAATTCGACGCCGGGTCCTCCGAGCTCGCACCATACAAGAACCTGCCGTCCGCGGAACTCGTTCTCATCACGTTCCCGCTCAGGGGAGAAGGCCAATCGAAACATCTCGTCGATCTGTACCGTGCGGTCCACGGGAACCGGAATCATTGGGTTCAATTGGGCAGTACGGGGATCTTTACCGCCACGCATTGGAATGATTATACATCACCGTATGACCATAGCAATGGCCGTGCGATCGCCGAAGACGAACTCCTGAGTCTCGGGTCTGGTAGTAGTAGTGGTGGTGGTGGTGGTACCACCGTGCTCAATCTCGCCGGCTTGTATGGCGGATCCCGACAGCCCAGGAACTGGGTGACTCGCGTGGCGACCACGAAGGCCCAAGTGAAAGCCAAGGCGGCATTGCATTTGATCCACGGCAACGACGTCGCGAAAGCGATTGTCGGGGTGTTTCACAATTTCGAAAACGTCAAGGGACGACGGTGGATCGTGACGGATCTGCGAGTCTACGATTGGTGGGATTTGATCGGTGGTTGGGCGAAGGACGTCGAGGAGAAGGTCGGGAAAGGCGAGGATCCGAGGGTCAGTGCGGAAGAGGGGAAGGAGTTGGATTATGAGGGGTGGGTGGGAGAATTGATGGAGGAGGATGGGCTGAGGGCTTTGCCGAGGGGAGCAGAGGGATTGGGGAGAGTGCTGGATTCGAGGGAGTTTTGGAAGAGGGTGGGGATTTGGCCGGGGGAGGGGAGAGTGAAGTAGCAAGGAGGCGAGAGAGAGAGAGAGAGAGAGAGAGAGAGAAGTGTCTAGAGAGAAAGAATTGACATGGCGGGCGTATGAAGCCCACTCACTCTTGTGAACCAAAAGCCCGTTCGAATTGCTACGGGAATATTGGTAGAAACGACGTCTGATTTTCTCTCTTCACGGAAATGTTCAATGCTTCTGGACTACTAAGGGTGGTGTGGTAGCTACCTTATTGACCAGCTTGAGTATAATATAATATGTATAATGTGGAAAACCCGTCGACCGTGATGGAATTGTCAGACATTACTTCAATACCGTGCTGAACGGTTTGATGGCGGGAAAGAGGGTAAAGGGAATAGGCAATAAAGGACCATCGGAACCAAAAGGAACAAATTTGGGTTTCATAGTTACTGCAATCATTAATTTCATCACGTTCTAGTTGTTATGGATCTCGAGGATCATTTTAATAGTACCCGTGGCATTCCTTACAGCCAAGTGGATTCTATACCCTTCACAGCACTATGGAATATTCGTGACGATACATGGCATCTTATTGCCTGACACTGGCTGCCTCTTCCTTCCCCTTCCCCTCATCAATTGCGCCATCATCATCGTTATTGGTTTGTCCAGTAACCCCTTCCTTCAACTTTCCGATCACACCAGAAACCCGACCTAGACCGATATCTGATATCCCAGATGGTGGGTCCACATGATTACTCGGGGATATATCCTCTTCTTCACTTTCCCCGTCTTCATAATTGATGAGTTCTGTACCCTCAGGACCCTGTACCTCGACAGGAATGTGGCCCCGGTCCTTGCCTTCGACTCCATGAGGTGGCGGTTGAGAGTTTGTGGTAGTGCTCTGTTGTTCTGAGCTTGAGGCCTGGGCAATAACTGATTGGATTGTTGAAGATTTGGGACCCTGGCCGAATTGGGCAGGAGAAGGAGAAGAGCTTTCTTCAAGTCTGTTTTGGTCTGATCTTGAAGGATAAGGATGATGTTCTTCGTCGTCTTGATGTTGATGTTTCCTTTCAGCTTCACGAATACTGCTTGCTCGACTGACATCTATTGAATCAGACTTTTCTTTCCGTAGACCCAGTTCCTTGCCTAGAGTTTCCGCTCCTCCAGCAAGATAGGCCCCTGCATTCAAAGCAGACGCGCTAGCTTTTTCTGAGGCTGTGCTACCAGCAGGTTCAGTGGTAGCTTCGTATGCGGATTGAGGCCCTCGCCAGTCAGCCGCTTGACCTTCGGGGACAGGTTCGCCTCTTCCCGGCTCAGTAATTACACGACCTACTCTGTCCTCTCCTTCAACAGCTGGCTCGGTGGGAGATTTCGCATACCGCCAAAGTACTTTCATGCGATCAAAGGCTTTGGTACCTTTGCGAACTGAGCCCTTGATACCGTCCATTGCTTCCCACTCGATTTCAAAGACTCCTGAATCGAATCCGTCAGAACCACCTTCGAAATAAGAGTTGAACCAGACATGGGCTACCGAGGTAACAAAGGTGAAACCAGTGTAGGACGCTCGGTTTCGCCGCTCAAAATCGATGTTCACGTCGGAAGTTGGGACGATGATTGGTTTAGAGGGGCGAAGCAAGACAGTTTGTGTGCCAACCGGTGAAGACGGTGTGGAAGTCTCAGTGTTCGTGTGGGGAAGCTCAGGAGGTGTGCTGAACGATGGTGTCGATGATGTTGGAGATTGGACTTTGGGACTGATCAGTGTTGGGTCGGATGAATTTTCTGTGACGGACTTCTTCGAGTCAATTCGAGGCAGACTCTCTGTAGACTTTGATTTGCCGTCATCTATCACGGTCTTTTCTCTCCGGTTGAAGACGTGGAAACATTTAATGCGTCGGCCATCATCCACGTATCCTTCTACAGCAACCTTGACTCCATCACGAAGCCCCCAGACATGTACCTCAACAATTTCCACCGGTCGTTCAACATATTTCTTGCCGAGTTGGTTCGTCCATCTATCCACATAACCAACGTATCGGAGCTGACTCGGAATACTGACGCCTGCACCGAACCCCACGCGCATTCTTCTTTCCGTGAACCGTTGCAGAGCATCTTCTCTCGCCCAGCCTTCCTGGCTAATCAGATAGGAGCAGGCTACCGTCCCGCTGCGTCCTTTTCCAGCTTTACAGTGAACCACTGCCACACGCTTCCTTTTGTTTTTTTTCTTGTCCGGTTGTTCCTCGTTTTCATCCTCATAGCGTAGATACTGACGCATACTACAAACCGCGTTTATCAGAAGCCGCATTGGCGGACTATGGTGATCAGGCCAGGCATAATGACGTATTCTTCCGTAAACTTCAGAGTCCGGGTAGCCTGTGAGATTCATTAACGCAGGTCTAATAAAGAAAAGGGAATCGAGTTACCGGTTCCTTCTGCTCTGAACTCAAACACCATCCAGTCCTTGCCGTGCTTGTAATCTAGGAACTTGACCAATTGATCCGTCGGGTTGCGGTATGCCTTCTTGGGGTACGTAGACGAAGGGCCGCTGGTCGCAATGATGAAGTCCGTGACATAGCAAAGATCCAGTCCCGCCTCCGGATGACGAGCTCTGGGACCAGCGACAATTTGGCGCAGAATAGAAGCCTACAGGCCTGTCAGTACATAATCGCATCAATCAAGATATATTAGAGACTGACCATGGATGTTGTTGAGGTGGAGGAAGAGAATGTGAGGATCTCGTTGTTAGTACGCGATTGGGAACGACGTCATATGCGGGCCATCATAATTGAATACTGTAAGAGCACTTGGAGAGAAAAGCTCAAATTCCGATGAGTATTAATCTAGGCAATGAAAAAGATGATAGGAGAATAAGCACTGCAGGGTAAAAGTTGTATATTATCTCAGAAAATGAAAGGAAATTCCGGCAGTCTGTCTGTCGTTGATCCCACCTCGTCAATCGACCAACCTCTGGTCCATTGGTAAAGCTTGAACTGGAAATATGCCGTCATCATCATTGCTTGTATAGGGTAGGATCTCCAACGACACTGGACGCTAGAGTCCCAGTTCAGAAGCTACAACATCCCGCCTAAAGTTCTGACAACATCATAATTACCATATATTTGATATACAATGAACCATGAGGATCACTTAGCCTTGTATAAGCAAACGATCCAGGACGAATGACGGTGCATTTCGACTTACCTAACACGCTTTCTATAGTTACTAGGCAGGGATTTTCGTCGACTGAGTGGGATCAGTGAAGGGACATCGATTGGATTGAAGAGCATTCTATACACTTTCTCTCGCTATCGGCTACGTGGCCAGGTGATGGCTATTTTGCAGGCTTTGGGGAAATGTGAAGGGTCATGCCGTATGCACAGATAGGTCTTATTAATAGTATACTATCTCTTCAATTAATTGAGTATGTTCTATTGTACATGGCGAGATGATTCCCAATTCTCTTTATTTCTCGAGTCTCTTCCTCCTGTACCTTCTCCCTGATATTATTTGTATGGCCCTTACTTGTCCTCTGTATGCTTATGGCAATGTTTGCGTTTGCGACTGTTTCTGATCTGCTGTTGAAGCATGTAATGATAGTACCACACGCGTTGACTTTGGATGGGCACACGAGCTCCTACTATCCCTGGGAGAATAGCCCGATGGAGCATGGTGTGTAAGACAGACATGACCTCCTAGTTCGCCGACCCGTGGGCTATGGCGATGTGATATCGCAAGTTGTCTAGGCTTGGCCCTGAATAGATGCCCCGATGGGACCAAGGTCAACCAGACGCAAACAATGGCACGAGAGGCCAAGTTAGACTACGGCTCGCGGCCGTCAAGGTATGCCAAGTGAATTGGCCTTGTATCGAGGAGACGAGATTTGGATCGGATCCAGATGAGGCTCTTTAATATGGGGTCGAGGTGGAGAAAGAGGCTGGAAAGGGCTATGTCGAGGATCAATTATGCACTCGTTGCAGCAACCGATATGCTGGAACTATGTGACCGGCGCGGAGGTACACCCTTGTTCCTCTTCATTTTCACGAGGTCTGGAGGTCGAGACTGAGCTCTGAGACGGAGAACGTGACGTTTTTGGTCACATAAAGGGCTTCTGACCCAAAGGCAATGTACCCAAGATAGTCAGAGGTAGTCGGACCACCGTAGGACGAAAGCTCATCCAGGAGCAATCCAATGTTGCCGACGAAGTCAGTTGTGTTGCCCTCGGCAAGCCACGTAAACACTTTTTGACCGGTGTTGGAGTTCTCCCCATCATAGAGATCAAATGTTGTTTCATTCACGACCTTGGTGGCTTTGACGCCCAACGTGTTTCCAATCGGCTGCGTGGAAAGACCAAATTGGCCCAGCCATATCATGACTTCATATGTCGAATTATCAGTCGTGATGGCCTTGTCGGGATCCGAATCCAAGAACATATCGAAACAGACGTTGGAGTTTAGCTCCAAGTCGGACAACCCCGAGGTATCCAGAGTTGATGCTACGACATCCCCGGAGCCATAAGTCCAAGCTATGTCGACGGGCATGGAAGTCAAGTTGGACAATTGCACAGTGCTTGCGTTGACGATCTCGTTAATTTCAATTTTGGCATTGGGAAAGGCATGCACAGGTTGTGATTCAGGACCTTGGTCATATTGCCAGGTTGCTGTGAACTTGGGGCCCACAGTTTTGGTGGGATAGGTTCCATTCTCGTAATAGGTGACCTAGAGAGGCGACGTCGAGGTCAGTCAAACTCCTCGTAGATGATAGGAGCGACAACGAAAGTTGTGTTGTTCCATGAGTGATGAGGGTAGAGTGTCGAACAGGGGGTTGACTTACATTCATACATAGACTGCTCTCATCGTTTGTAACACCCCATTGATTGGGATTGACTAAGAAGCGGGCCTTTTGGTTAGATCACGCCACGGCCAGAAAGCAAAGGTCGGGGGAGGGGCGGCGGGGATTAATTAAATCTCCATGTCCATGTCATGGGCCAGAGAGCCGTTGATGGGCCCACACAAGCGAATCTCTTCCCCAAAATCATCCTATGGCAACATACTGTACGGTGGTAACAAACAACCGAAGACAATCCAAACACCATGGACAGTTCAGCAGGCCTTGTTCATCTCCAACAGTAAAAGGAGCGAGAGGAAAACAATAATAATAAAGCCAAAATCAATGGTTGAGATAGACTTACAGGTATATCGACCCGGATCGGGGGTAAAACCATAGGATAGCTGGCAAAACACGTCGGTGGTGACTTTGTTGTTGGGTGCCGGAGCAAAAATGCTCTTCTGTCCGCTTGAATGTCGTGCGCGATCCAGTCCCAGCAACAATCCTAACGTCACGGCAACAGGCAGAATAAACAAGCCGAAGCTCACCAGTGATCGTAGACCCATCCTGTTGAGAATGTACCAGGTATTGGTGTGATCGCGAGAGAAGGAAGTGTAATCAACGGTGTGCAGGAGAAGTTCAATGGTGAGAAGAGAGGGCGTGGAAAGGAGTGAGTGAGAGAATGAGGATCGAGAGTTGGACTCCGACGGAGTATGTAATTACCGACCAAACAACCTTGACACGAGTGCTGGAGCGAAAGAGAGAGAGAGAGAGTGAGAGTGAGAGAGAGGGAGGGAGAGGATCAAATCTCCCAAATACGAGTCCCCTGGAGTTCTGTAATTACATAGTACGTGAGAGGGAGAGGAGAGAAGCAGAGCGAGGCTGTAGGTAAGTGCCTGGATCAATACCCTTAGGGGCTGTACACTGTATGCAGTACTGTACTCAGAGTAGGGCCCAGCGACACGGTTTTGTGAGTCCCAAGGGTAATTCACAGTAGGGAAGCTACATACTATAGGTAGTAGACGCTACAGTACAGTACCGTGCCGAGGGGAAAGTTTTGTCCCCGTTATGGTACTGTATAACAATACCACGAGGCTACCGTCCAATAACACGGCCGCTGGGACGAAACCAAATCAGTAAGATCCGAGGGAGAGGAAAGGAAAACCAGGAACCAAATCAATAGACTTTCTTTATTCACACACACACACACACACACACACACACACACACACACACAAACACACACTCTCTACTCTGTAGTAATTAATATTCCCTTTCTTTTTTGGTTCATTCATGTGATTAATTACATATTATGTAGTGCCATAGTACATACAGTAGTAAGAAAACAGAGTTTCCCTGGTTACCCTATTGCACCTGACTACGTGAATATTTGATGATAAGCAAACAAAGTATTCTTCCTGTGAGACCGGTAGAGCCGGGTCAAACAAGAGTGTTGATGGATCCCACAGGCTGTGTCGGTCTCAGACCTTCCCCAATAATCGCCGTGAGAATTGTGGGCGGTTCGCTATTTACGGAGATGTGGTTTCATCCAACGTGAAAGAAGCGTCTTGTCAAGCGGGAGGGGCGTCCTCAGAGTACCCATGCTCCTTGTTCTCTCCCCTTTAACTCTGTAATAATGGGTGGTCCTTGTTTAGGCGCACAAAGCATCATCGAATCATTAAGAAAGGAATTTGCCTTCCCTTGCTCGCCCCCCTGCCCAGCCGTTCTTTAGCATGCAAGGAAGCAAAAAGTCAATTGAGGCACGTTGCCACCAACCATTGGTTTCAGCCTGTCGACGATCGCCTCTTTCGGTACAAGTGGCTTGCTATTTATGCTTCCGATGGTCGCGGACGTGCAGAATTTTCGATACTATAGTACATGGTAAATACATACAGTAGTAAGTAAATACGAGGGCGTTTGATTTCAATCACAATGCAACCTTTCACCAATGAGACGCGATCTTGCTTGGCCCAAGGCATAGCAACAATGTGTTGTTCATCCACCCATTTCCCTGCTCTGGCCGATCTAATCCCCGATACAGTGGACACGGTCGGGCCCGCTGGTGCTTCAGCTGCGAAGAGGAGGGCGGCGCAGCAAAAATACCACTACAGAGTATGTATTACCATAGTACCTGTGACGCGCTGAATAATGCGTTCCTCGGTAGGGGTAGCCTTGCATCTGTGAAATGCTGTCTGCTATGGTATAGTACATAGTACATGGTACTGTGGCTGGATACTATGTACATTATCCTTTGGTAATTGTATCACCACAACAGTGTTCCGTCCCAGCGGACTTGCACCTTGGTCTCTTTCCATCCGGCTTGCTTTCCCCTATTACCTTCGTTTTTCAGCCATCATCGTGTTTCGTGGAAAAGTTGTCGGGTTGAACCATCTTTCTCCCATTGTTGGTACCACCGACCATTCTTTCGTTGACATACGCTCGTTCCCTGTTGACCGTTCCTTGTCCCACGTGTATGCCTTCTTGTCAGGGTCGAAAATCGCTACGGTGAACGACTTGAGGGAACAACGATGGCAGCGCGGGTGGGAAGATATTCACCGGACGATGAAGACTGGAATGAATCGTATCCCGATCTCAGCGATCAGATTGCACGACCAACCAACCCATATGCTCGACTCAGACAACAAGAGCCACCCCAAAGACTCGTTCCGCTGACACCACAGCGACAAGAATGGGCCCAACGTTCGCTTTCAGACCTCTATCCTGAGAGTCTACCGGAGACTCCTTCGCTGGGGACACCATTACGTCCGTTGACACCAAACCGGAGTTCGGTATTTTTGGCAGCTTCAGTATGACCACCCCATGTCGCACCGTGATGCAAAACTGTACCAGGTGTCTAATTTTTTGTCGCAGAGATCCCAAACATCATTAGCACATTCGACAGCTCCTTTGTATGCAGACGGTCCGACGGGCTATTTCACATCCGAGCGAATCAAGGAAGGCGCTATTGCCCGACTTCACGAGCGAGACGATGTCGGGTTTTTGCCAACATGGAAACGCTACCTTTACAAGCTGGCCCCGTTCCTCACAGTCCTCACCCTGGCCCTTTACTGGTTATACTTTGGTCTTCGTATCTACTGTGTGCAAGCAGCACAGGAACAGGAAAATAGGACGTTTCCCTTAGCATGGATATTCATCGGAATCGAGATTTCCGTTGCCGTTCCCGTTTTTTTACAATCAATCTGGTCGGTCTTCATTTTGAAAAAGAGAAAGCGCCCCAAGTATCGTCTTCTCGGCAACGCCGTTCCGAGTGTTGATGTGTTCATTACATGCTGCGGAGAGGACGATGACTTGGTCATGGACACAGTAAGGGCAGCTTGTGATATAGACTATCCACTTGAAAAGTTTCGTGTCATTGTTCTTGATGATGGCAAGTCCGACAATCTCAAGGCATCGGTCAACGATCTCGCAGCTAGCACTTGTCCTAACGCGATGTACATGCGACGACCTAAGTTTCCAGGTGTGCCACATCATTTCAAGGCAGGCAATCTCAATTACGGTATCGAGGAGACTCACAACCTTCCCGGTGGGCCCGGAGAATTGATTGCTGCTTTGGATGCCGACATGCTTCCGGAGAGGGACTGGCTGCGAGCCATCATACCTCATCTGCTTATTGACGATCGCATGGCTTTGGCTTGCCCACCACAGCTCTTTTACAATGTGCCCGCGGGAGATCCTCTATGTCAGAGTCTCGATTTCTTTGTTCACGTGTCTGAGCCCATCAAAGATGCTCTGGGTGTCGCATGGTGCACGGGGTCTGGATATGTTGTCAAGAGGCATGCACTCGAAGAGATCAATGGCTTCCCCCTTGGTAGCCTTGCTGAGGATGTGGCAACTTCAACGCTCTTGCTTGGTCGAGGGTACAAGACCGCCTACGTCCACGAAGCCTTGCAGTATGGTACCGTGCCCGAGACCTTCAGTGGACATCTCAAGCAGAGAACAAGATGGGCAATTGGAACTGTGGATACTAGCTTTAAGCTGAAATTCTACCTGTTTGGGGACAATATCCGGCGACTCACTGTGGCCCAGCGACTATCTAGCTTCTGCTATGCTGTCATGGGTCTCTTCAATATCGTTTTGGTAATGTCTATTTTCGCCATGCCAGTTGTGCTTATCATCAACCAACGGCTTGTCGCCTACGCTAACGACAATCAATTGCGATGGTTGATACGCGCCTGTTTTGCCTCGATTGCGGTTAATCGACTTTGTGAACTCGCCCTATTCATTCCATCCGGTTACACCACTGGTCAACGTGGCGCCAGAGCTCAGTTATGGATGAGTCCATACATTGCACTGACAATCATTCGATCGTTCGTCCTTCCAACATGGCTTGGGGGCCAGACTCAAGCTTTCAAGCCGTCTGGCTCCTTGAAGTCGGACCTTAACGAACGGGATCCGGTCTTGCGGGCTCCTATGTACCGTCGATTGCGAGTCATCATTTTCAACAATCTTGCGTTCTTTCATATCGCATATGTGTATTTCTGTCTTGTGGCAGTTGTCATTTCCACGTACAGATGTTTCATTAAAGAAGACAGCAACACCCGAGAAACCATCATCTGTCTTCTCACTCATGCTTTTTGGCCCCCGTTGACCTGGATCATCACTGTCAGCGCATTCTGGATTCCGATTACATATGCGTGTGATCCCCCAACAATGTCCACAGATCGGGAAACATATCTAAACCGAGACCCCAAGACGGGGGTCGCACACCCCACACCCAAAAGCAAGAAGATCGGTTTCAAGACGGAGACTGCTTATTTCGAGTTTGAGTACACTGCCACAACTGCATTTACTACACTGGTGTTCGTTGCTTCATTCTTCTTTTAAAATGTTGTTGGCTAATTTGGTTGATGGGAAACGAAAAGGAGCGTGACGACTGGCGTTCGCTGTGGCATTTTCAACGAGACTTTGGGATACATCGAAGTAACACATGATGTAGTTGGGTACTGCCAACCTAATTTGTATATATAGATGCAGAAATAGCATAGAATACATCCTCACTAGCTATAACGACTTTGAGATACTATGTTCCAGAACCCTCCTCTTGAGCATTCAACGCCACAATTTCTTGAGCCACAACTCTGTTCGCGTCGGTACAGAATTACTAGGCCGGTGTAGAGATGAGTCACCCAGCAGAAAAGGCAAGACCTGGCAGCTTCCCTGTCGGTCACAGGATATTCCAATTGAGGTCGGTCCACTGTGAGGCATGCCATCCATCGATTTCTTGACAAATATCACGTTGGTAGAAACAAAAATAGCCATTGACAATGCCTTTGGCTATTTTGCTTGTTCGGAAACCAATCAGTGGTCTTGTAATTGAAAATGTGTAGCTCGTCTTCCACATCATCACGGGAAAACTAAGCGATACGCCGAAGGAATATTAGTACCATTCTAAGAAGTTTGTGAAGTCGATCGAAGATACATAGTAGAAAAACCCCCACAGATCATCGTCCAATATTTCGGATTTCTCTCAATCCGTCTCCGATAAGCGATTGAGGCTGGCTGCATACAGGGATCAAAAGACTCAATTGCTTCTCTACTCTGAGTATACTATGTACGAATACTCTGGAGTCTCGTTCACGTACATTGTGTGGACCATCAAGGGGTTCCAAGGGCAGCGGCCCCTTTCTCAGTGAGACGTGTGTTGAGGTCTTTGGTGAATAGCAAAAGACATTCAGCTCATCTCAACCCTCTCCTTGTTCGGTTTCCGATCTATTCTCACCAATATTTCGTAAAGGTCGCCATTTCCGGGAGTGCGTCCACCCTTATGGGCAAACAGAATGGCGTGTTGTGAAAACAGAGATCCATCAAGCAGCATGCCAAGCCTTAAGGCTGCAGGGAGATCTAATAGTGTCACTGTTCGAACATATGATCGACACCAAACCACGTATGCAGAGGGACAAACCAGCACACTCCTTTTTCCACCTTGCCACATTGCGATATGGAGATACTTTAGGTTCTTCCCACTTGAGATGCGGCTTGTTGACAAGTGCCTTCTACAGCATGTGGTTGGGATACGCTATTCCGAAAGAGCTCCCGTTGGGCAACGTCGATCGTAGAGCTAAGGCCTGTAGTTCCTATCGTCAAATCTCGTTCATCACATTTCCTCGTCTCTACCACTGCTGAAGTGTTCAAGTCAGGATCGATATCTGCCTCGCTTGGGCCAATATTCCGGTTTCCTCTTTTTACCTGGTGGATACGGCGCTCTGTATGACATGGCTGATCGCTCCCCACAGCGTGTCAGGCATCGTGAGAAGGGGACATATTTTTGGGCTCTCGGCTTTACGATGGCGTGGCCTCGAGAAATCACCGGTCAGCAGCTATGCTTTCATTCACAATACCCTTTTACTTCGTTGGCATAGTGGCCAAATGACCTTGCTCGGAAAATGGACAAACTGCTGCTAACTGAGCCTGGCCATCCTGAATGCTGATAGCAAGCCGTGTGCCTCGACAATGTTGAAACTATTTTCGGCCCAGCGTTATCACTGGATACTGTTCCGTACTAGAACTGCCAGCTTCGGCCCTTTCGGTCCATCCGCATGCTCATCAAGCAGGCATAGGGTCTGATATCAGGTCCCAAAATGGCAGCATGCAGATATCCCTTGTCAAACTATTCGCCTAATCAGCAGCATTGGGTCCCGGAGGAGTCAAAAACTCCCTTGGCCCCATGGGACTGTTTCGACAATAGCGTTGAATTATTCCCTATCATCTCACTACCTAAGAAGCTACAATATTTAAATAAGATATGTGTTGCTCCTCAGTCTAGCTGGCTGGATCCGCATTATTTGTGTCCCCCTAATTCCACTATATATTGCTGGCGTGGACAAGTTCTGGTCCAAGTAGACTATCATGGGTCTAATCACCGGTCTTCTAACGGGCGTGTTGAGCATTGTTGGATCTCTGACCCAAGACCTTACTAATGGTGCCTCCCTACTAGGGACACTGAATGCTCCCACGTTCCCCAAGTTCCTTTCAAACAACCCACTACCCTCTGGTTACCCATGGGGATCAATGAATGTCGTCAATACAAATTACTATACTCAAAGTCCCAATACTGGTAATCCTTCTTCCCTGCGGAACATATCGCTCCTTACACCACCGCAGGCGTTGTCAGATCCTATACTTTCGATGTTGCAGCTTTGCAGCTAGCCCCCGATGGGGTGAAGAAAGACATGATTGTTGTGAACGGAGCCTTTCCTGGGCCAACAATCGAAGCGAATTGGTACGTGTCTATGTTCTATGCTCAATTACATGGACTAACTTGAGCGCAAGGGGTGATACTATCCAAGTTACGGTTAACAACAACCTCGATGACGAGCCGGTAGCGATACACTGGCATGGTTTCTTACAGACGCGACAAGGATGGGAAGATGGCATTCCGGGCGTTACTCAATGCCCCATACCTCCTGGGAAATCCTTCACCTACAACTTCAAGGCAGAGCTATACGGTACTTCATGGTGGCACGCCCACGTTTCAGCTCAATGTATGACTCTAAATCTGTTCTCTTCTTTGTTTATCTACTCAGACCCCCCTAGACTCTGCTGGAGTGTTTGGCCCAATGGTGATCCATGGGCCCACCAACGCCGCCTATGACATCGACCTTGGACCTGTGCTTCTTAACGATTGGTATCACGGTGACTATCGATCACTCGTCGAAGAAATCATGTCACCAGCCGATAGCCCCGTCATCTTGACCTCTGATTCCAACATGATCAATGGAAAAACCAACTATCCTTGCTCGAGCGATTTAGGAGACGAGTGCACAGAAAACGCCGGTATTTCGAAGTTCCGCTTTCAGACCGGTAAAACACATCGGCTGAGACTGATCAATGGAGGTGGAGATGGGTAAGTTTGCGCTCTTCTCTCAGCGTTCTCGGACCACTTGTCCCTCTAGATAACAACCCCCGTACTAACACCAAGGTCCCGCCATCAGCTACCAACAATTCAGCATAGACGGCCACGAAATGACCGTAATAGCCAACGACTTCGTCACCGTAAATCCTTACACCACGAACGTCGTCACCCTAGGCGTTGGCCAGCGAACCGATGTCCTCGTCAAAGCAACCATGAACCCAACCTCCGCCGTCTACATGCGATCCAACATAACCTGTGTGCAAGCCAGCAACCCGGCCGCCGTGGCGATCATCTACTACGACAAAGCCAGCAACGAAACCATTCCCGAATCCAACCCCCAATCCTACACCGAAGGCTGCTCCAATGACGACCTCTCCACCACGGTCCCAACATACCCCATCCCCGTGCCCGACCCCGACCTTACCGTCACCGTGTCCATCACCTTCGGCCAAAACGCCACGGGCTCCTGGCTCTGGTCCATGAACAACACCTCCGCCCGAACCGACTACAACGCTCCAACCCTCCTTCTCGCGAAGCAAGGCAACACGTCTTTCGAGCCCGACTGGAACGTCTACTCGACCCAACGTTCCAAAAGCTACCGCTTCATCGTCAACAACAACTCCTCCACCCCTCACCCGCTCCACTACCACGGCCACAACATGTACATTTTAGCCACCGGAACCGGCACCTGGGACGGCTCCAGCATAACCAACCCGTCGAACCCGCAGCGCCGCGACGTCCAAATCATTCCCGCAAACGGTTATCTCGTCTGGCAAGCCGATGCCATCAACCCCGGCCTTTGGGCTTTTCATTGCCACATCGTCTGGCATCTTTCCGCCGGCTTCGCCATGCAAGTCCTCGAGAATTTAGATGCCATCGAAACTTTACCCGTCCCGAGCACCGCTTACCAGGTCTGCAGGGATTGGGCAGCTTGGTCGGGAACTAATTTGGTCGATCAGATCGATTCCGGTCTGTGAGGAGGAACCATATAAAACTTATTCATCATTTGTTTTTTTTTTCTTTCTCCCCGATATGAATGAAACCTTGGAACTCCCACCCAACAACCCCCCTTCATGGTCACGAGATAATGACCAAGGTTCTTGTCGGCTGCAAGGTTACGGTTTTGAATTTAATCATTGAGGGGGGGACTTTTTTTTATAAAATTCTTTTTTATTATTATTATTAAATTTTCTCCCCTTTTGT
>LCWF01000085.1:0-273487 GCA_001006345.1 Phaeomoniella chlamydospora | reverse complement strand
ATACATACATACATACATATACGTTAATTAGTTATATATACAAAGCAGCACCGATATTTAATCTACCAAGTATAACGTCATCTTTGATGAAAGAAATCAATGGATGAATTAAAACCAAGGCTTGAGTTGAAATCATTCCCCCCTCTCATACTCCTCCTCATTGAAGTAATCTACAGCATCCACCTCGACTTATGGGTAACTGGAAGTGTTGGGGAGGAAATATATATTGTATTGATGGGCATCACTCTCCAGCTTACTTCTAGGTTGGTTCATCACATGGGAAAATTTCGTCAAATTTTGTTTCCGTCTTGGAACAGTCTATCTGCGTCTGTCTGTGAATCATAAACCGAGGAACAATCAACCATTACTTCTTCATCACGCCGGAATTTTGTTTAACCACCAATTTCTTAGATGAGTTGCTGGAATGCTCTGTTGATTGGAGATCTGACCTTGGCGCCCTTGTAGAAATCAATGGTGGCGATAGCGCGCTTGCTGATACCTGCCGTCGTGAATTCGAACTTCTTGTAGACATCCTTGTATGGACCGGAAGCACCGAATCTGTTGAGACCAAACTGTTCATGCGAGTACTTCTCCCAACCCATGGTCGAAAGCACCTCGACACTCAGCACAGGAATGCCGTCAGGGAGGACGGAGAGCCTGTACTCCTTTGGTTGTGCATCAAAGATCTCAAAGCAAGGAATGGAGACAACCTTTGCCTTGATGCCTTGTTCCTTCAAAGCAGCGACCGTATCCACACAAAGGGAGACCTCTGATCCACTGGAGATAAGGATGATGTCGGCGTCTGGTGCATCAACGAGGGTATAGGCACCCTTGATAGCATTTTCAATGGTGGAGTTCTCGAGGTTAGGAAGGGCTTGGCGAGAAAGGGCCAAAATAGATGGAGTGGCCTTTGAGGTCAATGCCATATACCAGGCAGCCGAGGTTTCGTTGCCGTCAGCTGGGCGCCAGACCTGCATGTTAGGAAGGGCACGGAAGTGAGCGAGAGTCTCGATAGGCTGATGTGTTGGTCCATCCTCACCCAGACCAATTGAATCGTGAGTGGCAACGTAGATGACCCGTTGGTGCGAGATCGCAGACAGACGGACGGATCCAGCGGCATAGGAGACGAAGTTCAAGAAGGTACCCCCAGCTGGAATGAGACCACCATATGCGGAGATACCATTCATGACACCGGCCATGCCATGCTCACGAACACCAAAGCGGATGTATCGGCCAGACCAGTCGCCGAGACCAAGGGACGGTGGTTGGAAGTCCACGGCATCCTTCCAGCGGGTGTTGTTGCTAGGAGTCAAATCGGCGGAGCCAGACAGCAGTTCTGGGATGACCTTGTGGACTGCCTCAAGAACGTTCTGTGAATAGATACGGGAACCGACGGCCTTGTCACCTGGCTTGTATGTAGGCAAATGCTTCTCCCATCCATCAGGGAGCTTCTTCTCCAAACGACGGGTGAATTCACTGGCTAATTCCTTGTGCTCAGCGCTGTACTTCTTGAAAAGCTCGTTCCACTCCTGCTCCTTGGCAGCACCTTCGGCGGCCTTTTTGTGGTACAAGTCATAGACTTCTTTTGGAACGACAAAGCTCTCTTCAGGGTTGAAACCGAACTTTTGCTTGACGCCTGCAGCATCATCGGCCTTCAGTGGATTTCCGTGGACACCGCCAGTTCCTTGAAGCTTGGAACCAAAGCCAATGGTAGTGGTCAGCTTGATGACGGAAGGCTTGTCGGTCACAGCCTTGGCCTTTGCGATAGCGGCCTCGATACCTTCGAGATCGTGGTCACCGTCGTTGACTTCTAATGTGTGCCAACCGTAGGATTCGAATCGCTTCAAAACATCCTCAGTAAACGAGATCTTGGTGTCACCATCTGTTGACTCTAAGTTAGTAACTCATTTTCACAGAGATAGACAATTCCGCCTACCGATAGAGATCTTGTTGTCATCATAGATGGCAATAAGGTTGCCGAGTTTCAAGTGACCGGCAATACTAGCAGCTTCGCTGGCAACACCCTCTTGAGCGCATCCATCACCGAAGAAGGTAAAAGTATGGTTGTTGATAAGTTCAAATCCTGGTTTGTTGAATGTAGCTGCAGTGTGAGCTTGAGCGATCGCAAGACCGACGGCGTTGGTGAAACCCTGACCAAGAGGACCGGTCGTCACCTCAATACCTGGGGTGTCGTGGGCCTCTGGATGTCCAGGGGTGATGCTGTCCACTTGCTATATTGAGATGTCAGTCTTGGCTTAAGAATAGAGAGAGATATCTGCCTTACACGGAAGTTCTTCAGGTCGTCCAGTGAGACAGCATATCCGAACAGATGGAGCAGAGAATATTGGAGCATGCATCCGTGACCGTTTCTATGTGATGGCGCAGGGTTCTTAGTATTGTGGATATGAAACCAGGCGTCTCCCGAAATGAGAACTTACGAGAGTACGAAGCGATCTCTGTTGATCCAGTCTGGGTTCTTTGGGTTGAAGCTCATGAATTTGTTGAAGAGGACGTGAGAGACTGGGGCCATACCCATGGGCGCACCCGGGTGGCCAGAGTTGGCTTTCAGTGTACCATCGACCTGAGGATTGATCGTTTGTTAGTATACAGTGCGCCAGTTGGACAGGTGAGGATTGCGGTGAGTGTTGAAGCTCCATAGCAATGATAGGGAAGCTAGTGGCGGGGTTTGTTGGGAAAACATACCGCGAGGAGTCGAATGGTGTTAATGGCCAATTGATCAATCTCTCCGTAACCCATGATTGCAACTTATATGATTCAGGGTTTTCTGGATAGTGTCAATGGTAAAATAGGTATCAAGAAAGTGAGGTTTATTGTATGAGAGAAGAAGGAAGAGTGTTTGGGGTAGGAGGGATGAAAAATGTGGTGTGACGATGATGGAGCGATGATGGTGGTGGGGTTTCAGCAAAGAGGGTCCTCGTCTCGATCCTCTCAATACCTGTGAAATGGGATTACCGAACTGCTCGTAAGATTCAAATAATGATCTCACAATACCGGTACCAAGTTTGTAAGGATTGGAATTCTGATGATACTGAAAGCACCTCTCAACTATTACCTACTGTAGCTACGGACAGTATGTGCATGTATGTACATAGTAGAATCTTTCTAGGTGCGGCCGGATTATGTCAATGTCAATTGCAGACTGTAGCTACGGTGATGGGATCTACTATGGTACATTAGCAATTTAGCCGCATTGACAGATTGAGATATTTACAGGCCTGTAGTCTGTAGTGAATAAAGACCGAGCTACACCATCTAACATAGTAGATAATCCCCCCCGAAAGCTTCTCTTCGCAGGCTGGTCATCACATTCATATTCATGACCTGCCGGGGTGCCTCCGAGCCTTCAAGTAGAAACGAATACGGTGTGAAAGTGCTCGGAAAACCAGTGACGATCAAGTGACTGATCAATCATCAAAAGAACAACAGGTCTCTCTGCACTTTGGCGGTCTGCGATACGATGATGATTTAATTAGCCATTCTCATTTGATTCGGCGGGCTTTTGCTTTTGACTTTCCAGTTCCTTTTCCTTAACCCCATTTGCCTTATCAGGCCTTTCCGGAGTAAATTTACCAAGCGCCATTTTGCCACTGACAAAGATCTGGCGGTTTTCACGCTTGAGCAGTTCCACGGCCGATCATTTTTTGAAAAGCCGGTCTGCCCGCCTACACTTGATTACCAAGACCAGACAGACCCTTTGCGTTCATGTATTGGGCCCAGGTCCTTGTTACGGTAATATTGTGCCCAAAGTGTTCCCGATATCGCGGGATGCTGTCCGGCCCACGGATGTCCCAAAAACTCTGAAGCAGATAATAATAATGCTTCACCGATGGAATACGCAAAGCCGCAATTTATCCGTGGAACTGGATCAAACTTAACCTTTCAAGGTTCATTTGCCGGAGCTTCTGAACATCGACCGCAAGGTCATGGTCGGTCAGTCTTCTTGCAACTACTCTCGTCAACAAAAGTCTGTCACCATGGTAGTCGCTTACCTGATGGCTGTCATCTAAACGGCGAGTAACAGTGAAATATGGCCATGTCGTCGTAGCCTTTGCTCGATACGCACTCCACACATGACGAATGGGCTGCGCTGAGCACCTTGATCGACTCTGTTTTACGTAGTCTTTCCACATTGGAAGAGAAGAAGTTATATGTGTCTTGGTTCATTGACTGTGTAATTACAGCATACCTGATGTAGCATAGCGGAAGACATAACGCTGGCCAGTGAAGAATGCGTCAAAATATGGTGCCCATCCCGTGTGTGGGGGGTCATTGGCACTGGATTATATTACACAAGACAATCTAAAACCGATTCCCTAAGGGACGTGCTATCAGACGAAGATTTTGATCAACATGCCATCAAATGCAAGAAGTGTTCATAACCTGCGCAGACAGAGGAAGGTGCTGATTATGGAATTTGAGCTTCGCCTCGCCTCGACTAGAGACCAAGCATGCAATGAGCCAGGACAGGCGCCTGAGCACATGCTATTAATATTCCGATATCACGGCTAGACGACGGTCGACACCTGTGCCCGTATGTTGGTGTAAATCCCGGTGTCTTTGAACGCCTCATGTTATTTGCCCTTCCATCCACGCCGTCGCCTGCTTTTGGCCCCTGCGCTCTCAGCGGCGTCTAAGAGGTCATCAAGACCGCCGATTGATTGCCATGACTTATCTTCCGGTGTTGTGTTTGATTCGGCCACGATTGAACTAGATGACCGCTCCGCTACAGCTTCTGAATGTAATAATTGACTCGAGGTCGTGGTAGCCAGCTTATCGGTAATTTGTGCATCCGTGTCAGATTTTGTGATCTTTTCCTTTTCCTTCTCGAAGCCCTTTTCGTCGCCCACAGGGGTACTAGTTGTTTTTCGTCCTCTGGTTTGCGCAGAGGATCTTAAACCATATCCCATCCTCGCGGTCCGACTCCGCGCCCTTTCGACCTCCTTGGCCCTTTTCTTGGCTTGAACTTCGAACGGATTGATCTCAGTAGAAGCGAAAGACAAACGTTGAATGTCTTCCCTGAGCGAGCCACCAAGCACAGCATGTTCCAATTTCTCGCGGAAAACATTCAACGAGTTGGAAGAAGGCGGAGTTTTCTGGTCAATGGTAGACAGCCAGTCTTTCAGTGTTTGTGAAGGCATGTCGATACCTTCATCTTGCGCAGCAAGCAGGAATTGAGTAGCAGACGAGAAATCCTCTGCGTCTATGCTGGTGCTGATAAGCGAGCCAAAGAGGTGTGAATCTCTCGCACTTGGGGCAGAAGATTGCCGCCATTTGTGATAGTAATCGACCACCGCCTGCAGGTCTTGCAACTGTCGACATGCCTTGAATAGAAGGAAGTAAGAACGCAAATTAGGCGGTGACGAACAATATATCGAATACTGATCGAACACCTCTTTAATGGAAACAAAGTCTTTTGCGCGGAGTCGTATTTCCATCCCTGCATTGATCAATTCAACAGGTACTGTTGATTTGACGGATGGGACCTTGCTGATCATTTGTTTCAAAATGGCCAGCGGATCTCTTTCGAGCACAACTTGACCAGAGCCACATAGATCTACTAGTGAACGCACAGTGAATTCGCTCGCCTCCAACCCACTCTCCTTCATGGCGCACAGGAAATTTATGGCACCCTCAATATCACCGGATGAAATGTATAGATCGAACAACGGTTCGCAGGCGTCTAAGGATGGTACATCCACCCTCGCCGCAAGATGCTGGAAGACCTTGCTGGCCAGCGCAAGATCACGGGCGCGAACAGCCATGATCAAAATCTTATGACAGACTCCAGATGAGGGATTCAGGAACCCGGGCGACACCATTTCCTCCCATAGCCGAGTAGTGATTTCGGAGTTGTAATCTTCGCTAGTTGCTTCTAGGAGAGATAATATGGTATTCATTGGAGTTAGGCCATCCCCTCTCTTATTTATCTCTTGCATAGCCTCGAAGGCCTCCGCATACTCGCCAGCGCCAATAAGGCAATGAGCGAAAGCAATATCGACCCAACGGAAGACAGGTATACCCATGGATCTCATCTGCTGCAATTTTTCGGCAGCAAGAGCATATTGGGTTTCCTTCAACATACCGGCCACAACGTGATTCCATCCATCTGGGTTAAGAGATATCCATCGTTGTTCCATTTTGTTCAAAACTGTGGTTCGTAGAAGGTAATCTGGATGATATGCTAGAGCCTAGGAAATCTAGCATGAGTATAAGTCTCCATATGGATAGTTGTGGACTGACCTGAAGGAATGCATGCAAGCAATCTGAGTCGATTCCTAATCCCTCAGTGAAGACCTCGTCCCAGACTGCGTGTAGAGTCGCTGCTGACCCAAGCTTGGGGTTGCGATTTGCTAAGACCCAGCTTTTGTAGTACCATACTTTGGGTTCCTGCTGATGCTGCACTATTAAACTCTGCAAAGCCTCCTTTGTCACGTACAAGCGCGACTCTTTACCGGACCGATAGACTTTATCCTCATAATATTTGATTGTACAATCTTCGATGTGGGTTGAGTTGAGCTCTCTATTTGCCCGCTGTCGAACTTGCGGTTGACTTTCGCCGGCTCTGGAAATCTTGACGTTGCTCTCAGGTTCTCCAGCGGGAGCCACTTGGGTGGTGTCGTTGATGATTCCATGGTTTGGCGACTTCCAGTCGGCATCAATGAAGGTGCTCTGAGAACGGGATGAGGCTATATGTCGCAAAAGAGGATTAACTCTTCTCGGTACAGTAATTGGATTGAATTGGGGCAACACATAAGCCCATCTTCCTTCGAGCACCAACCGAGTGCGCGACATGCCCAGACTCCGAATCGTCAATCATGCGGAGTGAGTACATCTCAAACGATGAGTACACAAAATAAGAGCTCTCCGTACACCAGAAGTGTGGGGAAGTCTTGGCATAAATATTGGTCGGAGCAAGCTACAGCAGGGGAGCGTGTCGAATCTGAGGAATTGACCTACCTCCAATAGCATGTTCATGCTGCAGATAGGGTTGAACGTGGACATGAGAAAGATGATAGGGCAAAAAGATAATGGCCAATCCCCTTGACCCCTAGGGGAAGAAATTCCTAATTCGACTACGTAGGGTATCAAAAACAGCCAGAGCGAATGCTGATGCAAAATTTTCCTTGCAAGCCTTTCCTGTCCTCGTAAAACATGGCTCCATGAGCTGCCTTGAGCTCAATCAGAATCTCTATCTGCCTCCTCCCCTCCCTCTGCCTCGGCCCCCTCGCCCACCGCCCCTGCCTCTGTCGCCGCGACCGCTGTCACCCCGATGAGCACCGCCCCGACCACGATTGGAAGACGATTGATTCTGCTGTTGGTCCTTGACGAGGTCTATTATCTCATCTGGCACCCGCAGATATTTGATCTGTGACTGTGTCAATCTCTCAAGCATTTCCGGAACAGGGCCCAATTTTCGTACGTTATTCCCTCTAACATACACCTCAGGTAGTCTGAAGAATTTGTTCCCCTCTGGACTTGTCTGCACGACCTCTTTGAGAGTCAAATTCATCCAGGTATCACAATTAACGAGATGGCCGTTCAGTGTCTCCCCATTCTTGAGTTCCACTAGCATGGGGTGACCCTGGGCAGCGGTCAACAGTCCCAGAGGAAGCTGCAGATGTTGTCAGCCTTATGAGGTCATTGCAATGTGGCTCACCATCCCAACCGGGGGGAGGGGGCGAAGACTGACCATTGTCAAAGAGGACCGAGAGTCCGGTAGTTTGAATAGAAAGCAACTGTATGCGTAAGGTAGTGGTCGACTGTGACGAAAGCAAAGATCCTGCAAGATGGGTGTGATAAAGATAGTAGCAGGGAACTAAGGCCAGCAAAGACTACTGCCCGGATCGGCAACTTTTCCTTGGCGTTATTGGCCGCAGTACTATGGTATGTTGGATGGGGCTGTCGAAGAGATGTCGCAATCATTCAAGCACAGACACAATACTCCGAATCGTCAAATACTATATATGCTGCGATCTTGCTTATCCCAAAGAGAAGAACGACAACGGCCTGCTGGCTTTCAACGGTACCTAAATGATGTGACTATTGGGGGCACATCCGAGGGGACGCCATCATCGTTGAAACGGTATCGGTGTTTGGAGGTGCAAAGATCGGAAACAAGCCAAGGCGTTTTGCATCCCTCCAGTCACGTCCCTGCCAGAGTCTGGGTAAAGAAAACCATACCTAGGTAGTACCTTAATTATAGAGAGTACATACAGAGTAGTAGCACCGCATCGAACCACGACCAGGAGCCAGGGATTCTAGTGCGCTGTCGGTAGACCAATGATAACGAAGAAGGGGTCTTTAGTGGAGTCGTCACTGCTTACGACGCACGCGATTCCCAGTTCCTGAGACCGGTGGACTTTTTCGACCCTTTTCCACATACAGTACATGTACTTTACCACCGTCTGGACTCGATTGAGGCGAAAGGGGTTACGTGGACACTGGAGAAATTTCCCTCCTTTGATGGTGCTAAATGCTAAATGTACTAATCCTACCGCCCAAGTCATTCACGAGGACCCCCTTCAAACATTTCGTTCCCTCACCAAAGTCAGATCATTCCCTCTCTTTCCCCCCCCCAAATCATCACGAAAAATCCATCCAACCTGTCGCAATGACGGGCTTGGCACTAACAAGTTGGCTTGCTCCCCAAGTCCTCTGAATTAGCGGCCAGGTTGGCCCAGTGCTGCCTTGTGCACAGTACTGTATATTAATGAATCTTGAAATCTATACTACAGAGTACCCTCACCTATGTACTACTATGTAAATGGAGAAGGGGTGCTTATCATCAGATTCATCTCCCACGCTGTCCTGACCTCTTCTTACCTTTCTGCTCTCGCAACGTTGAACTCGACGTGGAATGCCCTTTCTGCTATATCGATATCCTTCTTTAATAATATTAATTGTCGTGGTCATTCAAGGGCGCGATTATACATAGTAGGAAAATAACTTTCCGAGCGAGCCATCGAATTGTAACTCAGCCCCCCCCCCTCTGTTACCCGTACCCGGCTTATCTTAGGTGCAGTACAGTACAGTACCTCCAGAATCCGTACCTCACCACTTGGACATCCTTTCTCTTCCTCCAACCCTCCAGGCTCCAACTTTTCCTTTCCTCTTTCCAACTCCCAATCGGCACAGGTCATCCAGACCAGCCTGCTAAGTTTGTTGGGCGGCTTTCATACGACACAATCATCGAATTTGACTTCTATCTGCCTGGCAGTGGCAAGAATTCATGAATTTTGACTCAATTCCGATCGTCGTTTCCTCACCATGAGGCTAATACAGGCCGCGGTCGCCTGGCTGTTACCGGCATTGACCCTCGCTCTCGCGATACCTACAACCCAACTGACGGACTCTCCTTCTAATGATCGTACGTTTTCAATATCCAATGGCTTGGTTCGTGCGTAAAAAGAGGATCATCTGACAGGCTGTTTCAGCAAACCGTGATGTATTTGTTCGATTGTCGGTTCCATGCCACGAGTGTTCTCCGATCAGGGAAGACGAACTGGTACGTGTCAATGCCTTTTCCGGTAGAGCGACATTCTTAACCCCAATTAGGTCTTCAACTTGAAAATTCAAGCCAGTCATTCGACATGTGCAAGCGATCATGTATCCATCAATGGGAATGTCCTGGAGCAGGTCTGGGACGGTATTCAAGCTCATGGAGCTGGCTCCCTCGATAGCATTCTTTCCGAATCGCTTAGCGAACGCAACGTAAATGCAGAATGGAAATCGATATGCGTCCAAAGTCGAACCGAAGGAGACCCTGTTCAAATCTTGGCCCTTTCCATCGAACACGATTCATCCTCAGGTCCAAAGCATGGATTCACTGTCTCTTTTGAACCAGGTCCACATCCGACCATACTTCGCTTTGACTCTGGAGTCCAAGATCTACCTGTCGACGATGCCTCGATTCAGAGTTGGACCAACCCTGAACCCTCGAGTCTTTTCAGGGTAACGTCTTTGGCGGAACAATCCTCAGGATCTGCATTACAGTCGGAGTTGCAAGAGCTGCTTACACTCAAGAGAGACGCTCTTGAACTTGGTCGTCGAATTCAGGAAAAGAAGAAGAGTGTTCGCAGTCTTCTGAAAGCAGACTTGAGGTCATTGAGAACCACACTCAAGAAATGCGATAGCCTCCGATGCCTTTGGGAGAATGTGCTTGACAAGGTTCCTCATGTTGCACACTCAGTCACTTCATATTTTCAGCATCCGATGCGGCCAGACTTCAGACCTGACCATGACATGGCTCATAACATGCATCCGGATGGTCCTCAGATGCACCACAAACACCCTCCAAATATGCCACAAGATGTGCCACAGCATCCACCCGCCGAGAATGACGAGGATATACTTAATCTGTTCGCATTCGATGCGAAGCCAAAATTACCAGAGCCTTTCCCAGCTGACAACGGGGATGGACCTGAACTCCACCCCGGCCCTCCGTATGATGACCACCGTCCCCCTACGCATTTTGACCGACCTGGTCCACTAGACGGCGACCGCTCTCTTCCAGGCCCACCTCCGCCATTTCATGATGGACATCCTCCCATGGACGGCGAACATCACCCTCCCCCTTTCATGTTTGGCAAACCAAGTCCCGAAGACCCAAATCATCCGCCGCCACCACCGCCACCACCACCACCGCCTCCTCCACCTCCGGGCAATCACTTACCGGAAGGTCATGGTCACCCTCCTCCGCCGCCGCCACCACCCCCACACGGCAAGCCCCCAGGTCCATCAGGTATTCCACCACCTCCGCCGCCACCTGGTCAAGGAGAGCATCCCCACTTGCCACCTGGCGTTCCTCCACCCCCACCTCCGCCAAACGAGGATCGCCCAGACCACCGTCTAGATCACCACCACCGACCACCTCCCTTCAGACATCCACACCATCGATTCTGGAGACCCATTATACCCATTTTTGCTGTCGTGGTCATCTCGGGGGCAATATTCGCTTTCATCCACTACCGCCGCCTTTCTCCACAGTCACAAGCTGACAGGGCTTTCAGACGTGAAGAGCGGCGAACTCGACGAGCCTATCGACATGCAGCTCGTCGTCACAAGTTGTCGCAATGGTTCAGCCAGTATCGAAATCCTTCATCTTCGGCCGATTATGAAGAGAAACGAGCTTATGTAATGGACCAGGAAGATGTGCTAGAAAATATCATGCAGGGTGAAATCCGGGACCTTCAACGCGCTCATGAACTTGTAGGAGAGATGGTCAGAGCCAGAGAGGGCAGGGATCGACTGTACAGATTGGCCAACTCTCCACCACATGTTGGGGGCCTAAGTCCAGCTGATCTTGAAGCTGGTGTAGGATCCTCGTCATTTTCTGCAGACACCGAGGAACTTCCACCACCGAGGTACTCGGAGGATCTTCAAGGCGATGTTCGGGTCGTGGACGGTTTCATGTATACCCCCAGCGTAACCGATGAAACACCAGACAGCAGTGTGGTTGACTGCAGTCCAAGACTCAGTTTGGACACGTCGAGGACAAGAGCCAGCAGCGATGCCAGCAAACATCACACGCATGATACGGGTAATTGAGGAAACCACTTGGATCTTTGTTTTTGGGAGTTATAGGGAAAGCCACGGTAGGATCAGCGTGTGGACCGGTGTTTGACGTGGCCTGTATCTTTCTCACTTGAAATGTCTATCTTTTACGGACTCGCGGTGACCTCTAATCGCCATGGAAGCTGTCACGAAATGGGGGCGTTTGGGATAACAACAGCCGCTTGTTCAAGATCTTTTCTTTACGACTCAATATGTATGATAACCCAGACTTTCGCTTGATAAGCCTCACGACGGCCTCTGTATAGTATCGAGCTTTGTCTTGATGTAGGACAATATCTAGACCTTCCTAGACAAACGCGAACTTTGAAAAATACTGATTGGTATCAACGTAGTAATCTAAATTCACAATTTGCATAGTAGCGCTTATTTACTTGCTTGGGGTGGTAGAGGTAGTTGATTGTTCTATACAGTAAGTCAGGTAAACGTCTAGGCCAGAGTCTTAAATATCGTCGGAGAAGGGTGGATAGAACGTTGCTACAGTATACTGTAAGGTACACATGTGTGCGGGATTGTCCCGAATATACACATCTCTTGGAGACAAAGGAATTGACCCGGGTACAGGTATTAAATGTCACATCATCTACATCGGCCCCTTGCAACGACAGAATCTTTGATTGTATCAAGGGATTTACTTACATGGATCGCATCTTGAAGGCTCGCGTAAGTCCAGTAATCCCACCATGGCGGACCAATCAGCCGTTTCATCATCAGCGGTGTCCAATAAGTCAAACCAAGAACAGGTAAGTTTACGGAATGTAACCAATCGTCTCTATCACATTCAACGACTAATATCCTACCAGCAACGGGCTCGTCTACGAAATAACCAGCGTAACAGCCGGGCTCGAAAACAAGCGTATCTGGAAGAACTAGAGAAAAAATGGGCTCAATGCGTAAGAACAGGAGCTGAAGCAACTGTTGAAATGCAGACTGCGGCCCGTAAAGTCCAGACTGACAACGAGGTCTTGAAGACTATGCTTTTGGAGTTAGGTGTGTTGAAAGAGCAGATCGATGCACGTCTTAAAGCTGCTGGTTCTGAAGGATTCTCGGAAAATTTGTCGTCTAGGATTTTGTCCCCGAAACCATGTTGTCTACCATCGGGATATAGCTCTCAGCCTTCAACACCGAATCAGATCTCTACCCCGGTGGAAGGGCAACCTCGCTTGCAGGCTCTAGCACAAGTGGCAAAGATCGAAGCTGTGCCCCAGCCTATACCTACTACCTCATCCCGTGGACTGGATGTAACTACAAATCAACTGGACTCCCAAATCCCTCCACATTCCACTCCATTATACCAGCAAGAGACCTCGGCGTTCCTCAACCAACCACTCCCGACGTATCCTACCCCATTTGACGAAACATGGCTTACAGATCTCCATGACGGGAACGGAGACTTGAATCAGGACTTCAGCGACGCATTTGACACCTTTATCAACCCTGTATCACCATCAGCATATGTCAATAGCCCTAGCTTCGCGGCCGATCAGCAGCATCCACTCTGAATGAGGTTCTTAATTTGGCTGGATGAGATCTCAACCCAATCTCTCGCGTCCACCAAACGTCCGCCTAAGTAAGACAAGACGCCTTGAGATTTCACAGCAACGTACACATCTTATACGTGCCGACCAAGCGACAGCAGGAGCCAATTTCGAGCTTCCCCAACCACGGCTTCAAGTCCTCCACCTCGTCGTCTAAAGGACGGTTAGAATCCTTCCCCTCTCCAAGAATAGCCAGGATATCCCATAGCGAGATACGTAGGACATTTGAGATAAGCGAGACCGGGAACCGGGAAGGGGAAGTGAGAGAGAGAGAGAGAGAGAGAGAGAGAGAGAGACGGACGGCAAGACCATCACTCGCTCGCTCGTGAGCAAATGATCAAGTCACATCCACACCAGCAACCCATCAACCCATCAAATCGCTCTCCCAAGGCTAATAACAAACCTGACTTCTTTCGATATCCTCAAAAGGTATATATATAAATATTTCTAACAACATACCTCCCAGTTGTTCCAGCCCCGTTACACCACCACTTACCACCGACACCCTCGACAGCACTCATCATCGCGCAAATATCAAAACAACAGCGCAATGACCGACCCCTTGCTTTCTGTTTTGTTGAACATGATACCCAAACTTCTCATCAGAGATAAATTTTTTCTTTCGAAATCCCCTGGAAATGTTCCTTCCATTTACAATCATGTAACAAGTTTGACTCATCGAATTATGATATCATGTGTCTATATCTATATCTGTGTCCCATGATCACTAGCCACAACCAGATGAATCACTACTTCCTATTGAAAGAATGTGTTTATTGTATATTGTGTAGTTATAACTTATGGTATTTGTTTCAGCTGTTTACCTACCTACCTACCTACCAGGTATCTACCTACTGTATCTTACCGTATATCTAACTACTGTAACTAAATCCATCAACATTACATCAAATCAAATCATATCATATCAGTACCTAGTGATAATCATAAAAATAGAAAAAATTTCTCTCTCTTTTTCTCTCTCTTTTTTTCTCTCTTTCTTTTTTCTAAAAACTTCAATTTCACGTAACAAGGTTAAGAATTGGCTGGAATAACTAGTATTGTAGATAATGTACCTGATGTATAGGGGTAGCCTATGGGATTTGGATATGTACATTATGAAATGAAGGAGGTCGGTTAGATGTTGTACTTTATTGTACAGTACTGCAGATGTGGAGATGGAAGTAATGACTCGATTGATTAATTGTTCATTGAGACATTTGTAGGCACTTTATGAACATGGTAAATAGTACGTGTACCTAGAGTAGTTATCTGCCCGGCTCCTGACCAGACTGGACCCCGACCTCAACGAGTCACCTCGGAGGATAATAGCACACTTTGTCCTGGCACCCAACTGTAATTGAATTGGGCATTCCAACGTAACAGTTGTGTTTACAGTACAGATCAAAATTATGACACCCAGATAGACCTTGAGGAAGGAAAAGAAAAAGTCGCCTAATGCATTCAGGGGAACAAACGCCGTTAAACGCCTTCAGTGATAAAAGGGATTGATTCCCCTTATTTGAAATGGTCATGAGATCATCATGAATTTTGGTAGAACTTTGCTAGAATTGTCTAGATCCCTTCATCTTGACAATTTCAGTCATTCGAGAAGGAATACCCATGAATAGTGGTGGAAAAGGCTGACGACGTTTGGTAGAATTTGAAGAGCTAAGGAGGCGATGGAGCTTTTTGGAGTTTGCGAAATAGTTTGGTATGACGAATCCTAAGAAATTGGGCAGTGGCTCATTTCGTCAATTTACGAAGGGCTTCATTGCTAAAGCAGGACACAGCCTATCTCATCTGTTAGTATTTGACGGATTTTTGGCTCAAAGATTTCAAATACCTTCTCCGTAACAGCGCCTTGATTGTACAAGTACTTGCTCAAAACCTTCAACACCTCAACCTGTTCTTGGATAGTCAACCCGGTAATTGCCGTCTCAATAACTCCGCCAACAGTTGCTTTATGATAGACTGCAATGAAACTTTGGAAGTATAAGTAGGCGAAAAGACCCATGATGAATTGGCAATCCATTCTGTCGGTCATACCACCATGACCTGGGATGCTATCGCCGAAATCCTTAATCTTGAAAGTTCGTTTTAACCCAGAGGCGAAGAAACCTCCAAAAGGTGCAATAAGAGAAGCAAAAGTCGCGAAGACAAGGATATGAAACTGCATTGGGGCAATCATGAAAGTATGATCGATGTGTATCCATGCCGGTAAGTGATATGGTAGAGCAATGAAGACTGGATTTGGTGTGCACTCCAGACTTGTAAACACATTTGCACCTAGATCATTGACAGGGCAGATGAAGTATTTGTACCTCATCAATAAATTGGTCATGAAGAAGCCGAATATAATTGTGCAAATCCAGGCACCGACGAAGCCCTCCACTGTCTTCTTTGGCGATAATTTGATCAGTTGAGTTCGGCCGAACGTGATGCCGCAGACATAAGCAAAAATGTCATTCGTAATGACCAAAGAAGCCGGAAGGAAAAACCAAATCATTCCTTCAAATACATTGTTCATGATGAAGTGTGCTTGGACCACGACGAAATAGAGCGCCATGTGCGTCCAGGCGAACTGGGTAAACTGAAATCTGTAATGGCCTTTTTCGAGAGTGGCGACAAAGAAGACGAATCCTAGATCAGTTGTCAACGAAAGATCAAGGCGACAGAGTCGTAATGTCACATACCCATTACGTAGAGCATAAAGCTGATGAACCTGTGATGTGTCGCAAAAGGTAGGAGAACCTTGTCGAGCAAAAGAATGTGCTTGAAGTAGTAGATGATGCTCTCCCCATAAAGGAAATACATCGTGCTGGCCAGGAAATACCAGTTGAGAGATTTGGTAAACCTGAGATTTCTCGCTTTGCTGGGAACATTTGCAATTGCGATTATCTCTTTGAACGAGATGACTTGTATGGCTGTAATGACTGCGATGATGTAGACGTGGCCAGAAAACATGGCTACGAAGAATCCTGCGATCATGATAAAGGTCCATATCGTTCTGGTGATGAAGCTCTGCTTCTTCTTTTCATATTCGGACACATCAGGCTTTCCAGACTTTGCAACCATTAGCATGCGCTCCAGAAATCAAGAGCGACGTGACCCGACATCACTTGACATACTTCTTGTGTTGGCGATCCTCGTTTTGGGGATCCTCCTTTTGGCTCTCCATTCAGTGCGCCAGGTTCTGATGCGGACTCACTAATTTCTGAGGAACTCTGTCGACGATGTTTTGGTCCATTTCCATTTTGCTGATGCCTGAACTGGACAGACCGTCTGGGTTTAGCCATCGTGACGAAATATATACACCGGCAAGGGTATCGTCTGGCGTGGGCGTCAACACGATGGTCGACAGGATTTTGCGACAGGAAATTGCAGTCGCTGCGGGTAGCACGTGAAAGTGGGCGGAGTTGGATGGAAGCTGCGGAGAGGATGACTATTCTGACGAGACACAAGCTGCGTAATCAGGCGCTTCTTGCAATGATCGTCCCTGTCGCACCAAAGGATGCGTCCGATATTGCCAGCGAGATGATGCTCCGGGAAGAAAGATGACAAGCGGACAGACAGAGGGGACCGACGTTGATCCCACTACAGCACTGCGTGTTGGTATTGTACGGTTGGTGCAATAATTAAATTGTACCGTAGGGTTCTTGGGGGAAAGGCAAAACCTGCAACCCACAAACAACGTTCTGTCAAGGTTAAGTTTCTGGTTGCTTGATGCTAATCAAAGTACAAGTATTTTCGGTAACATTAAGGTAAATTACCTTTAACCGCCTACAAGATCGTACTATGTAAGTAATCCCTATACTCTGAGTATCCGCTGTTGAGGCAGGCTCCATAAATTACTGATACTACGTCAGTCCCGCGGCCTCCCACTGCCAAAAGGAGTCCCTGTGAATCCAATTGGTGGCCTTCGCCCGAACATTTTCTAAGCAAGTGGAACGTTGTTTGTTGGTTCAGGGTCCCATGAATTTTCCTTTTAGTGACGAGCACTCCCGTACCATAGGAATTGGCGAGCCCGTAGAAGTGGGGAAAGATCTTTTTACTGTACGCGGGTAAACAGCACCACTGATCGCCAATGAAACACGATCCCGCGTGCTTACTCTTAGGGTGCGACCTCACTGCGCTGTTAATTACAGTACATAGTACTACATAGTAATAATATGGTACATGTACATGCGATACTCTGAGTAGTGCAGACAGAATTCATATACAGTACTACTGTACAGCAATCGATTTCGCGGCTGTAACAACTAACCATTCTCACATTTCCCTCTCAGCCTCGTAGAAGCACAGTCTTCTAATGGCGGTCGGAAATGAGTGGCGTGAAAGACATCGGAGACGATGACAATTTCTCAGATGACGGCTTCGAGGCCCTACCAGATAATGCGCTCTACGAACTCGAACAAAACGCCATCCTCTCCACTCAACAGGTTCAACAATTACAGAAACAGTCGATTGCTCGTCCGAACACCCTCTCAAAAGGAGAAAGACCGTTTGATCGGACAGTATCAACTACAAATTACAACGCAGACCCCACGAGGAGCATCAATGGCCGTGCTCATTCTGTAGGAGTACCAGCACACTTCAGAAATTCTTCTGAGGATCAGTTCCTGGATGATTCAAATCTACCAACACCGACCGAGGAGAAAGTCTCCTTCTTGCCTCAGAGTCATCACGATGAGGTTGCTGGACGTGAACATTTTCGAATGCAAAGGTTTGGCGCAACCATTGCTCCGTCATTCCCGCAGCCACGGCCGAACTACCAACACTCACAGACAGTTCACAACCGCTCGCAATACGGTCAACCGGGTAGTCATGGAGTAGATGGTACAGATATGTTGCCATCAAATGGCGACCGTGCAGAGCCCGATCAAGGTGGGATCGCGCAAGCGCTTCGAGCCCAGATTCAAGAGTTGCTGCTCGAGAGAGATAAACTCACGAAAGACCTCCATGCCGCCAACTCCTCTGTCCAGACACAACGTGGGGAGATATCAATCATTCGTGCAAATCAAGCAAAGGCATCTAGGACATATGACCGACAACTTGCTGCGCTCAAGAAAGCCGCCGAGGAAGAGGCGGCGAAGCATAAGGCTGAAGTCGAAGCTGCCAGGGAGGAAAGCGAACGTGTCGCGACGGAGAACAGATTCCTCCAACAAGATCTAGCTGAAGAAGCCAAGAAGGCGAAGGAAATACGGCATAATCTAAGAACCAAACCGGACGATAATAACAACAGTCCTTTGTCCACACCAAAGAAGACAAGAACGTTGGCTTACCGAGATGGGTTTGATGATGATGATATCCGTATGGTCTCACCTTCCAAGGGTGCGCGGAAATCTAAGAAGACGACGCCGACGGCCGGTCATAAGCGAAAACGTCAGGCGTTAATGGATAGCCCTGTAGCGCCACTAGTCTTAGAGACTCGAGGCGGTGACTTCGCCGCTTCACACGTCGCAGCCGATCAGCCACCACAAGAGACAGTACTTCCTTCTCATGCCCTGGAACTAGAGCGAACAAGGGGGCTCAAGTTCCTCCAGAGAGTCTATAACTTTCATCCTTCCGGCGGAGAAGAGACAGTTCTCGAGGTATTCACACAATATTCATTCCCCTCGGAGCCCAGGAGAAAACTTTCCACGATTGTGATCGAAGGTTCTTCTTCACTGCGGGGAGAGGACTTGCCGGTGAAGTTTGCTAGGATCATCATTTCCCTGTGGGCGCAAGCGTTGAAGGAGAAGTACTTTGCACCAGTCTTCATATTCATCGATTTGATCAGATTTATCCTCGCGCTTGATAGTGCGAAGACTGCTCCTGCACTTGTCGCCGATCTGCTGCCAATCTTACAGGAGTCTGGGAAGATCAATGCTATACCTCGGTTTCAACATTCACCAATATTTCGCTCCGGCCCAGGAAGATTAAAACTAACACCGAAGTCGAGCCTGACGCCCGAGGTTAACTGCACAGACTGTCTGGAACTGCTCCTTGACATTGCCTATGCATGTTTGCATTCCAATGACTGTATCGACCTGTTCTGGCAACATATGGACTATGAGTTTATCTTGATCATGTTGAACTCATCACAGCCAATACCGGACATAACATTAAACATCAGCCTACTTTCGACAAGTATACGCCCGACTACGTTTGGAGTAATCAAACCTCTGGCTGATTCACAGAGTAACATTGAGAAGCATTGCATTGAACGGCTTACGTTTTTGTTGTGGGAAATTCCACGGGTTGATGAAGGAGAAGAACCGTACTCCTCGGAGCAGATTTCACAATTTCGAGTTGAAGTTATGTCCCTTTTGTGTGAGCTGGGACTATCATCGCTTCATCCACATGAGACTAATGGCAGTCATGGAAGCCAATTATTAGCTGAGCATCCTGCTGCGATTGGTCGATTGGTACGATCCATTTATGATGAGATGACTGCGTTGTATTCACCAGAACCTCTTCGAGACACTCATTCAACCTTGGTCAATGATGGGGTGCGGCTTTTTTACCGTTTACTCGAACTCCATGGAAATGATATCAATCTTCACCAGAAGCTCGAAGCCGTCAATGGTGGTGTACAGAAACATGCGGTGGTATTGACACGATTGGCGTTCAAAGATGGACCCTTGATGGAGGAACTCATCACTGACGAGACATGCATTATGGCACATGAAATGCTGGAACAAGTTATTACACCAGAAGAAGCAGAGGCGTTACTGGACGTGTTTCCAACTCAAAAGAGCAGACGGTAGATACCCTCCAGTTGAGGGAAAGGGTACTTTCCGCACTGCACAAATAAACTTTGTATTAAAGGCAGCGTATGAAACAAACCGTAGCAATTGAAAAGCTAGAACATATCATGGATGAGCGTGTGTATTATTCAATTTGCCCATGGAGCCGCTGGAACGCATGGTGAGCATGTGAATTTATCCAAACGTGATTGGAATGGAGCGACGACGTTCTGCTCCTTCTTCCTCGGCCACCACCAACGAAAATCAAGGCAACAGTAGTTGGACATGAAATGGCGATCGCAGATTTTCGCAAACAAAATCAGACATTCAACTTTGATATTTTGTGGTTGATCACCAGTTTATCCCGTGCTGATTCGATTCTATGTAATTACCTTGATGTCACGTGTGGGCGGAGTAGGCCGACTGCCTTTGGAGCGAGATGGACCATTCCATTTCACCTTGGGCAAGTGTCCTCCTAATGGCTCAGCCAATCAACAACTGACAATCTCTCGCCAAACAGGCTCGTGAATACAGCCATCTTCTCTTTCCTCCTACTCTCCTCAACTGGCTATCACCACTGGATGGCAGTCATATTCCTCAAAGAGAAATGGCGCCTATGAAGATTGAAAGTGAAGGCGATTTAAGCCGTGTTGGGCCTCATCCTTCATATATCTCGGTTGCCAAACCATACATTTTTGAACAGACTATTCAACGCTGTCTGCAACAGACAGGAACCAGCTCGTCCAAGGAGGAAAACATTCGCTTGCTAGGAATCACTTGGATCGATAATGTTCGAAGAGCCTTGAGATTGTACGGCTTCGAGCAAATACTCCATTCCACAGCAGGACTGACTTAACCAGGCCTGTACGAACATTTGACACAGCTGCTGTCTACTATCACAAATTCCGATTAATACACCCGGATTCTGAATTCGCTTATGTGGTGCGTCCCCTTGTTGATTTGGCCTGAATGGCAGCGTTGACCGCCACTCTAGGATGCTGCAGCTGCAGCCCTTTTCACGGCATGCAAAATAGAAGACACTTTGAAGAAATCGCGCGACATCCTCTGTGCTGCCTACAATCTAAAGGCACCTCCATCAGATCAGCTATCTCCGGATGATGCTGTACGTCTTGATTTCGGTCATCATTGCTTCTCTTACTAAGATGGTGCAGGTTTTTGAGCATCACTCCCGGACTATCATCGGTCTAGAACGGCTGATGCTTGAGGCATCCAGTTTTGATTTCCGAAATCGCCATCCCCAAGTACTTCTCATCAAATTGGCAAAGAAGTATGGGTACGAGAAGCATTCGCCTATTGTTGAGACTGCTTACGGCATTTCACTTGATCTCTACCGAACGTTTGCACCTCTAAAACAAACCACCCCGACAATGGCATTTGCCTGTCTGGAGTTGAGCAGCAGACTCTACAATGAACCGCATGACGGAATATGGTCAGGCGAGGGATACGGAACGTGGAAAGTGTCGCGTTCGATGGTTATGGGTGAGTCTCCTCCATATTTTCATGATCTACTAGCAGCAGAATTTCTTTTTCACGAGAGCTGCACATCTGTTTTGCGTTATATATTGTCCATCGAATGAGTCCATGGTACATACGACCATAGACTGTGGAGAACAGGGCTTCCCGTCCGCTCAGCCGTACTTAAGCCACAGGTCGGACGGTTAGTAGTTGGGTGGGTGACCACCAGCGAATCCCGTCTGTTGTATGTTTTTGCATTTTTTTTTTCTTGCATCCTCTTCTTACTTGATCTTTACATAAAGTCATTCATTGTACTTGATTCGTTTTCCTTATTATGGATTTCTCATTCTCGCTATCGGCGTCATTTTGGATTTTCCATATTTCACGTCTTTGCATTCTGCTATCCCCGTGCGGTCTTTTCCTAACATGGGAGCTTCCCCACAGAAACTCTCCTGGACCTTCTTGAACTCTACACCCATAATCGCACTTCAACCACGATCGGTCCCGATTTCCCTCTCGACCTTTTTCTCGAAATCCGTATCCCACTAAATCAAGAAGTTGAAACTTCAAGCCTTCCTCGATACACCGAATGGAGATCCGACCTTCAAGGACAGCAACCTCCTCAGCAACAACCCACCCCTCGCTCCCCCACATCACCCCGTTCGAATGGTACCGTCAACGGTAACACCTCAAGGGATGACCGTCGTATCCCGGCGTCTGCCCCTGCCACGGGTGCAAATGGCACCCGTCTACCCCCCCGCAACACCAGCAGTCCTACAGCTCCCGCTCCCACGAACCATAGTCCCTCGACTTCTTCCATGATTCCTCAACCTGTTGTCTCCATCCCCATTACTACAGACGGCACCCCTCGCGCTATACCCAGCAACCAAGCCGGTCCAAGCCCGGTATCAGGTGGCGGTAGTGGGCCAACTTCTGCCACCAACCCCGGCGGACCACGACTAGGAGAACGTGGCCGTGACGGAACCGTACGGTTCATGCTCAACCCTGAACGAGAACGTGAAGAACGCGCCATTGTCAAAGAATACTTCGTGGCTGAGGAAGAAGAATCAGTGGCTGAAAACAAGGAAAGTGGTGGTAATACTGGAGTAGAACCTCGAATCCATCCCTCTCGACAACACCATCATCATCACCAAGGAAGACGAAGCGGTGGCGGAGGAGGAGCAGGAACAGACAACGACCCGTCGTCCTCCAGACCGTCCTTCGATAGAGATCGAGATCGAGATCGAGACCGAGATCGAGACCGTCCTCTTCGTGATCACCGAGACCACAACAGAAAAGACAAAGCAAACAGATCAGAAAGAGGCTCACGAAATGACGGTGATGATATTCCTCCCTCGGCTCCATCGGGTCCTAGCGGTGGCGGTGGAAGAAGAGATCGCGACCGAGACCGTGATCGAGATCGTGACAGCGCTCGACCAAGAGATGAAAAATCCTCAACTAATCACAGCACGCCAAATCGACCGTCCGGTAGAGGTCAGAGTGGAAGAGGTGGTAGACAAGGAGGAGGTGGACATCATCAGCATCACGGTGGTGGTGGTGGTGGACACGGATACCATGGTAGTAGGAGGTAAGATGAAGAGGTAATTCAAGTGCAGCAGTAAGATAGATAGGTGTATGCGTGGAAAAAGAAGACCAATTGCTATGATGGGCACATGTAAGAAAAAGCAGAAAAAGAAGAAACCCTGTATGTGTATGTCAACGATAACGAAGATAATGACACATAGGTACTGACTGTAGGTATGTATGTAAGGTAGGCAGAAACCCATATACACATGTTGGTCTATAATAACTACCTACCTTCCTACATAGGCTACATACCTATCTATCTATCTATCTATTATCACAACCCCTTTTCCTTACAATACTACAACAACAACTCTACTACTACTGTAATTACAGTACCACCTAATATTATATATTACTATTGCTATATCCCAAAAGATACTACCATAAATACAGTATCATATATTTTACTTCATACTTCATACTTCATACATCATACTTCATACATCATACTTCATACATCATACTTCATACATCATACTTCATACATCATACTTCATACATCATACTTCATACATCATACTTCATACATCATGACTCATCTTTTTCTTATAACATTACTACTTAATTTAGTACTTACTACCAATATGAGTAGAACAGAATAGATAGGTATATAGAATTTGATTCACATAAATCTCTCTCTTAGGGATATGAATTTGAATCCATCTTTATTGTATTTTTTATCTAGGACTTGGAAATAAACATGTCTTTTTTTTTTTTCAAAATAAGGAGGCACGAAGTAATTAAATAGATAGATAGATATGTATTCGGTAATTTGAGGGGTTTGTTTGTTTTTTCTTCCCTCTATCCCTATTCCTATTCCTATTCCTACTCCTACTTCTCTAACTTAGTGTGATATATAAGTTACCTATACTGTACATTTTGAAACGGGGGGATGGGCAATAATCAATATGGACAGACAGACAGGGAAGGAGAGGAGAGGAGGAAGGGTAGGTACTGTAATAAAAGTCTATTCCATGACCGGTGGTGGTGGTGGTGATGGGTGGTGGAATTGTTTTGGGGGGTTGTTTCGATTTCGATTTCGATTTCGGAAAAAGAAGAAAGAATTGGAAGGGAAAAAAAGGGAAAAAAGAAATCGTACACCAATCCAATTCTCTTCTGGTGTTCTTTTTGTGCAAGGGTCCTTTTTTTTGTTGGGGGGTGTTAGAGGAGGAGATGATGACGTTTGAAAATGCTAGAATTCATCATGAAAGAAGTGAAGGAATTACTTTTCCTTTTTGGTATCGGTTTTGGGAACGGTCAAATGTCTGCTATTCAACGCCATTTTGTTGGGAGCTTGCCGATATTCATTGATGTTAATGAACACGGGAAAACAACATATATATATGCATAAGAACAAATTCCCGCCAAATGCAAATCCTTGATGTCTTATTTCCCAACCGTAAATGCAGACGAAGAGTCAATTATGCTTGCCAATCTGAATCTTTCATCTCAGACTCGAAAGGTTGGTTCAGGGCTGAAAAGGAATTGGTGCCAGTGGGCTGAGGACGTGAGCTACTGACAGCAGGAGGATTGACCGTGGTCGTTGTTGGCCTTGAGGGTTCAACAACACTTGCCTCACTACTATCCTTCTCACTACCAGTTTGTTTTCCTTTCTTTGACTTCTTACTAGAGACTGTGTTCCACGTATTATCCAGTTCCTGTTGTTGAAGTTGACGAAGTTGTTCCTCTTCCGAAAGCGCACTGCTAGCCCAGGCTGGAGTCGTAGATTTAGACTCCTGCTTTTGAACTGGAGCAGATGTGAGAGCTTTTGGCTCTTCAGTCGCCTTCGGCGTAGCTCCGTTGATTGGGCTGTTTTTAGCTGGCTCATCAAAAGTGTCCAGAGGTTCATGTAGGACATTCGAACTTCCGATCCCCGTTTCCTTTTGGGTGGACCAAGCGTTCGGTTGCGCTCGAGTAAAAGAATCTGATTTTTGCTGATTTGAATTTCCAGCAGCCATCCGCGCTGTTCGCAATTGCTGGTCGCGTAGTTGTAGTCTTAATTTTTCCGCTTCTTCGGCTCTGGCCTTTTGCTCCTCACGTTTCTTCCTTGCTTGACGTTGTTTCTTTGATTCGGTAGGTTCGATCGGTTTGGGTGAGCTTCTAGCAGCCTTAGGTGCTGGAGCTTCTCCGGTGATACGAAGAACACCGGCAGGTGCGGCAGGAGCTTCAAGCATATCTGCAACACCACCCGCATTGTGAGGGCGTAGTAGAGGGGAGACACTTGGGGATCTGTCGTCATCTGCGTCTGCCCCTGTCGTAGAAGAAGCTGCAGCAGATAGGCTTGGTGATGGTATCAGCCTGGAGTTGCTCTGCTTGGTTTTGCCAGCTTGAGATGATGGCTTGAGGCTGGTACCAGACCGAGCCTGTGCCATGGCACTAGCAAAATTTTTGGCATCTAAGCCCTCTTCGTCCCTATCTGAACCCGACGTGATATTCGGATCAAATGTTGCCTCACCCCTCGGCGCCTGTGTATTGATCTTCCTCTTCTTGCTTGCGGCATTGCTTCGTTCTTGCGCACCAGTCGTTGACGAGGAAGAAGGGCCGTCAATGGCAAAATTTTCTGGAACCTTCTCAGATGCCTCTCGTTTCGGTTTGCTGCGACGATTTCTTCCTCTTGATGTTGCTGGCTCCTCTTTTGTGGCGGTTGATGAGTTCAGTTTCTCGAGGAGGTTCGGTTTACCAGCCAGATACCATCCATAGCCACCCACTATGGCTAAGGTCATGGCCCAAGACACATACACGTTCATTATGAAAGCGTGGTTAAGTTGATGGTTCGATCTGCGATTTTCGGCCCCTCAGGGTCAGTTGTAAACGTTGTTTGGGGGTCTGAGTTGCGCAAGAGCAGAACAGTTTGTTGTGTGATCAACAATGCATCCAAGAGAGACCTCCGAAGTGCGTAAGCATGAAAGACAAACGATGATGTCCAGACTCCACCAAAGCCGACACTGGGAGAGGAACAATCCTGTCTTTCAACCACGCGAACTGCGGTGGAACCCCTGTGGGTGTCGACGTAAGGGATAAATCGTGTTTCGTGAAAGTATGCTTGGAGCGCCGAGAACTATACCGCGTCGTGCGCGCAATTGAAAGTAATCAGACGAATTGAAACGACCTTGGGATCAATTCAGGAGTTGAAATACACCCAGGTGGAAAGCTCGAGCACCTCAATTAAAGATTGGAGCACTTTGTTTCATTCCTGGAGTGCAAAGGTCCTCACCGTAGAGAGATGTGGATCCTCAGGGTCTCGAATTTCTTGTCACCGAGTGCGCGTCGCGTGGATTGTTTCTTTTGCACAGAAAAAGAGATGATAGATCACAGTTACCCGACGATTGGACAAACAAGAGGGACAATGACTGACTGACTGAATGCACAGGTAGATGTCAGGAAGGACAAATCACAAGAATGGTAGGATATTGTAAGTAGTACTGGATGGCGTAGTCGAACGGGAGTGGCCACTTGTTCGGTTGACCACGACTTTGTTTCTTCTGTCCACTTTGATATTTCTATTCGTCATACATACATAGTACAGTACCATGGTTACATATATTGCATGATTACCTCTAGTATAATACTGTACCTGCATGCAGTCGTTCTAATTACCCAGCTCTGACCGAGTTGTTTGATAATTACTGTACCACCGAGTGAATCAGGAGGTATTCAACCGGGTGATGTTGCTCCTCTCATCACAGTTCTATTAAATAGACCAGGGTAATTGAGACATTGTACTGTCGTACAGAACAGTACAGTATTCAAATGACAAACAGTCAGTCAACCTGGCATCTGAACCTTCAACACCGCCAAATTGCTCGAATGTTCTACAGAAGAGCGGAAAATAGAAGCATAGTTTCTCCCGAATTCTCAATAAGAAGGTATTTTATATCACATGTACATATCTTCGCAGACAATATAATCGCGTATTGAGATTCTTCACACTCCTGATTCTTTCCAGAGGAGCCTTTACCGTCCATCGACCCTCTCAGATGAACTATAGTACCATAGTGCTGTATTACTGTCAGTCCTTCCTCGTACAATAAATACCGTTTTCAAGATACAATAATGTGTACAGAGTAAGGCAAAGGATTGTGTGGTCCAACAAGGCCCAGGCCCCGAACAAACCCAATAATCATTATTCAACACCATAACAGAGAACAATTTACTGTCCAATGTCCAAATGCCCATCCCCCCCCTTCCATCATCGCCGAAGGGCAACCACCCCTGTTACCCCACAAAGGAATTCCATCATACTCAGAGTGGTGCCGTAGCACACTGTTCGAAAAATCCATGGTCTTCAAGGTATGGTATGGTACAGTATATTACTAGAGCCATCATTGAGATGTTAGAATACCAGAGGTGGAAGAAAAAAAGGAACCGAAATCGCTAAAGGTTAAATTAGGGATCTGACCATCAACAACAACAAGGAGGAGCGAAGAAAAGGCCTACCCTAATAAGTACTGTACCAAGGTATTTATCCTGCCTATTATATCAACAGCATCCGAACCACATAAAATACCACAGCAACAAATGATCAAATCACTCAATCATCCATGGAAATTTCTTCTTCCTTACCCATCACCCCCGCCCTTCCCCTCTCTTTCTTTAACGTACAGTACTATAGTACCTAGGTATATCTCCCCTCCGAACCTAATTACAGTCAGTACCTGATCATCCAAATTTGATACAAAACGCGTAACATAATCTGATCCGACCCCTATATCATAATTCTTCCACATACTATATGTTAGGTATGTACCTTACATACCTACAAGACCTACAGTACCATATAATCCTGTACTGTAGTTGTTCAGTCGACGACGACAATGACGAAGACCAGTAACATCTGCCCTCCCCTACACATCCTCTTATGAAAATCACTTGTTTTCTAACAATTCCGAGTAATTGACTACACACCACAACCCCTAACTCATACCTCTGAATCTCCTTGTTTCTCATAAGACTTCTGGGTCGAAAGTCCCTCGTACTATACAAATTAATATATCGGTCAGTTACAGAATACCTACCTACCTTTACGAAATACTGTAGTATAATTACTGCGATAGTTCATTTCGTGTGTTAGCTGGATGTATATACAGTACTGTCCTATACCTCTCTATCTATCGAATTACATAGTATGTATCTTACCTACAGTACCTACCTTCCCAGAACGACCATCGATTCAATTAAAAAAAAATGGGTGAATTAATTATCCCGATAAAAAAGGCCACTGGCCGACATGTCCGAGCACAATACCGATGTATATAGGTAGCTACATAATTAGTTATCCGCTTTTCCGAACTACTTATCTATTTACACGAACTTAATTATGTCCCCTTTGGGCGAGAATTCGCTGCTTCTTGAAATCGGGTATACGGCAAAGTTGAGGGAGGGAAAAGAGATGTTTCATGCTTTTGAGAAATCTTTCTTGTTTTGGGGGGGGGATTGGTACAATAAGTCATATGCGATCAGATTCCTCGATAGATTACCGAGCATTTGTAGATATACTTTTCCTGTATGAACATTCACCTTGTATGGGCATTGACCTAGATGGCGTTCAATATTAGTAGAATTCCAGGGTAGGCACCTGCTACATTAAATCGAGATTGTGAAGCAGCTTGCAAAATCTTGGTCTGGTATGTAGTGTACAGACATGGATTCATGAATGCGGGAACAATCACTAGCTAGCTAGCTGACAAGACGGTGGGAAATCTACGTTGTATCTTTCTTTATCCACGAGAAAAACAAGTCGTCAGCATCTCTACATGCGGTGTATCCTTCCCATCGAACATGGACTTTTGTCTCTCCGCACTTCATGCCTCATCAGTTCATCGTTTATGGGTTCTCCTTGACGAACTTGACACCCTTGGCAATGTTGCCCTTCAAGTCACCCAAGCACTTCTCGAGAAGAGCTTGCTCCTCAGCATTGACATTACCGATAGGCAGGATGTTCTGAACACCGTCTGGGCCCAATTCGACCTTGGATGCGAAGAAGTCGATACCTTGGTCCTTGAACAAGGGGCTATCGACGAAAGTGGGCTCAATGACTCCCTTCTCGCCTTGGGAAGCCTTCAACAAGCTCTCGGCGAATCGGGCACCTGCCATAGCCATGGAAAGTGTAGCAGAGCCAGCACCATCCTTGGCCTTGACAACCTCGTCACCACCGAATTGGATGCGGTTAACCAAGGCATCAAGCTTCTCGCCCTTGATGTCACCGTGACCAGATTGGGAGATCAAGGGAACAATGGTGACACCAGAGTGACCTCCAACCACGGTGATGTTCTCGTCGGCTGGGTCGCTACCCTTAATTTCGGAGACGAATCGAGAAGCACGGACGACGTCGAGAGTGGTGACACCAAAGAGACGCTTTGGGTTGTAGACACCCTTGGACTTGTAAACCTCGGCGCAAATTGGGACGGTAGAGTTGACCTCCATTGAGTCAGTAAGAACAGGACCAAACAGCAATCTCTACTAACAGGGTTGGAGATGATGAGAAGGTTAGCGTTCGGTGCAGCATCAGCGGCAGCCTTTGCGAGATCGCGAACAATTGAGGCGTTGGTATTGAAAAGGTCTGCAAGTTATCAGTTTAAAGCAAAGGCAAGTCGCAACCCTAGGGACAACGTACCATCACGAGTCATGCCTGGCTTCCTTGGGACGCCAGCTGGGATGAGAACAATCTCAGCACCTGACAAGCATTCCTTCAAGCCTGATGGTGTTGGGTCGTAGCCCTTGACTGTGCTCTTGGTGTTGATGTGGCTAACATCGGCGGCGACACCTGTCGAAAAGAAATTAGATCGTATCCTTACAATGGTAATAGACTTGTCATACCTGGTCCTCCACGGATATCGTACAGAGCAAGCTGTCTGTAAGGTTTTAGTTTCTTGCGACAGGCGATTGGGGAAGCATAATCTTACGAGACCCGAGGGTTGAGCTTCATCAACAAAGACAAAGGTTGACCAATACCGCCCGCGGCACCGAGAACAGCGACCTTGGATTGCTGCAAATTGTGTAAGCGCGTGTTCGAGAAGCCATCTGAGCACTAGCAGCACTCGGTAAGCCGTATACATTGGGAGCTGTCGACTTACCTGTCGGGCGGAGGCGGAGAAAGCTCTCTTCTGAAAAGTGCCAAAGGCTTGCTTCGTGAACATGCTTGCCATATTGACGCAGTGAGACCGGAAGACTTAAACTGATGTGCAGAAGGGAAATAGAGGGATGGAACTGGATAGACGGGTTCGTTGGGAAGGCAAAGATTGAAGAAAAAGGATAGCCGAGAAACAAGCAAGCTCCATTCACTCGATGGAAAGCTTGCCGAATTACCATAGTACTATACAAAAAAAATTGGGGTCCACGCCCGCATTACAGTATTTTAGCTCATACGGTCAATGCGGTCTTCGGACCTTGGCATTATCAGCCTCGGGGCTATCATTTGTGCTTCAGCGTCGTTTTTCATAGCTAGAATAGTTCTCCATGGCCGTCTCAAATCCCCAAACGAGTCATCAAGGAAACCGGGCACTGCTCGTCTTTTTCTGTTGACGATGGTACCAAAAAAAAGCCTCAGCTACAAGATCCTTTCAAAAACGCATTGGCCCTCACCCAGTTCTCCGACAAATCATAAGTACCTCGACTTGTTTGCCGCCTGGTTGCCGACCTTCGCGAATTGCTCGTATTTCCATTGATGTACGTTCCAGTCCCTGCACGAATAGAAGAATGAATGTGGCCTATCTCTTACAGCGCCGTTCAGGATCCTCATGGCTATCATCTTCGGCTTTGATCATATCTGCAAATGCTTGTGCTTCCTCTTTCGCACTCACCAGATTTTTACGTTTTGTGTCGTGGGTTACTTGATAAGGTCCATCCTCAGCGTCGTCTCCAGTTCTGAGGGCGTGCTTTGCATGTTTTGTGGTCAAATACGGCGTCTCCGTGGAGCTGGAACTTTCGCTCTGCTTGATTGCCTGGTATCCGTTCAATTTTCGTCTAAAAGTCGTTCGCCACTTGATTTTGTTGTTGTTTTCCAAGTCCATTACGTGTTGCAAACTATTGAGCGAAAGCTCTAGTCGGATGACATCAAACGTGGACTCCACGATATACATAAGTCTCTCCTCGATAAGCGGTCGCACCTAATTCCTGATTAGAGAACTCATAAGGTCGTCGGCGGAAAAGCCCCTGAGAATCTCGTCGTTATCATCTGGAGGCATGCGCTTCAAGTGATCACCGGATAAGGTTGGTCGCCCTAATGACAGCTGCACGAACGAGGATTGCTCAGCCTCGGTGCTTGTGAGCCATTGATATGTAGTCTCTTGGTTGGGTTGGTATCCTTTCATCCCCCTGTCCGTGGTAACACTCTGTTGTAATTGTCGTTTTGGAGACATGAACATTTCTTCATTCGGCGAAGGTCGGGTGATGTCAGTGGTCAGCTGGTCTTGCGCTCGACTCTCATCGGTGGTTTCTCGATTTCTCAAGTCACGCAAGCAATTACCTCTGCGAGCCTCTCATCATCATCCAATGCAAGGAAAGCACTGCTATGAAAGGATTGAACGCGCCGCTCATCCTTGCAACCTTCCGTTCTGTGCATAAAATGAGCGAAGATTTGATCGGTAATTTTCGATATGGTCGTCTTGACCTAGGAAAACCAGATCCAGGAACAGGTGAGCTTGATCACCGTACACCGAATCTTTTGATGGTAAGTTAAAGTAGCTACTCCGCAAGCATTGACAGGCGAACTTACATACAATGATAATGAGATTGTGGACAAAATATGTGAAGCTGACAGAGTGTGAGACTAGACGAGTGAAGCTGGAAAGACTAAAATGCGGAAAGGATGTTCTAATAGGGAGGCCATCATTGTTGCCTACAACTTTGGAGATGAAGTTGTGTGAGGAATTTATTTGGTTGCAGTGATGCCCAGGGGCCTTCCGAGAACAACAAATTCACCTTTCAATAAGAAGTGTCACAGATATCCCCGTCATTTCGGCTTCCAGCGAACATTCCATGGGAGCAGAAGAACGTCTTCGGAAGCTATAGCATCTGAACACCTCAAGCTTTGGTATTGTGCATGACCTGTACTACTGACAGGCGTTACAGGGCATAAGATTGAGTTCATAAGTAGCTATTCCCTTCCGATGAGCTATATTGATAGAAACAGTATCGAGTCTTCGTTCGTCCAGGAACTTCTCAGTTCTGATTTGTCGTAGGGTTTCAAGATTGATGGTTATAATGTGAACCTTTCCACTCAAAGGTCAGGATGACTTGGGCAGTCTTGCTCCAGTGGACCATCCTTGCACTTGAGCATGGCAGACCTCGAAAGTCGTGCACGAGTAACTCCCAAGACTGGTTACAGGAGGGGTCCTACAGTATCAAATATCGAGCTTGCTCTTGGTACTTGGCAAAGGATTGTGCCGAGATCCGAAAGTTTTTGGGTCTCTTGGCTCGAGCCATGTACCCTTGCAGAGTACATAGTACAACACAGGTAATAAGAGATGCTATGTGATCACAACATCGCTGACGAGAGGGTGTGGCTTGATGTATCTGAGACGTCAAGTGCAATATCTCAGGAGAAAATGAGCCAGTAATGACGTTGAGTCTGCGAATGGTGTGGCGGCAGTGTGGCTGAACCTGATCACGCGAAAAGGGAGAAGAGCTAATGGCCAGGTTGACCAACATTAAATTGTATGGAAGGGGCCAAGCAGTGGGAACAAGCGAACTGAATGACGTGGGCTGTTGGCCTGTGTTGGCCCTTAGCAATTGGTACTTACCTAGGTTCAGTACTGTACTATTAGACCTCAGTACCCATAATTACTGGGCTGTTGGGGTTATGACTCGGGCCTTAAGCCTTGGAAAAATTCCCAAACTTAGTATCCCCGTACGGCCACCGGAATCGGTTTGCGAGGGCTTGTTGCAAGATCCACAGGCGATAAGCACGAAACGGAGCAAACACCGTGGAGCAATACTCTGGTAGAACCACGAGAGGAACAAGACTGCGGAAGACTGATATCACAATGATGATGATGGCGATAAATTGATGGGGCAAAAATAGATATATCCCTGTCCGGAAATCCAACGTGCCTGTCAACGATCACGTTTGATGCGGAAATTCGAAGAGCCGGAAATCCTGGTTTCCCCGGATATTTTGATCATACTGTGTGACCAGCGTGCAGTGGCAACGTGAAATTAGCTGAATAGCGGCCCCCCCAATTGGCGTCACTTCCCAGCGCTGTGATAAGGTACAGGACATGCATTGTACTGTACTGTACTGATGGCCTTGCCTGAGCAAGGCAGTACATAAGGTACCTGTATACGTTGCAAGAGGTAAGTACATGTACTTAGGTCAGTACGGTGCAATACAGTACCTCAACTACTGTACCTAGTTAATACCTGGGTAATCGGGTAGGTGATGTACGTACAGTACAGTATGTAGAAGACGTTCAGCATTGCAATGATAAACGGCATACCTTAGGTACCTCAGCAAAGGTACAGGTTTTACCGAGGGTGACCCTCCTACATAAGATACTATGTACATTTTCTGTATGCATCCACCCCCCCTTTCTTTCTTTCCAGCTTTCCGACAAGACAATTGGAAAGTTTGACTGGGTAAGACGCCTGGAAAAGTCAGTAGAGTTGCTACAGTGCCATAGTACTGTACTATGCATGGTACTCGGCAACACTACGTACGAGTTATGTTGGTACAGTAGGTAAGGTAATGGTGCTGACAGAGCATTGTGATGACTGGACTATGCCTGGAGCAGTGCGTGGTGGGACCAAGGTACTTCCGTAGTGCGGTGTTGTGGTGACTTTCTTAGTGTGGAAATCCGTCACTAACAAGTAGATCCTGCGTTGCGCTGGTTTTCCTGCCTCCACCCATGCGATCATCGCCATTTATGATTTTCTTGCCTTGTCCTGCCCTGCTCCGCCCTGCCTCTGCCTCTGCCTCTGCCCTGCTCACTCTGATCTCATACAAGTATAAGTTCCACTGAGGTACCCGCCCTCTCTTCCTCTCTTCCTCTTCTTACCACCCCCCCAACGTCATCTCAATCTTGCTTCACATCCAGTCCTTCTGACAGCAACCAATCACTACATTACAATCTTCACCGTCGCAAAGTCTCAAGCTTCGCTTTCAATCAATCAAAATGCCTTTCACAGCTTCGTAAGTCAAACCATTCCCCCCACACTACAACGCAGCTTCTCGATTTTCGGAGCATGCAAACCGCGAAGACTTCGTGCCCGATGCGCAAATGGCTAATAATCAATCAATCGCTTATAGTGATATCTGCAAGATCATCCTTGCCGTCGTCCTGCCACCTCTAGGCGTCTTCCTCGAACGTGGATGCAACAGCGACTTCTTCATCAACATCCTGCTCACAATCCTCGGTTATCTCCCAGGTATCATTCACGCTCTGTAAGTGCCGCCTATGTCAAATTCTGTAGCGCGGCTTTCTAATTCTTCACAGATACATCATTCTGAAGTACTAGAATCGACGATGACGCAATACCTCTAATGTTCCGACCCACCATTTCTGACGGAGTTCGACATCGCTTCGTCGCTCTTTGATATCCCTTTGCATTTTGACGCAGTTGTGCTTCAGAGGACGTGGGATGATTTTATGCAACGCGCCTCCGAGCTATTTTGACGAGAATGAGGCTCTGGGCAATGGAATAATTAAAGTTGCGATCAGGCAAGCCAAGGAATAGCTTTGCTGGAAGGCATTCGATTACGATGGTTTCCTTCGGACAAAGCGTTGTCATGATAATGGAAGTTTCCCTTGGTGATATATGATTAAAACCTTTAGCCTAGACCAGTGGTATTAAAACCTAACCAACTGAGCCACTGCCGTTTCCTCGATTGATTTATTGCCAAACGACTGAAAAGGTCGTCCGCACATGATGTTCAGATAGCTGTAGAATGGTAGCATCGCTCTTCTGCAGTATAGGACAGACCAATTACTTTTGCAATTCTAGGTGCAGAGCCAAATGATGGTCATCGCCAGGGCTGGGGGCCTACCGCGGGCCAGCAAGAAGCTCAGTCCGCAAACTGTCAACCACAAGGCGCCAAAGCGGGCATATATCACAACGCCATCCCCATACGGAGGGCATACTGCTACGCGCTTACTACCATGTATTGTGACTGCCAAAAAGTCTGCCATCGTTATCCGGCAGTGATAGAAAATGCTGAAGTGGCAACGACAATCGATTTCCTTCATTACTGATGAATTAACCGATTCTCTTTTCTGGTGTGGTCCACTGGATGACGCAGTTCTTGGCAATCGTCATCTGAAAAAGGAGAACCGACAAGCCTCAACGATCCTCTTCCACCAACAAAAAGGCTGTAAACGCCCAACTATCCAGGTCGGCGCGTATTTCACCAACGACAATTCATGTCGCGAAATTGTATTGAAGCCTTTCCTACACTCTGTCTCTGATGATATCGTTTCATCATTGGCGCCTACTCTTCGAACCTGACATCAGAGATTGGTCAGCCGCTGTAAACGCTACAGCATTATTAAAATGCTACTTGAAGGGAGTTTCGTGACTGCTATGCCTCTCCATCTCATTGCTGTTTCAAATATTCGTCCCTTGACAGTGCAAATTTCTTTTGTCTGTGTACACTAATTATGAATCTCGTCCATGGCTTTCCTTGACTGTTCGCATACAGCGTGCGGATGTATGAGCTGGTAAGCTAACAAAGAAGATGGATGGAGGCATTGTTCGTTGACAGAATCGCAGGTCTTCTACATCATGCCCTGGCGACTTTCCTTTCTTCTATTTGCAGCTTGTTCCCTCGCTGAGTGTAGCGATATTCCCACAAAAGTGATAGAAGACCTTCCCCCGTGTTCGATCGATTGCATCGAAGAGTTCGTGTACGATAATTATCCTCCTTCAGTTTGTTCCAATACCACAGACCTCAATTGTCTTTGTACGCATAATACAACATCTGGCTACACTCTAGGGGAGGGGGCGCTACGGTGTCTTGTCACCTCCTGTACCAACATATCTGCATTTCAAATTCCAGCTTACGAAATTTGTTCGGACGTGGAAGGTGCCGTATCGGAAACACATTACACTTTGACAGCAACATTAATGGCTACTACTACTGTTGTCCCTATGACTATATCGGCAACTCTCAGTGCCGAATCCACCGACAGCGCTCCAACCTCGATCTTAACTAGCAGCGCCACCTCCAGAGAGCCAACAACCACCTCGACGTCGAATAGATTTTCCTCCTCTACATCGACAGAAACTGCAGCGGCACAGTCGTCACTGAGCACCACCCCAAGCGCCAATCGTGTACTGTCAACCGGTCAAATAGTTGGTATAGCTGTCGGTGGAGTAGTTGCTGCAGCACTTGCATTTGCATTATTAACTCTGATATTTTGCGTCCGCAAGAGGAGGAGACGGAAACAAGAGGACAGAGAATGGCCAGTGATTGATGACAAGGACGTGAATGAGCATCCGCTTGCCCCTCGGAGTGCTTATAGACCCTCAAATACCTTCTTCGAGAATGCCACGATGGTTGGGCAAAGTCAGGACAATTCTCCGCCTCAAGAAAAGCGACGTAGCTTTTGGAGGAAGAGCATAAAGCCAGAAGAGATTGGCGTTGCTGTTTCGCCAGAGATCATTCAGCAATCCCCAATCGTGGAGCAATCTCCAGCTAGTGCGACCTCGCACCACACGACTTCTAATCTTCTTCCAGAAGGGCCTAGGTACACTCTATGGCCTGCACCTCTACGCGTCAACCATCAAACGGGACCCGAGTCAGAGAAAAGGAACACGGTTGAAACATCAGACGAAAACAGGTCGCAAGGTGATAAGCTGCAAGCTGCCCAGGCTGTCCCGTCAAGAACAGAAAATACTCTACCCACAGACCCACGAGCCAGGATGTATGCTCTAGAAAGGCAAAGGAGTATCGGAAGAATTCCACTAACCCCAGTGTACGATAATGGGAACCCTCAAGACTGGTATCGCCCTGGTCCTAGACCCGCACGAGATTCTCAAATCCCCATATCACGTGCTTCGCCCGAGCCCTCAGGCATCTACTCAGGCCAGCTGACTGAGCCACGGACGAGTGCACCCTCGTTTCATAGACCAGGGCCACCAATGCCTAATCGGGCGAGCTCACGCTATTCAAATACTTCCGAGAGTACGACATTCGAGATAGACGACTATGACTATGATCGAGATTCGAATGATATGGCCATGGAACCTTCAACCCCCGACGCTCAACGAACAACTTTTCACCCAAGGCCCTCACTTTCAGTACTATCTCCGGTTATGGAGTCTCCTCAATTTCCGCCGCCGCCTCCACCACCAAAAGGCATGGAGGATCCATTCATATCTCCCACTCGTCGGAACTTGGACTACTTTGGTCGACTTCCGCCGGAGTCACAGCTCATTCCTCAGCCGAAACAGGGCTTGTCGTTGCCTCGGGTAGCGCCCACTCGACCAGCCATAAGAATCATCGAAAACACTCCCCCTTCCCAGCATGAATCGCCCAAAGACAGACTTGTTGCAGACGGTCAGTCCTTCCTCGTTAGTAACGGATCGACACCTGAATCAGAGATCAGTGGCATCACATGTTCCCAGCCAACTGATCCTTCGCCGCCTGAAGAGCCGTCAATTCCTCCTAACGCAACCGTGGAGGTTCTCACCACACAAAGACCACAATTTCTTTCTCCATTCCGGCCACAAAAACCATCTGCTCAAGTTCAGCGACCTCCTCCAGTATTTCCAGCAGCCCAGGTTCCAAGGCGACCCGTAGCCGGCCCCGCCACGCAACAGCGTCCTCAACAATCACAAAATGTTCTCTCTCCTCCAACTTCACTCCTTGAGAAGCGTCGTGGCCCTTCCATTCAAGGCTTAAGACTAAGCCCAGAAGCAGCGAACCGTCCTCGCATGTCTCGTGATCAGGGTCTGTCATCCTACCGAAAAGGTCCTGAGTCCCCAAACCCCGGCTATGCAGAAGGTGATCCAGAGATGACAAAAAGTATCTGGGAATCTATAGGTCGCGACCGCTATGCTGCTGCTACTACTCTTGCATCACCACGACATCAAAGACAAGGCAGTCAAGAAACTACAGGAAGCATAGAACCTCCAACCGCTTCACTCGGACCTGGAACAAAAGTCACACCTACGAGAGGTGGACGAGGGGAATTATACCTCAGAGTTGGATAACTGCAAGGGAATAACATGAGAAACGTTTTTGATGATCATTTTTTGACAAATAAATAGCAAACTTTTGGCTATGATACGCGTGTGAGTGTGGACATTCGAATCGAAATGAAACGATCTCGTGAAGAAACTTTCTCCTTTTGCCTCCTTTTCTCCTGAACAACTTTTTTTTTCTTGTCCTTTTTTTATTTACATGTACAATAGTATTTTGGGAATACATTTTCCGATACACCGATTTCGAACTTCGAAGAAATAGCTCGTTCGTTCGTTGTTTGTCTTCTCTTCCAATAGGTGTGATCCCGACTGGGCATTTGTGGAAGAAAGGGCGGAAGAGAGAGAGAGAGAGAGAGAGAGAGAGAGAGAGGAAGAGTGGAGAGAAAGATCAAAAGTTCAGATCAGATCAAACAGAAGATACACAGACAGACAGACAGACAGACAGGTTGTTATACCAATTTGCTTCCTGGTTTTACAATCCCCTTTTCTCTTCTTTTTCGTTTTCTTTTATTGGAATGATTCATTTTCTTTTGAGTAGGAAGCAAGTTAATAAGTGATATAAACCCTGTTGGACAACAAACACCTTTTCAATACGATCTTTTTTCTAATTTTGGTCTATGGATTCAAAAGAAAAGCAAAAAGAACAAAGAAGAACAACATTTGGGTATTGTATGTATGCATGCTGTCCTATACTTTCCTTTCCTTCCCTCTCTCTCGCTTTGAGAAATCATGTAAAATTTTAATTTTCTCTCTCTCTCTCTCTCTCTCTCTTCTATTCCCACGTTCTCCTGCCCCTGGGGAAATGGCGAAACAGGTACGGATTGTATCGCTTCCGCATGCTGCAAAACAAGTCTATGCAAAGGATCACAAAAAAAAAAAGATTTTCTTGAAATTGATTGATGAAGAATTGTAGAAACTCCTGTTTTGATTTGTCCCCTGGATGAAAAAGAAAATAATGCAAAGAGACCAACTCCATCGCTATCCTTGACACAGACACACATAGATACACATGCATACGCAAATGTTCTCCATCTTCATCGACGAATAAACCAGTTCAATGCTTTTTCTTTCAAAGCAGCTGTTCTTCATGGATCCTTTTACTCCTCTTACCAGGCCTTTTCTTTGGTCTTTCTCCTTCTTTACTTTGAAGTCCCCCCATCATACTATCAGAAAGCCCCCGCCATCTAGGAAAAACACTCCTCATAGCTCTTCGAATGTTTGTTCCTCGCGTGATCTTCCAGAGCAGGCCTCTTTGTCGTGCTTTGGAAATCTTGGCGGCATGTCTTGCAGAGGATGGTTTTTGCCGCGGCGTTCTGAGTCCGCGATGCTTGGTTAGTTCTTGTGGTTCTGATATGGAGGGTGACGATGGAGGGGAGAGAAGGCTTACGCTCTTGAGTTGTGAGTGATTGCCGCCGGCTGCGGCGTTTTTGGCGTTGCGTTCGCGCTTCTGTTGGGCCTGAGGGATGGTCAGAGAGTCGGAGGTGGTATATTGCGAGGGAGAAGGGGGGCGAGATAGGATGGTGAGATGCATGTGGTGCCAGTGTATGGCAGAGGAAGGGCAATTTCAGAGGAAGAAAAGAAGAATGGCGGTCGGGGGTGAAGGGGCAAGGCACTGCAGTTTCTCGAACATACCTTTGCACCGTTACCCATTTTGAGGGCCTGAGGAGTTTGTCTCAGAAGGGTCTCCTTCACGAAAGGATGTGATGGTCTTTCGGGAGTGATTTAGAAAGCATATACTGGCTAGGCGCAAAGGGTTGAAGAATGAGCGAGCGCACCGACAATTGTCGCAGCGGTGGGTGTGGGATAGATGTTTGGTCACTTATCGGTGGGACCAAATACTTTTTTTTTTCTGCAACGGGTCTTTGTTTGATTGTCTAGAACCCGATGATCAGATACAGTAATTTATGTAATAATACACAGGACAGTAAACTCTCTGGTCGGTCGGCCTCCGATAATTCTGAGGCATTTCCTGATTCAGGTTGGTCAGCAACTTATTCCTGGTCGTCTTCCTTCTCCTCTGAGCATGAGTGATAACTCCATAGAAGGTTGGACACAAGGTTGTGAAACGATTGTTCTATCTACGCCAGCGCAGAACTTAATCTTCCGATCAACTGATTGTCATTGACTACCGTGTATGTAAATGCATGCATTACATCCCCCGCTCAAGATATTATACAAATCACCTGTCAACGCCAATGGAATAGACAAATATCCCAACGACTCCCTTCTTCTTCTACTCTCTGCCTCTTCCCCTAATGAACCCCGTTCACCCCATTTGTTTCAGCTGCACCTCCCAGACTCTCTTCAATCCAGTCGATCTTATCTTTTAAATGATGGTATGCTCTCAAATCTCCAGATCGGGCGTGCCCTTCGAAGTTTTCCGCACGAGCCGATCGGCCACACAGTTGACCTAGCTTTCCACTTGCTTCGTCCGATTGGACTTCTTGGTACGTCACTGTACGAAGGTACTTTCCGACCCAAAGGCCACCGGTGTAACGAGCGGCTTTTCGGGTTGGGAGAACGTGGTTTGTGCCAATACATTTGTCGCCGTAGGAAACGCAGGTGTTGTGTCCCAAGAACAATGCACCGTAGTTCGTCATTTTGTCCAATGCCTCTCTGGGATTTTTCGTTAAGATTTCAACATGCTCACTGGCAATATCGTCGGCAATGAGATAAGCTTCGTCCATATTCTCCGCAACAATTACCTCGCCGAATGACTGCCATGACTGACTGGCAATTGGAGCTGTGGGAAGAATCTTCAACAGCTCGTCAACCCACTCAATACTCTCCTTTCCGACCTTCTCGGAGTTTGTCACCAGCACAGCCGGGGTATCTGGACCGTGTTCAGCTTGCGACAATAGGTCGACTGCAATTGTGTAAGGGTCTGCCGTCTCGTCGGCTACGACAAGGATTTCCGTTGGTCCAGCGAACAGATCGATTCCAACCTCACCGAAAAGTTGACGCTTTGCTTCTGCTACAAAGGCATTTCCTGGTCCAGCGAGGAAATCCACTCTGGGAATAGTCTCGGTTCCGATAGCCATGGCGGCAACGGCTTGGACGCCACCTAGGAGATAGATCTCATCGGCACCGGCAAGGTGCATAGCTGCAATGGTAGCATTGGGGATCTCTCCGGCGATCGGTGGTGTACAACCAATAACATGCTTGACGCCGGCTACTTTGGCAGTGAGGATTGTCATATGGGCCGATGCAAGCAGTGGATAACGACCTCCAGGAATATACCTACATATGAAAGTTAGACTTTGACCGTGAAACAATGGTTCGAGACGGAATACACGCACGCTCCTACTCTGTTCAAAGGGTTATTCTTCTGACCCAAAAATACTCCTGGCTGTATTTCGAGCTCGAAGTCCTTGATCGAATCCCTCTGTGCTTGAGCAAACGTTCGAACATTATGTTGAACCTCTTTGATGTCTTTTATTGTTTGTTCTGGGCATGCGGCGATAGCTGCGTCGATATCGGTCTGGGAAAGTCTAAACGATGGAGGGGACCATTTATCGAACTTCTCGGAGTACTGACGGACTGCTGCGTCACCATTGTTACGAATGTCCTGGATCACTCCCTTGACCACATCAGGGACCGTATGAGTACTTGGCGGTGCCTGCTTGGTGGCAATCGAGTGCTTGACAGATTTGAGGTAGCGAGGCATGATGTTGAGCTGCTGATAGATATCGGGCTTGTTCACGGCTTGTAGGTTGGGGTAGTACGCAAAGCTTCTTCTGGTGATCGAGGGTAAGCTGTCTTTGACAAGAGGTCGTATTATCGCTAATTGGCCAACTTTCAATCTTGAAAGGCTTCTTGGAAGTAAATGATACATGGTTACTTCTTGTCTACGGACCGGCTTGCTTGCGAATATATATACCTTAAACCTTCACGATCTGTCCCGGTGTACAGATACTCCAACACTTGAATGCGGAGAAGTCACAAAAGTCTTTGAGAGGCCAGAATGGCAGTGGACGAAGAGACATTGGAGTACTTACCGGGAAAGCCATCGTATGTACCCCATACCGATTACTGCTTTGGGAAATAACCTTCGGATTTCCTAGCGGATGGGGGGAAATCAGCCTGTAGAATGCATATGAGGGGAAGTCGAGACGTGGGTATCAAGAGTCTAGAATTGCGCAATCAATTCTCTTACCTCTGCTTCTATTGGACAGCTTCATAAAACGTGCAAGTACGTTGAAAGAGAAATGGAGATACGTATTCCCATTGGGGTAGGGTCTAGAGGGTAAGGGGAGTTCGAGATTGTGGGGGAGCCGAACCGAATGCATTCGTGGGGCCGACAAGAGAGCAGCAATCCTGCATCCATACATCAACACTACTCCAATATTCAATGCTTCAGAGAATGGAGATTGGGATCATGCGGAGATTCCTAAAGGCAAGCATGCCGATATTGTAGAGGATGTGAAGGAGATCATGTATCCCTTACGGACTCAACGTGGAATCGCGGTGCTGCTGTTTTCGGTCCATATGGCTTCATCGCCGAGTGAGAAGAGATCGTGCTTCATGTCTGCCGAATGTTTGCGTTGAGCAACTTGTAGATGCCTCCCAGAAGCATGAGACACCAATCATACCACCTCACAGTTCATGATTCGATTACAGTCTTCGAGATTCTCTGCAGCCGTAATATCAGAGATGGTAAGAAACTCGTGATGAAATTATGTGTATGCGCGTGCCTGATCCAGCCACAGCATCTACTTATCAGGTCCCTGCAAGAGTACCGATCAAACGATGCTGGCGTTCTCTAGTCTGTCCGTGAACGTACAATGTCGCACAAAGGCCTTGTAAGCTGGTGTTAACAGAGTTCCTTACATCAGGAATGTGTAACATCAAACCGCCGGTGATTGGCTGACTATATGTTAGTTACAACATCACTTGCTGCCATCGCTGGTTAAACAACGTATTTTTAGAACGGTATGAGGACATATATCGATCATAGAATTGACCACCACTGCGGGAATTTTGATGACGAATTACCAGAGTATCCCGGTACAGTGAATGCTCTTCGGCTTAGAGCACACTAGAGTTCAACACAAGCACAGACGGAAAGAGGCATTGGAGATTACCGCCGCTATCGACAACCCCTCTGAGCAGCTACAGTGCATTGCGAATAAAACGTAGGGTACCCCGCCAAACGTCGTTCTTGCAAGGTCACGGAATGGCTTTGATGCTGTCCAATGATGGTTATGTCTGCGACGTGATAAACATTTCGCCTCCTCCTGAGGTCGGAAGGGGATACAAGGGTGATCGGTGCGATTCTATTCTACTCTGCCCTCAGTCGATCGCCGACTAAAAGGAGGGCTAAGAGCTGCAATGAAATGTCCAAGGAGTCTGGTGGAGCCATGCGCTGGCATATCAACTTTAAAAGGGCAAGCCAAATTATGACAAGGCAGGGAACTTTAGGTGCTTGCGGTATCGATCGGATGCGTTAGCTTTTGCCCCAAACTGTTTGTTGACATGACCTTTCAACCACGTCGCGATTCAGATTTCTCACATGCTGCATTACCTTAAATTCATGTTCTCTTTCTGCTGGTGATTTTAGTTCATCCTTGTGGACCGCTATTGGTTGAAGCAGTATCGAGACATCGAATTTGTCCTGCGTTTCAGTCCCCAATCAAGGTTCGATATGGGGTCTGTCCACGAGCCAAACAACAACACGGACAAAAGTCCTTATGTGGAACCCTCAACTTCCAGAGAGAAGAATTGGAAGTTCACGGACCTAGCATCTGAACTCGCCGTGGATCCAGAAGGGGAGGAGATATCCTCGGAAGATGTGTGGAATACGGTCACCACAACTAATAACATCAATACGGATGAGGATGATTCGGTTCAAGAATTTGGCAGAACCTACCATCGATACAAGCAAGGCAGTTACCTCCTCCCGAATGACGCAAAGGAGAAGGCCCGTTTAACAGTTCAACATCACATGACACTGTATGCTATGGATGGCGAGCTTTACCTGGCTCCCATCGCTGAACCAAAGAATGTACTTGACATTGGTACAGGGACCGGGATTTGGGCTATCGAGATGGCATCCCGACATCCGGAATCAAATGTTCTGGGGGTAGATCTCTCCCCTGTAAAGACCGAGGCCGTGCCCTCCAATTGTCAATTCGAGATTGCCGATGTCACAGATCCTTGGTCATATGATACTCAATTCGACTTCATTCATGGTCGGTTCCTACTAACTTGTTTCGATGATCATAAAGCAGTTTTTCGAGCCGCATATGAAAATCTGGCTCCAGGCGGCTACCTCGAACTAGAGGATATAGGTGGCTTTGAGTTCATTGATGACTCCGGCGATGGTACCGCCCTCAAGAAGTGGAACGACACATTGTTCAAGGCAGGTTTATCGATGGGTCGTAACTGGAAATGCGCATGGAGTTATGCTCAATGGCTCCAAGAACTTGGGTTTGTCGATGTGGTAGAAAAGCATTATGTTTGCCCGGGCAATACCTGGCCCAAGGGCAAGTACTTCAAGACACTTGGTATTCTGTTGAATCAGAATGTGAAACTTGGATTCGAAGGGTTGAGCATGGCCGTCATGACGAGAGGCTTACGCATGTCGGAGGACGAGGTGATGAAGTTGGTTGCGGAAGCGAAGCCCGACTTAGACGATAAGAATATCCATTCATACAGTCGCATCATTGTGGTCCATGCGAGGAAACCTCTGTAAAGAGCGGGTTAGGGTTGTCCGTGATCAATGTAACAGCACCAGGCTGTCTTATGCACTTTGCGTCGCTTTCACTATGAGGAAATCTAGGTGACAGATAATTAGACTCGCTTCATTCTTTTCTACTTATCTGTGGACCCAGAACACTCCAGCAAAGGTCCATACTTTCGGGTAAACGAAATGAGGACCCGTGCTTTGTAACTTTGTGCCACCTGGCAAGGCGCATCAATTTAATGCTATATCTCTCTGGCGGAACAGCTTTCGGCAAATTTCTGAAATGCTACACTTCTATCAATCGTATTAGGGTTTCTCGGATCCAAAGGCACGGATTAAGTCATGGTCCTAAGCGGAATGCTCTTGCCATATTTGGGTGGAGATCAACGTCGCCGTTAAATAGTACCACTTCAACAATCAATTATCTCTTTGCCGAAGAGAAGTCAAATATCCACCTCTTTGTAGCTAGCAAGGTACATAGTATATGTCCCTGAATTCAGGACTGAAGCTTTCATCTTATCAACCAGCCTATCTACCCCATTCATGACCTACGTTACATGCAGGTTAGTTATACCCCAACATTGCCAATTATGTTCCATTGATACCTAGGCGATCGTCGCATTTTGTCACTACCTGGTCATGTAACCTTGCGACGTTGATGATGGCAGGGTAATAGAGCAAGGTTCACAGACCAGCTACTAGAACGTGTGATAGATAAAGTTGTTGATTCTCATGCATTCTATGTAAGGTACGAGAGTTTGTTTCACTGTCGTCCGTGTTTCGTCGATTTCCTCATCCTATCATTTTGATGATGTTGGGCTTCAGATCTTTGGTCGTTTCACTCGCTCTCCTTGCCACAAATATCCCTGCTGGTACATTCCTTCCCCCTTTTTCGAACGTATTGGGATATTTCTCTAACGCCATGCACCACCAGGTCTAGGTAGACTTACCGGCATTCCGACGGTGCCGTTCAGTGCGTCTGGCCAGGGATCCTATTCCTTGGCAAACATAAAGTACATCGTTGTCGACTCTCAACATGCCGATGCTGTGGACACTAATGGTGAGACGTTGATTCCTCCAACATTGCTGGAATTTGCAACCACATTTGCCGGAGATCTCAAGAGCTCATTGTCTCAAAAGGTCGAGGTCGCTGTCAAGAACGAGGCTCTCCCGCAGTCCATCTTTTTGACGATTGGAGATGCCGCTGACTACCTCGATGCCGCTGGGAGAGAGACGTCCGAAGGATATACCCTATCCGTTACTTCGTCAGGAATCGTCGTCACCGGTGCCAGCCCTCTTGGAGCATGGTGGGGTACCAGATCAATTCTTCAACAGGCTATTTTGAGCGACGGATCAATTCCTCTGGGTAAAGGTGTTGATTCCCCTGGCTGGGGAACTAGAGGTATGATGCTGGATGCCGGTCGTCATTACTACCCTCCTGAATTTTTAGTTGAGATGTGTTCATACATGTCCTTCTTCAAGCAAAACACCTTTCATGTGCATCTTAGCGACAATCTATACAACAACGTAGACATCTACAGCACCGAACGTTCTCTAGAACTTTATGCAAGGTTCCGTCTCTGGTCAGACAACTCCGAGCTTTCAGGCCTCAACAAGTACAAGAACGAATCATACACGCAAGACCAATTCGAGTATATCCAGTCTTCATGTGCTGCAAGGGGGGTCACTATAATTCCAGAGATCGAAGCTCCTGGCCATGCATTGGTCATCGTCCAATGGAAACCTGAACTCGGCCTATCGGACGATCTCAGTCTTTTGAATATTAGTCATCCAGACACTATACCCACTATGAAGACTATCTGGGGTACCTTCTTGCCATGGTTTCATACCAAATCTGTCCACATCGGAGCAGATGAATACACTGCTGGTGCAACAGACTATAACTACTTCGTCAATGAGATGGCAGACTACATTGCAGAGACTTCGGGGAAGAGCATGCGCATCTGGGGTACTTTTCCTCCGAATCACACCGAAGGTTACAACAACATCTACACCAACGTGACGATCCAACATTGGGAATTCTTTGAAGACAATCCTTTGTTCGATTATATCGAGAACAACTATACTGTCATCAACTCAGATGATGCTTACTATGTCGTCAACAAATGGTCCGGCAGTTATCCTCAAATCGTGAACCTCACTCGCACATTTCACGGCAGCCCAAGTGGTGGTCCCTGGTATCCCTATATCTTTGACATGACAAACTCTACCAACAACCCTCCGCGCTCCACACCTCTGGTGCCTGGAGAGATTGCTGCCTTATGGAACGATTATGGTGCCAATGCCACAGTGTACTCTGAAGCTTACTACGCATGGCGTGATGGTATTCCAGCCTTGGGTGACAAACAATGGGGTGGAGATCTGAAGGAATCAGAATTCTACTCCGTCTCCTCTTCTCTACGCCCATACATTCCCGGACAAAATCTGGATCGCTCAATTCCATCCAATACTTCTACGATTTTCAATTATACATTCTCTTCGACTTCTTCCCACACTTCCAACACAGAATGCCCCGACAGTTCTTCTAATGACCATAGTGCAACCACCACATGCAAATCGACCCAGAGCTCGACACTAAAAATTACCGACTCCTGCTCTATCATCACATCCTTCTCTTCTAAAGGGCGTAACTACACTCTATCCCTCTCCTTCAAAATCAACACCCTCGACAACAACACAGTCTCCGATGGAGGCGCTACATTAATCTCCGGCTCAGACTCCAGCCTAGTCCTTACCCCTAATATCACTCTGTTTGCCTCGGGAAATTATTACAGCCTGAATTCCACTCTTCCCGTAGGACAATGGATCGACCTCGATGTTATCGGAAGAGGGAACAAAACTTTTGCAAAGGTCAGCACCGCCAACAATGCAACAGCAGCCGAACAAGAATTCATCGCCAAAGTTGGTATTAACGGAGAATATTTCGTTTGGGCTCCTATCGCGGTAGAGGCGCCATTGAAGCAGATTGGTGGAAATGGAACCGGATGGACTGGTGAAGTCAAGAGCTTTAGTTTAAGCTCAGAGGCGTAAATGTACTCACTACATAGGTACTATGTAGTACTGAGACTTTCAAGTTTTTTATGTAACGTATATCAAAATCGTTTATGCAGCTCATTAAATTTGAGATGAATGTAGTACCTAGTACTAAGGTCCTAGGTGCCTTTACCACTGGTACTGTACCACTACTACTAGTACTGTACCTAGTATGTGGTACCCGAGCACTAAAACATGTACGCATACTACTACATAGTACCTAGTAGTAGGTACCTACTCTACATGTATAATGCTGGTCCTATTACATACTACATAGTAAGCAACTGGAGAGTCGTGGTAGCACTTTCACTCCCATGAGTACATAGTACTAGTACTTCAGCTGATTTCACGTACTACTAGTAGTACTTGGTGTCAAGTTAGGTATCTGGCAGTGTGTACTGCTGGGTAGTACTACACATGACTTATCGTAGTCTCAACTATAGAACTGTCCTTATACTACTAGTACATACTATGTAGTAGGTATGTATGTAATATTTCGTCACTGCTATTAGTACTGTACTACTAAGTATGTACTAGGTAGGTAGTACTGTAATATAAGCCTACCGATACCTAGAGACTTGATGGTGGTAGTATTAGACCAGAGAGTGACGGATAGACAGAAACCACGTACTATGTACATACTAGGTAATGTACCTACCTAGGTATATATATAAAATGTGCCATATGTGTACCTAGGTACTAGTACCTATGTAGTAGACAACTTGAAGTGGTAAAATCACTCACTCGCCCTGAGATCGATCCAAGCCCGACAGGTCGCGTTTACGAGGGAAATTTCAAGCCAACTGATGCCTATTAAGCTGATGGGACAGGATTGGCGACGACAGCAAGACACCGCACTGGCACTGCAGCAGGGCTACGTTGACAGGTTCCATGGAGCCTGAGGCTATTTATGTATTACCGAGCAAGTAATTGCTCTTCAGGAAGAAGCTCGTGTTTTGCGTGATACTAGGTACATACCTACCCAACCGATACAGGTGTGTATGCAACACCAGCTGATTACTTAGGTAGTATGTACTGCCTACATAGTAGGTACCTAGTATGTACATAGTAGCAGTATGGTACAGCAATTGAACGACAACAATGTTTTAGTACATGTAGTAGTGGTGTGGGAGGTGCTTTGCATTGCAGAACCGCAGTAGCTCCCATGCATTTGAACATGGCGATAGCAGGTGCCAGCGAGACATCAGGGTCTCTACTACTAGGTACATAGTACCTATAGTAGTATTATTTGCGGTCCAACGGCTTTAGAAATTGAAGGAAATAAGCTCTTCTCATCTATCTTCATAGGAGGTAGTAAAGACAACATTGAAGGCAATGAATGATTAGTATAGCACCTAGTACTAGTACTAATGCAAGATCATACCTAAGTAGGGTTCTCGGGTTTTCAAACATCCAAGGACATCTGAAGACAGTTTGCCCCTTTCTTACCTCGACGGAAACAGGATCTCTATCACCCTGTCTAGTGCTATAGATTGCTATGAGGAAGTCCCACAAACAGATTGATGTAGTATTATGCCAGAATCAACAGTGAGGCTCATCCTCAACAGTCCGAGACCTGCTTTGCAAAAGCACGGTAGTATGAATCAGATGGAGTCTGGTTGGGACCAGGCTGTCAGAGAGATGGATGTTGGTTCGAGAGAACAAAGCAAGACGTTTTATTTATGGAATGTTGTTGTTGACGTTCTCACGTGTGGCCTGTGAGAGATATTGGTCGTCGTTACCACGTACCAATCCATCCGCGGATGATCAACCCTACTAGTACCTATGTAGTAGGTAGTAGTACCTCATGGCTAAGTGCAATGCTGTTGTTGGCCCGGAAGACTGAGCCCGGCTCGTCGCTATCCAAGGAAGCAGATGGGCATCATTCCGCTTGTCCCTAGTATGTATATATTGGGAGGTACCTAGTAGTAGAAAGGCGCCGATACTGACTGGTAGAAGAGACGAAACTCGCCGATAGCGAGTTGGATACCTATGTCGAGCCGCCCTAGTATCTCCTTGACCATTGGTGCTTGCTCTGCAGAATGTACAAACCATTGTAGTATTCAGATCAGAGGTTGATCAAGCTCGGGACGTGCAGAGAATTGAGGTCCATTTTTTGCCCTTGATACCTCCTGCCTAACACTGCGGGCAACATGCTCGCGCTGGTTTGTCTTTTGCACATATGACTCTGACCACATGCACACTAGTATTAGTGTGTGTAGACTAGTACCTAGGTACAGTCCTCGAGGTGACCAATAATTTGAATTCTGTAAAGATGGAGGTAGGCTGTAGGCTTGCTGCGCTGATACGATACATATGTAAGTGACGAGGGAAGTCGAGAGACTTGGGCGCCGTTTTGTTTTTCCTACGACGACTAAACGCACATGCCAATTGAGCCGACACAATAAATTAATCCACCAAATGGAAATCCCACTTGGCCAAAGTATGTAGTCATTGCCCTCTACCCTTTACCCACTATCTCACCTCATGATCTGCGTACCAAAACAATCTTCCGACTCAACCCTCTTTCCTATCAATTCTATCTCTCGAAAAATAATTTGCTGTTTCCTTTTAACACGCATCAGCATCCGTTGGAAATTGCCGAGAATGCTGTACAAGTCTGCCACTGATTCAACCGAGGTGACGTTGCAGCAAAGCTAAACAAGATACATACATGGCCATCCTATTACTGCTTTCCTATCCTGGACGTCGAGCCAGTCACCGTGCGTACGGGGTGATCCACAGACCCGGACCCAATCGGTAGGCACACGAAGTCTCAGATCATTGGTCTTCCTCCTTTTGGCCTTGAGAAATTTTGTCAGGTCTAGTACAAATCAATAAAAGGCTTCGGCCCGCATGCATAACACTAGCTCTATCCCTGCCTCCTATTCGCCCCGGAAAACCAGCCCCCATGTCTTTTCGGACGCCAACTTACGACAGAATCATCAAGATACAGTACGTAAAAGCTTTCCACCCTACCTCGTTCTACATCGCCTCGAGAGATCTAGATCGAAAACAAGGCCAATCGTGGACAGTCCACCCACACCTGCCTCGGTCAGCAACATGACCGATGTCATATAAGGCAATCGTCAGCCGAGTGAATGATTTTCGCGTCTCCACGGCCGGCCGTTCAATGCCATCTTGCGAGAATCAGGCTCGATGGCATAGTTTTCAGACGTGGACTGATCGAGGTGGACCACATCCGAAAGTGTGCAACACGACATTAAGCTTCCTTCTGAGAATGGCTGTTGCACATCATCCTACGAGAAAAGGATCCTCAGCTCTCGGTACCAGCGAAATAGACATTTGACATTATGCTTCTCGCCCCTGCGTTTGCTGGTGCTTACTTCACATCAAAACTCCGGCCATATTCAAATCGCTCGCTTCTCGAATCTTAGGCCTATCGCAGATACTGTTTCCAGATCGTTGTCGTTAGCACAGAACCTCATACCTATAACACTCGGCTGACACGTGGATCCATTCGCTACTTTTCACCGCTTCACTAGGCATGTGTCCAGTCACCTTAATACAATCTGAGTGCTAAGCAGCCCGTCCAATGGATCAGGAAGGTCAACGAGGTTATGAAAAATCAAATTGCTTTTGGCTCTACATGATAGGCTACCATCGTTGTCTAGCGGAAATACTTAGGGTCGAGACCGGCATCTAGCCGGCAGGTTCATGGACGCAGGGGCTGAATGTCCTGTCGGCGACATGCTCGCATTCGCTGTCCTTCTAGGCATGCATTCGGAAGCCCTAACAGTCCCGGTGCCGAAGGTCGCCTGATGGTTCATGTCAGGCCACAGGTATTTGAAGAACAGCATGTTCCGGTATCCTTCTATGGATAAACAGCGTTCTTACTCCTCCTACAAAGCCATCAGCCATGGCCACCAACGCCTCAGTGATTGAGGTTGCATACATCAATGCTACAACTTTTTCGAACGCTATCTTGATTGGACCGATCAAAGATGAGATAGTTGTTTCACCAGCCGTATTAACCCTATTGCACTCAAAAACAAGTACTATATGGTTCAGGCTACGTGGTTTTGCGTCGCTCATACTCCTTTACTTGGTGTGCACAGCAATATTTACTACCTTCAGGACGTATCGCTTCAGACGCTTCGCTAAAAGAAATAAGTGTGCACCTCCAGTGACAATACCCAACGTTTCCTCTTTCCAACATAAAAAGCAGAGGCTACGCTTCAAAGGAGACTTGCTTGACGATGTGGTGTGCCCAAAGTTCATCACGTATGGCCCAACCCATGCATTGGTTGATCCTATTACCAATCGCATGAAGGTTCTCTGGACCGTTGAGCCCGCCAATATCGATGCTCTCCTATCTTCAAAATCTGTCGATTACTTTCGATCCCCTCGGTTACTTAAGGCAGGAACTCCTTTTCTGGGTCCTGGATTGGGTACAACCAGTGATCATGTCTGGGCACGACATCGTCAAACCGTAAAGCCAATTCTCGACCGACACCATCAAAAGGATATTGCTTTCTATGATAAGCACTTGGATCGTTTCTTCAACGCGCTCGGTATCGATGGAGAGTGGACCCAGCTGCAGGACTTGAATGATCTGCTAGGATTCTTCACAATGGACACATCTACCGAATACTTCTTTGGTGCAAATACAAACTCATTTGTATCTAAGAAGATAAGACAAGACGTTTCAATTTGGACAATGCTTTGGCACTTGGTCACGAACCGTACCACACATAGGTGGTCAAAACCTCTAGATGGTGAAGCACTCCTAGCAGAATTCGGGCATGCTTTCGATGAGACTATGAAATATGTCCAGGGCCGTTATCTCATGGGGAAAATGTATTGGCTAGTTGACAGCTGGAAATTTCGTGTATCCTGTTGGAAGGTCAATGCGGCCATCGACTATTTTGTTGACAGAGCCGCTAGGAAAATCGTCACCGGTGTTGCTGATCAGAGTTCTGATACTAAGCGCTATGGCTTACTCGAGGAAATCCTCAAAGGCAACAGCGGTAATCTAATCGATGTCAGAGATCAAGTAATGCACATTTTGATTGCTGGTCGGGATACAACGCAGAGTGCGCTTTCCTGGGCCTTTGCATTGCTGGGAAACAATCCATCCGTGTTCCTACGTCTGCGAAATGAAGTCTTAGAGCACTTTGGTCCTGAAGATGATCCAAAGGAAGAGATTACTTTCAGCACTTTGAGATCTTGCAAATATCTTCAGTATACAATCAAGGAGGTATTACGACTATATTCATCTGTCCAGCAACCTCGCGAGACAAGAGTCGATACAGTTCTTCCCGTTGGAGGAGGTGCAGACGGAACAAATCCATTGGCAATCCCAGCCGGGACAACTATCATGGCTCCTCAATACGTCCTTCACAGAAGAACAGATCACTGGGGCTCAGACTCTGGGGAATTTCGTCCTGAGAGGTGGGAAACGAAGAAGCTTAAGGCTCGGGAGTATCTACCTTTCAGTGCAGGTGCACACAGCTGTCTAGGTCGTAAGTTCCACCTACTAGTATTAAGACATTTCGACTTCCACATTTAAACCCATCGCATTTTTCAGTCCAACTTACGAGGTTCATCACTGACAAGGTCATCTAGAACAATATGCTATAACCGAGATGAGTTTGCTTCTTCTCCATACTATACGCAGGTTCAGCGAGGTAAGAGTTCCAGAAGGGCAGAACAACTTGGTCAAAGGGAAGCGTGCCACTTTGAGTCCTGCCCAAGTCATTGTGCAGTTCCGTCGTAGCTGAAACGGCCACCACATACTACATCCTAGACGTTAAATTTGGACATGCCGGACGGTAGGGAGCCTGGTTACCTGTTTGATGTGAGATATTTAGGCTATAACGTCCTCGGGCCTACATACTACTACTAGGTTTCTAGCAAGAGGGTCGGCCAGATTGAATTCATGTTTTCAACGACTTGTTTTTAGAGATTACTACTAGGTAGTCTACTACTACTATAGATCTCCGTTTCTTTTCTAACATGACCCATTCATTTCCTGACTGTTGCTTGGTCTCTAGGCGGCAGGTACATGGCTAGCCCCTGAGCACATTCTATTCCATCATACAACAAATGTACCTAGTACCTAGTAGTAGTACCTAGTATGTATGTGGTAGACGCCGTTATCAAACTTCAAGTTCAATTCCTCCACTTCCCAACCTGCATTTCAACAGTGTTCCCATTTTCATGAACATGGTACCTAGTACTAGCATTGATCTACTAGTAGTACTACTAGAGCACATGGTAGTACATACCTACCTAGTACTACTACAGTATACATACTGCACCTTCTTGAAAATGTCTCAATTTCCAAACAAAGTACATAAGTACTACTACATAGTACTTAGGTACTCTATTATTATTAAATTCGGCACGAAAATGTAGTATTCAATGAAATGTGTACTACTACTAGTATGATCCGTTTCAGAATTGCTGGAAAGTACTACATAGTAGCTAGAGTCTGTCTATGAGTTCTATTTTCTTGTCCTGGCTGCGCAGTCTGGGACGTGTTTGGGGCTTGCTTCATGTAGGTAGGTAGTACTGGGCCATTGTCCTATATACATACTATGTACTAGGTAGTACATACTTACATACCTATTAGGTAGTGATATTGGAAGTAGTAATGATTGAACGTGCCTTTTACATCGGGTACTACTAGTAGTACTAGGTAGTATTTAATGGACGGACTTCATAGCAGTAGGTATTTGGGCTAGGCATTGGAGGTCCCAGCCTCTTAAAATTTTGGATTGGGAACCTTGGTTAGGTTAGGGGGGTAAGGGGTGTGGCATTTGATTAAAGACCTGTCTACTACTAGTAGTATCATGTATCTATTACATGTACTGCTGGAAAGTGCCGTGCCCTACAATAGGTACCTAGTAGGCATCCTACAGTAGTAGGAGATAGGAGAGATGAGAATTTGTTGCATACTAATTACCACTATTACCTGATTCTGGTAGACTGCAGTGCTCTGAGCGCGGGTGCTCGTACTGAGTTTCCAAAAGCTTCGGGTAATTACTAATTATGTACTATAGTTATGCTAGAACCTGGCAGCTTTCCTCACAAGGCGTAAGGCAATCAATGGTTCTAAATTTGTCTCAGCCACATACAATCATTTTCGACACGCATAAATAGGGCGGTGCAGAATTCCCAGAACTCAACCAATGAGACCATGGATTGCTGCAAAGTGAAACAGCTGATGACCAGATCAGGAAAGGTGTAAATGGCGCAGTAGCCATCCTCAACAAGACGTACGCGTAGGACAGGGCTTGGCGGGCGATCTGGTTTGGGAAAATAAAAACATAGGGGGGCGGTCTTGCCTGGACAAGCAATCAATCACTTTCATGAGGTGTAATTAGTAAAAAGTTGAAGTTCATCGACGCAGGAGCTCCATTCTTCATCGAAAGGCTTATCTGCTATGGCGCCTTTGAATGAATACAACCTGGAGAAAACGCAGCAAATAGCCAAGCGAGCGGTTCTGGCAGCCGGCCCAAATGTGGTGAGAGCCACTACTCATCACGTGCTCTCACGTCGAAGTCTCAGCGTGAACCATACCCAAGCTGTGACGTTGGGTGTACTTGGAGCCTATGTGGTTGCTATCGCCTTGCTATGGAATTTACCTTATGTCCGTTGGTCGTTATGGCCTTTTAAGGTATGTTCCAACGAAGCTCGTTCAGATCATTTCCCACTAAGTCAAGTTGACAGATGCTGGTCATTGCCTTCCATGAATTTGGACATGCTATAACAGCATGCTGCACTGGAGGACGTGTGAAGTCTATCTCTCTCGATCCTCGAGAAGGTGGAGTAACTCACATGAGAGGAGGAATTGATGCTATCACCCTCCCAGCTGGCTATCTAGGCTCCTCCCTAATCGGCGCTCTGCTTATCTTTTGCGGCTTCAATATCGTTGCCAGCAAAGCTGCCAGCATAGTCCTAGGTGTATGCTTCCTGCTCACGCTCTGGTGGGCTCGCAAAGATTGGCTCACGATTGTGACGATTTTGTTGGCCGTCGGCCTGCTTGTCGCATGTTGGTTCATTGAACACGCCGAGCCACTGAGATTTGTGGTGGTAAGTGACTCTTCAGTCTCTGCAAGTCGGACAAACATTGACAACCGTATAGCTCTTTATTGGCGTTATGTCTGCACTTTATAGCGTCTGGGATATCGTAAGACACCTCAATTACCTACTCGCTTCGTCCTACTCTAACCTAGCTCTTCTACAGTGTGATGACCTCATCCTCCGTAAAGTGAACACTTCTGATGCCAGCGTTTTCGCTCAGAAATACGGAGGTTCCTCTCAATGCTGGGGCGTTATATGGTCTATAATATCCCTTGCATTCATGGTTCTGGGAATAATCGCCGGAATTGCTGCGTTTCCTGAGTCATTCAGTGAGCAGGAGAAGGATTCAAATAGCTTTATACCGACTCGTTAATCAGGATTCGTGTGACAAAATCATAGCTGAGCTACAATACATTTCCCGTGGAACAGCACTTTGCTTTCGTTTGGCAACAACGTCTTCTTGAATATCCGCGGTTTTCGTTTTCTACTGCTCTCCATAGGACTGATCTCTGGATCGTGCGTTTGGTCCTACTACAAACCAGGGCGACGGTGTCTGAGCTGAAAATCATCATCAGAAGCTGCACGCGATCACACCACTGGCATGCCGATCGGCGCTCCATAAACCAGCATGTCGTGTCGAACTGCCACAGTTCTCAACGCCCGTTACAGAGACAGTCTGGACGTGACTATCTACCATTGAGCTTTGGAGCTAAGCTGGGTCGAGCTGATCATGTTCGGTCGAAGTCTCGGTGAGTCGGAGTTCTCGAAACATCACCGCGGCTCAACTGCATAGTAGCAGCAATAAGACTCTCTATGGCATCATGCAGTGAAAATGTATCGACAGTTGCTCCCAGATCAGGGTCAGAATGTGATGGCTGGAACACCCGTTTTTTCCAACTGCGGGAAAAGACCAGTAGGAGGTCAGTGACCATCTTAGCGGCGATAGACGATTCATAGTCTCGATAGTATCACCACTTTTCAATGAAGGTGCCAACGTAGGGGAAAGGTGTAGGAGACCTAGAGAGTCCTCGATCGCTGTCTTCAGATGCATTCGCCGAATTTCACATGTGCTCACTAGTAGTAGTATGTGATACGATTTCTAGTCTTGAAGTGAGGTCCTTTCTGCCACCGTTGATGTCCAAGATAGGCCAGACGAGCTACAGTCATCGGTGAAGATCCACAAGGGAACTCGGGGTATCAGTACCGAGACGCATGGACTTTAGATACCGAGAGGAAGATCTTCCCCTGCCCGCAGTGTCTTTCGGCGATTTTGCGGGGATGTGCTGCCCAGAAAATCTTGTGTTGCTTCTTTCTGATTGGCTTAAATCACGTGACAACAGACCCTGCTATCGAGACTCCGCCGCCAAATTTCATGCGTTAAGCAGAAGCCAACGTGGAGTCTTCTGATGTCATGTTTCTCCATATAAATCTCTGCATCTTTCAATAAGATTCCCTTTCACATTGTAGCCTCATTGTTTGATCTCAAGTGCCAGGCGACGACCGATAATTTGCCATCTGGCACATGGGTACAACGGTCAATGAGTCGGTCCGTTGAGCGAAAATCTTTCGGAGGCTAGAATCAAAAAGCTCTACAATATGCAACATGGAAATAATTGTAGGAAAAACATGCGTCATGCGGGCAACGTGCTCCTCTTCCCCAGCATTATACCAGGTGGGTTCTTACAAGATATGCAGTATCTATGAGTATATCATTCAATGATATGGGCCTTCTGTTTTCAGCTTTTGATCAACTAGACAAATATTACTCCGGAGGGTTGAGACCAGACACCCAATTTTGATACTACAATATTGATAAACGATACCCCTACGAACCAAGAGCTGGACTCTCAATTCTACGTCTGCACTTCTCCCTGTTGCATAGTATCCAATTACCCAGCAAGCTTAACAAATCGCGATAGCAATTGTCTGCTTCATACTCAAGGCTGTCAATTCCATAAACCCTTATAAGCCGCCATCATGATCCCAACCAACATCCGCCGCGCTGATGAGCTCAAATGGCGTGACGACGTCCTCAAACGTGTCAGCCAGAACCAATGCCGCTGTCAACAGCAGCCTCAATCCCAGAAAATGCCGCAGTCAGCTCTATCCACTAATAATCCATCTCCTCCACCCGCCTATACTGCCAGTGTCCCACGGAACCAAAAGCAGGTCTACAACCCTCCCAATAACACCTCACAAAAGTTTGGCAACTGCCTCGCTGTCCGTAAAGGCCCTTTCATCTCCATATCCGGCTTAACGCCCTCACCTTCGTCATCCAACAATGCAGCACAACAACAACAACAACAACAATTACACCTCTCCAACGCCTCTGCACAGGCAATGCAAGCAATGCGACAAGGCATCCAGTCCGTTAAAGAACTAGGCGGAAAGGGGGCCGAGGATGTGATTAGGGTCAAAATCAGCATCGCCGTAAGTTCTATGCCTTACCTTCTCGTCTTGGGATGCATATCAACTAACTTATGCTAGGACCCGAAACATATAGACGAAGTCGGTTTAGCTTTCTGGAGTCTGTTCGCGAACGACGAAGCCACAGGAATCGGGGCTACGATGTCAATAGCCGTGGTTGCCCAAGAGGGTTTCAGAACAAAATATGGAGACAACATCAACGTATTGGTGGAGATTGACATGGACGCCGTCGTTGATTAAGAGGATGATTGTCCTTATGATCAACCATGAAACAATATAGACATTGCGCTTTTTCTTTTGGTCTGTATGAAACTATTATAACCAAGAGCAAAGGCATTCCTTATATGGGCTTATAAATATGGGAATCATCAAGGACAGCTGCCGGCATCGCGTTATCCAACTTTTCCCAGTCACTCACGGTGCAATATCAGTGGTGGTATATGTGGGCACGTATTCATGATCAACAAAGAGTCGAACATACATATAGATTCTGCATAAAGACATAATGATATCTAGATTGATTCTCGATAGAATAGCATTAGATTGAATGCCTAAATATCAATAAATTACGATTCATAAACAAGATTTTTCCTTCGTCTCTCATTATATCGGTGAACTCTAATAGTCAATTTATATAATCTGCCTTTCTCACTCTTCCCTCTAATATGAATCCACCCCTTTCAGGTCCCTCATAGTCGAACACTAAGAACATCCTTGATATCCGCTTGACCGCGAAGATGACTTCGCCAAGGCTTCCATATTTGCCATATCCAATAAAATGAGTGCTCATGATGCCCGCTGGGCTCCTTTTGACGCTTCCCCTGATTGAGAGTGTACGACAAACATGGCCGAATTTGTGAAACGGAAGAGAGGTGCTGATAGGTTGGTATTGTTGTACATTCTGGGCTTGTTGTTTGCTGTCTGTTTTGGGGGTGACTGCCAGCGTGGCGAAGGAACGAACGCCGCGTCTTTGAATCAAAGAAAAGGATGAGATTCTGCCTGCTGAGAAATTGTTGTTTGCTTGCTTGAGCTTTTCTCCTCGTATCTCCATTTCCATCACCGATATTTTGTGCTTGCCTTGTCCCTACATACATTAACAACCATCAACATGAGCAATAGTGCCGCAGTTGGGTTTATCACCGATGACCGCCGTCGCTGCATGGTGAACTATCGTGGAGAGTACACCCCCGATGTTCTCGGGGCCAGGATCGTTCAGTTTCTTCGCGATCTCAGACCAGAGCAGATCGAAGCCTGCACTGTGCGGGTCAAGGATTTGACATGGGTCGATGGATGGGATAAGCCCAGTGTTGAACTGCAAGCCGAGTATTCTGCCAAAGGATTTGCGCAAGAGAGATTTCGGGGATATAATCCTGGGTTGGGGCGTTATCAAAGCTACCTAGGCGTGTGGACTGTGCTTCTCAAATACGCCACGGGTAGCAAAATACTTGAGCCCATATTGACAGGCGATTTAAGGCATCTCATCGACAAGACTGGTGACATCGAAGCTGGTGCGCCTTGCCAATGGGCATACTTTATCGATTTCGAGAACAAGGTTCTTGAGACCTGGAATGGCTGGTCTAAGTGGTGCGAGGTCAACAGTGAAGATTCCGGTATATGGTTTCACTTTCCCAGTCGCGATCAGCCCGTGACTATTCGCATGAAGCGTGTTGACGTCACACCTTTCCATCTGCTTACAGTCGAACACATGAAAGCCTTGAATTCCCGTTACGGACCCCCGACATTTTAGTCAAGAGAAGAGGCTTCCGTGAAGGATAGACAACAGAAAATCACAAAGGGGTGGGGGAGGCAGTTGATTTAGGGGAAGCAACAAAAGAATGAGGCAAGAGGAAGGCTTCGGTTCAATCGGGACGAACGACTGATGTTTATGGATTTGGCATACGCAGAGGAAATGGGAAAGGGACTGTCGTTTCCGATCAATGTACTTGTCGCTATTCGTATGCGAGACAGTTTCAATGAGTGGTGCATCGGTAGGTTGCAAGTATGTAGCAAGTCAGTCATGTAAGAGACGAAAGACCATACCATGGATGTCCACTGCGCTATTGTTCCTTTTTCCTAACTCGCCGTCGGAGATTAGGAGCCGATTCCACTTGCTCGATATCGTGATCCATGTCCAAATTTTATCCTACAGGAAGTAGAGACCTTGTCTGCAGTTCCAAACCTTCATAGCTCTTTCAGCATACCTTCTGTCTCACCTGATGATCGCTCCAGCACCCCCGGCGGTTTCCTCCTTCCTACCTCTTCCAAAGATCTTCCTCTTGATCTTATCCCAAGTCCTCGGGTCCTCGGGTGGTAGACCCTATTCAATTTGCCTTTTCCTTTCGTCTTTCATCACCTTGTCATATAAAGCGTTATATTGATGAGCATCGGCTTCGAGGTTGACTCCGTGCTTGCCGTGGATGCTGTAGGGGATACGACTGGCTTTTGAGGGGCCCATTGCCTATGGGGAGAAAGATTTAATGTCAATAGCTCAATAGTCGAGATTATTTCTGGTTTAGAAATAGGGAGGAGGTTTCGAAAGGGATAAATGTGGTGTTTAACGTTGGCCCTGTGGATGGTCGTCGACAGCGGAAGATCACCGAATAAAATTATATAGCAGGATAACGACGGGAAGACAATAAGTTCTGGGAAAGAGATGGACTTTGACATCATTTCACCTCACAAAACTATGATTTGCAATATTGCAACATAGAGCACCTATGCTGTTCTCAAACAACTGTGGTCGCTCAATGAAATAACATCTTTGGTTTGGCTGAGTAAGATCTTTGGGTCCAAGGATGTCTCGCCAAGAACCACCCAGATCTTCAAAGTTAGTAACTCAAAATAGCAACACCGACCGACCGGCTGGTGAGTAACTTCATCTCTTTGCGAAATCCAGAATAACGGCAACTTCCACCTGACGATATCGATTCTATGATGATTGAAGCTTTAAAGCTAATTTGTTTATATACAAGACTTGAGACTGTATTGGTCAAATAAGGGACGGAGGAATCCGGTTCTGCTCTCGGCCTCGAAACAGTATATGCCCGAAAATCGAAGAGGATACAGACCTCCCGGTACGAGGCGCTCGTCAGTACCGTCTTTCCTCTAGAATCAGACCACCTGGTTACCTACCTGAAATGATGGTTCTATGGACCTGATTGCGCACGGACACATATGCTCAAACTTCGTGCTGAACGATCCCGAGCAAACAATGCCGCGATTGTCTGTGTCAACGTTGCAATGGACCTGTACGCTCAATTCTTGGCCCGATCCTCACGGAAAATCAAGGGAATTACCGCTTCATCTCATCCTTAGCGACTCGCAACTGCAAGGCATTGGCTGGTCGGACCATTTGATGCCTTGCAAACAGTCTTGTCCTCCTGAATGACGAGATAAACCAGGCCAATTCTCGCCAAATGCGCCATACCCAACCCCTGTTCTTTGGGAAAAAAAAAGGCAACCGATGACCCACATTTCTCCTCGAGCGCAGATCACCTTCTATGGAAACAATTAATGAAGGCTACATGCATGAAAGCGTTCCGAAAAGTTCTTGGCGAGTCAACGCATGCTTGGTATAGGAAAAGGACTAGATCCTACCTGGACACGGTCCCGATAATGTCTTAGAAGTTGCCGAATTACAACGAACATCCCTGTCGCTGCCTGTACAGAATGGCTTGATATAGATCGTTTGAGCAAGTTTGAGCAAGTTGGGCCGATATTCCTCATCTTACCTGCATGGTCCCCTTTGTACAGGTACATTCTCGGCTGGATGCTTCCCACCCATCAGCCCCTTCCTGCAAACATGTGTTTGCTCATGACATCTGCTCCCGGAAAAAGAGAGAAGACAAGTAATACGTTCCGTCTTAACATATATTCCTATGCATCTTGCGTCTGAAATAGTAATGCCTATCAAAAAAAGGGGGGACCGGCCGATCTGTCTGGTTCAGACGATGATACCCACCAGATAGCCGCTACAAGGCACCAAATCGACATATCTGAACTACCAACCACGAAAAAAAAAACCCCACCACCACACCATCTTCGCCTCACTTATCTTGCTGAAGCTCCTCTTCATGCACCTCTACCCTAAAGAACAAGGCAAAATGAAACCCAAGTGGCGTTTTCGTCTTCAAATTCACCTCCATAAACATCCTTGCTACCAAAAATGAGGATGACTGAAACACTCCGTGAGCATATTTCGAGCAGGGGGGTAGATTAAGACAATTGTGTACTCCCAGAGAGTTTCTGAACAAGCGGAGGGGTTTCCCCCAACATTTTCCTGTATTGATCTACATGAAAAATTGTGGGAAATGGAGGTGTAGTACAGGAAGGATTTCTACAGACCTGGAAGGCTCAGAGGCACGAAGATGCCGAGAACGATTCTAGAGAATAGTATGAATGGCAATCAAGTAACAAATAATTTGGAAAACACTGAAATATCTATCTGCCTAAGGAAAGTGTTCACCGCAAAGTAAGCGAAAATGATGATATTGATTTCTCATTTGCTACAATTTTCTTCATTTTGGTTCCCATATCTCCCAAATTCTGTCGTAAAGAAAACGTAGAAGATGATCGAGGACCAGATTGTATTAGTTACAGGATACCAATAGGAGAACATGGAGTAAAGACTGAAAAGTTCCGTAGCCATAACAATAACCATATTGATTGGATCTTAAGCTCTGAAAACACGTTTCTGGTTGGAAGATGTCTAGACTGAAAAGCCAGTATCTTTGGGTACAAGTCTGGGAGAAAGTTGTGTATTTTTTTCTCTAATTCCAGCCAGGCAGACTAAGGTCTAAGAAGATAGCGATGTTACGGATGTGTTCTTCCTGTCATTTGGGTGAGCCTGGACGTCTTTTCTAGTGTGGAGTGTTGTCGTTTTCAGTGCCTCTTTCAGGGTTGTGGATGACAACGGGAAATCGACGTCTTCCCGGAGGTCTTGGAGCTGGGCGTCTCGGGATGTAATCGACATCTCTGTTTGATCGCCGATGATATGTCAGAATGAGAGATATTTTGCAATAATGAAGAAAGAAAAAGAGAGACATACTGCCTGGGAAGAGTGTTCGCGCGATCGAAAGCACATCTTCGATACTCATCATTGTTGCCTATCTCCTGCAACAATTCAAAAATGTTCCTCGTCAGGTTTCCCATTACATCGAGCAGCTCTGGACTGGCAACTTCGCCATGGGAGTATAGTTCTGATTCTTCCAATCGTGCTCTAAGTCCTGACAGGACTATGATATAGAATAGGACTTGATCTACTTTTAGCGCCCGGGTGGTAGTAGAACGCTGAGTCGGTTGCGCCGGATTAACACCCCTGGCGCTGATCGGTAGTTCGTATGCCCTCGTCATGATGTAGAAGAAGGTGCTCTTGTTCGTCAGTATATGACCTAGATGGCTCAAGGAATAAGAACATACGCTTATAGAAGTAGCGATAAGGTTATGCAAGGGGAAGACGACCTAGAGTACTGAAAGATTGATACTCTCTTTTGAAGAAGAAAGTGGATGAGCCAAGGGAAGTGTTTGAGCAAATGCATATTGACGGCTCTTATGTGTCTCTCTGGATCTGTAGCTCGAAAGGCACAAAGGGAGGGTCGCACAAAAGACGGCAAATTCCTGTCTCATGGGGGCCTGAGCAGAGCAACAGAGTGAGGGTCTCGGAGCCATCTTCGTAATCTCAAGCAGATGAAGAGAGTACATCGGTTTACAAGCTACCCAATTTTCTGTCGGCTGTGTACAATTGATGCTTGCACAAATTGAGGTAATTTTCTCGATACACAAATAGAGAGCGTTGGTCATTGAACTACCTTTGCCTAAGTGTAACTGTGAGAATCGTACAGGACGTGCGGCAGTAGCGCCCATTCCGTCATAATCTTTACGGTGTTGCCTTTCATACAGAATCTGAGGCAGATTCGTACCATGAAGGAGGTGGTCATGCCCACATTGTTTGCCCGTTTGTTTGTACATGATCTTTGACCCCGCTGCCCATGCAGGGATTGGGTGTATAGAGATCTGCGTGAAGGAACAGGCGTCAACGTATGGCCAGCGCAAACCGTGGGCCCCTTCAAAGTTTGTACCGGTACATTAGACAAGAATGTGCCGTGATCTGCCACGGCGCTGCCTTACACATCGGAAATTGCAAGTGACGAGGTGTAGCAGAAGCAGCCTCTTTGTGACAAAAACGCATCACAGTGTCACAAAAGACAGAATTCTCACGCCATGACTCTGTTGCCACGTAGGCATGTACGGCACAAATGTTGGAAGCTGTCACTCCATTCCCCATCCACCTACCGATACGGTGCCACCGTAATGGACGAGGGAATTCGTTGGTATGGTGGCCGGAAGACTTACTGCGACATCCTTTTCGGAGGGAGGAAAGTTAGGTCGTACAAAGAAACACGTCCGCTGGGCAGGCTCCATATAACAGAACTAAAAGGACCATCTGCCCCAGGAGCGACGAAACGACCATCAGCTTTCAAAATTGCACTTATTGTTTCGCAAAGACATCTGCCCTCCGGCGTAAACAGAAATATAAGGTCTCAATTAAAAGACTCTCGTTGAAGCTGCTTTGTAAGTTTCCTGGGTTTGGACCGCTCGATCGCTCGCTGACTCATAAATTGAGAACAGCATCAACTAGAATCGCAATGACATCGACTGCGATGACGACCATAGCCGCCGAAGAGTTCGTTCGAAACGATCTGTTCTCTCATAAGATCCAGGCTGATGACACTTTTGGCATCAGCGCAACCAAAGATATCTTACACGGAACAGTACTTGTCCAGGAACAGGTGGCTTCATTCAAAGAGCCCAAAGAGCACTTCCACGGTCCGAGAGGACCATATTGGGGAGTACTGCTAGAAAACGAAGAAACGTACTCACATAATCTCAACATCCTGCGCCGAAGCTGGCATAAGGCCACCCAAGGGCAGCATGATCACTTCAACAGCCTCATTCAAAGACGTGATCTTGATCCTCTGGTTGGAACAGCATTAAGAAATGCTGTTTACGTCGATCATCCAGACCAGGATATGATGCAAGCGATATTTGGTTTCGAAATTTCGAAATTTGACCACTCCTGTGTGCCGAACGCCACATTGAAGCATTCATACATAAGCGAGACGGAAGTGCTTGCAAGCGTCGTTGTGCGCAAAAACATCAAGGCTGGGTCGCCTATAACGATCTCATACACAGACACCAAAAAGCGGTTTGAACTTCGCCGGCGCGAGCTCGCTCGAAGATTTGGGTTCTCTTGCAATTGCCCCTTCTGCGTACCCCATGAAGGCGCACTGGAGGACTCGGACGAAGAAGATGCACAAGACTCTATGTTCCAATGTCTAGAGTTATATCCGTGTTTGGATCCGACCAAAGGAGATCTCGGTTTCAAGACACCATGGAAATGGTTCCACCTCGCAGTCACCGTGCTGAACGCGTTCCGTTTCCTTGACTTTTTGGGCCCAGAGTTCGATCAAATATTCCTCTGGGGGGCGTCGATTGCGATGCATCATAGCGATGTTGCTCGAGCGGAGGCTTTCTTTCGACAGTGGAGAGCCTTGCGTTTTCCTACGGAGGACTTGGGAGCAGGTACAGAAGAAAGTGAAAGGGAATGGCTCTCTTTAATTTCTTTATACGGCAAGACGTCACTGGGAACGTCGTCCAGGGAAGAAGCCGATTATCTCTTGACCAACGACCGAGTTACAAACTTCGATTGGCTCTTTATGTATAGCAATGCCAAGGAAGAATACCTTCGGATATCAATGCTGGTGGAAGAGAACGCGGGTCAAGACCCCGACTTCCCAAAGCTCCTCGACGGGTATACTGACACCGAAATATCACCGAGTGATAGCTGAAGATATCTCGACAAGGTTGCTCTACTCACATCTGGAAAAGGCTGTATCTTCGCTATGTCAATTTGCGGCCATCTAGCCCTTCAGCAAGCTTAGCGGAATAGATTGCAGCAATGAGCGCAGGGAAGAGCGAAGACAGACGTCTGATGACAGAGATCACAGTCGCCTCAACTCAGGGAGGTGGAAGTGGTGCTTGTCAATACACTAGGAGTGAAATGTCGTCGTCCAGGCCCGATCAATGGTTCAATGATTAGCGGACTCTTTGCGGATGATCCCCTGTCCATGTGGCAGACGAGAAGACCACCATGGACGAATGATAGCTGTTGGTACTCAATGGTGCTCAGTAAAGTGAGAAATACGGGTCTCTTAGAACTACCATTCTAGGATTCGAAGCGAGAAGCAAAAGGGTGTTTATACTCGTCTCGGTGTATGGACCCCATAAAACATGTCGTCGTAGCGAAAGTCTATTTTCACTACCGTCCCACCCCTGTTCCGTCAGTGCCTCCGATTGCTTGCCCTTTCGCTGCATTCGTTTTTTTTACAGCCTCCTAAGGCTCTTTCATCATTCCTAGTCTCCTACTGTCCCAAGCTGGTTGGCAGAGCATCCTTTGCCATGTCACACAGTAAGAGGAACACGTCGAGGCAAGACTTCACAAGCTACGAGCGGTCGCTTCTCCGATCATCTTGGGGATCGCAGTCCACGCGTCTCTCGCGAGAATCCTTCCTTGCTTTTGGATCGTGTCGATTATGCCTTCTACCGGCTCGCCCACCAGTGGTAGCATGCGCGACAAACGGTGACCTTTTCTGCCGCGAATGTGCCGTGTCGAATCTGCTGGCGCAGCGAAAAGAGATAAAGCGACTCGAGAAGGAATGGGAGCGAGAGAAGGCGGAGTTGGAAGATGCTGATTTGAGAAGGGAAGCGGAGGCAAAAGAAAATGAATTGACAGAGTTCGAGAATACTATGGCTGGTTTTGGTGAGAAGCGTAAGCGACTCGATTTCGAGTCCAACACCGCGGGCAGAGACAAGAGGCGAAGGGCATCTGGTACGGATCAAGACATGTCTATGGGAAGTACAGGTAGCGAAAAGGTGCGCTACAATATAATCTCAAATAGATACATCGCTGAGGTTTTATTTCTAGTCATCAAAACAATCTTCACAATCCTTCTGGGTACCTGGCTTGACCCCATCCTCTGGCAATCAAACCCCCATCCACTCAAAACCACCCAAGATGAACCCTGTATGCCCTGCCTCAAAAGTCGAGTCGCCACATCATTACTCTCTCAAGTCCCTTGTGGAAGTCAATTTTACCCTAGAGAGCGACTCTACGAAAGGACCGACAGCCATATGCCCGTCTTGCAAAAAATCCCTAACAAATGCATCCAAAGCAGTCCTTACGAAACCATGCGGCCACGTACTCTGTAAACCGTGTGTCACAAAGTTCATGAAGCCAGCCGAGGGGCCTGACCCGCATGCAAAGATCATTGAAGTGTCTGATTCAGATGTTGGCCGGATCTTATGCTATGTTTGCGAGACCGATGTTACGGAGCTATATGCGGACGCAACGGGTGATAAAGAAGGCCGGAAAGCCAGGAAAGACAAAGGTGAAAAAGAGAAGGTGAAGCCTGGACTGGTGGAAATCAATACGGAGGGGACTGGTTTTGCCGCAGGAGGTAATAACATGGCGAAGAAGGAAGGGGTGGCTTTCCAATGCTGAGGGTTTGAGCAGACACAATTTATCACATGGTGCTATTGAACACCCGATCAAGCTTCTACACCATGATACCTAAAATGGAACACACGTAGTAGGTTCTGCATATCGAAATACTGGCAAGATGCTCCAAAAGAATATCATTGGTATGTGACCTAATCTCATCTGTCAACCATGAGTCAGTGGATGAGACGCTTCCTACAAACCCTGTTTCAAATGGCCCCAAAATTCCGCTGTCAAGCTTTCAAATCAACTAGATAATCATCCGATAGACTCCGTTCTGACTATGTCGGATATTCAGAGTATGCTGTACGAATTCCCAAACCTCAAGATACGTACAAGTGCCGGATTCCTTGGTAAAACATAAGATCCCATGCCAAAGCAAAAGCCATTCTCCCAAAGGACCTTGAAACGCCAACCGACCAATAAGGCTATTGCTCAATGATGCAAGTAAGGTGAACTCATTTGTGGATCCATTGGCATCAGTGGATTACCAGCTGCAACTGCTGCTGCGGCCATATGTCCTGGGAGAGTTCCTGTTAATGATGCGCTCAAACCATTGATGCTCATAGTTGATAACAGGTGTGCTGGTGTTTGGGGCGCTGGCATAGTGTTTGGTATCTGGTCTGGCTGTGGCGAAGTCGCTCTTCCCGCCCTCAAAGTCTTTCTGACTCCTTCAATTGCATTAATAACGTCGACAGTTTTCCCCACAGCCCCGAAAATGCCTCCTTCCATTTTGACAGATTCAAGAGTGCTAGAGCAGAGACTGGGCTCTGCAGCTGCCGTGGCATCTTCGAGTAGTAAACAATCAAAAGCTCTATCATTTGCTTCTCGCATCGTAGTCGAAACACACACATCGGTGGTAACACCGCAGATGATTAGGTTCCTGATTCCTTTGATGCGAAGCAAAAGTTCAAAATCGGTATGAGCAAAGGCTCCACGACCAGGTTTGTCAATCACTGGTTCGCCTTCGATGGGATAGAGTTCAGGTATGGTGTCATGACCAGGTTCACCTCGGACGAGGAAGCGACCAAGTGGACCAGGATCCCCTATTCCAATGCCGGCTGGGTTGTTCTTGGAGCGAACTCGTTCGCGGTCGGATAAAGTTGATAGATCAGGCCGATGCCCTGTGTTGTGTCAGCTTTCGTATGTCTCAAAACATTGTCCGCATTACCTTCTCGAGTATGGTACACAGGAAACCCGGAGGCCCTGAAAGCCGACAAAATGTTGACTAAGTTTGGAATAATCTTTCGAACGCCGTCAACAGAGTAACCTTGTGCGGTAAGATAGCCGCCATGTTCACAAACTACCGACGACGTTAGCTTAAAACCATGACACTGCAGAGAACCTCCTGCATCGACTTACAATCACGTTGCATATCAATGATGACCAGAGCGGTTGAGAAAGGGTTCAGGCTCTGGGATGCTGGCCAGTCATAGGGTAATGCTGGTACCAATCCTTTCTTTGGGCGACGGGAATTGGGTTGCGTGATACCGTTGGCATCATTTGGTGGATGGTTATGGTGAGCCACAAGGACACGGAGAAACCACATCCCATTTTCACAAACGGCTTGAAGTTGGAATGGGCAATTGACCAAGCGACTACTCCGTTTTCTCTTTCGAGTCTCTTCTGTAAGACCGTTTCTCGGACGATAAGTGCCACCTTTGTCACATCGAAGCCATACTTTAGCAATACGATGCGGCTTGGATGGAGTTGGGATCGATGATGTTTTGACAACCACGTTATAGCCGTGTTGTCGACCATATTCTTGGACATCAGCCATCAAGGATTGTTTGTCCGGGTAGGAGCGCTCGGGCGGGACGGGAAGGTCATAAATAGGAGCATCTTGATCCTGATCCTGCAAGTTGCCGTCATAATCGCCTTGAGCATCTGCGTTCGAGTCTGGGCTTGACATTTCGCCGTCAGACTCGGACTCGGCTGTTGATTCTGGGGTCACGGACCGCCGATGGAGCCTGCGATGATGAACGCGTTAGCCTGCCGTGGAACCAGCACGTCCTCGCTGCAAACAGCAACACTGTTCTCGACAAGAGAACCAAATTATATACATTGTTTCGGTCATGGAGAACTGTGACTAGGGGCAATATCCAGATTAGGAAGCAGTTGTGCGTGGCCGATATCGAGGGGACTGAGATGTGATGGGATTGTGCGTGGCGATAGAAGCAAGATACGATGTATTGATAGTGAAATGGAACAAACTTGTGACAGAACGAAATGTGAATTTGCGACAATGACAATTATCGTACTTACTCTGTTCGGGGTATGGATCTTCTTTATATGCAGGATAACTGTGCAGATAAGTGGATGGACATATTGTTTCTCTTAGGGATTCCCCGAAACGAATGCCTTGATGGATGATAGCATGTAATCTGTTTGACGCTGAAATCCCGTACCACGGGTGAAATTAAGGCTGGCGGCCATTCGGAGAGTCTCCCACACGAAGAGGATGTGGGAAACAATCGGAGTAACATTATCGCATCTTCCGATCAACGCTAATCCCTTTTCAGATTCATTAGCGTGCTGTTCTCCTGAGTGACCGTTAGTTTGTTGACACACCCAAGCGTCATTTGTCCAAGGAAACAATCGGTCATCCAGCTCGTCGACAAACCGATCGCCAACTGGTGAAGGGCTGTACAACTGCCCCCCGGACTTGACAGGAGGAACAACAGTCAACTTTGCGATCACCGAATCACGTTTCAACACCAGCATTTCCGCCGATATCATTTATTGACTGCGACACCGACCGACCGACCTCAATGCGACAAAATTAAGCTGTCTGCTTGCATCACGATAGAACGACACCAGCGACAGTGTTTCACCGACCGAGCGACTTCAAATCCATCGGATCCCTAACAACTCAACAAGTTCTCCGAATGCTGACTTAGAGTGTCTCGACACACATTTCCAACCAAGCGCATTTGAAATGGCGCTTTCCGACGACGTGCCATCATCCCCGCCAAACGCAACTACCTCTGCTGAAGATGCGCTCTCTTACTATAAGGCGCAGTATGAAGCGCTTGAAGCCGAGCTTGCAGATTTCCAGGAAACCAGCCGGGCGCTGGAGGCAGACCTAGAGAAAGATATTGATGCATCCGAAAAGCGGGAACGACAGCTAAAGGAAAAGGCTGACAACCTGCAATATGAAGTAGATGAGTGGAAAGTATGCATCACCACTTCTTTGACTCTGAAGGTCGCTAACATGTAGCACTAGGCCAAATATAAGCAAGCAAAGTCAGAATCAGGTTCGGTGCAAAATAAGCTGCAGAAGGAAATTACAACTTTACGAGATCAGAATCGCACGCTGCAGCTAAAGCTCAGAGACATCGAGGTGGCAAACGATGACTTTGAGCGCCAAGCACGGAACACAGAATCATCCTTAGAAGACCTTGAGTCAAAATACAACGTAGCAATCGAAAGGGGCGTCATGCTGGAAGAAGAAGTAAGAGTCGGGGAGCAAGAACGAGAGCAACTGCGAATAGAAACTCAACGCCTGCGCGATGAACTGTCAGATATGAAGATTGAAGCTGAGATTATCAAGGAGAAGCTTCAGAATGCAGAGCAAAGTTTGGCAGAGCGGCCAACCATGGTATCCATGGAATCCGTCCCAGTTCCACAGTCACCACGTTCCGAAAAATCGCAAACGACCACAGCTTCATCACCTATTCATACTCCACCAACAAAGTCTGTCTCTTCCGGGCCGTCAGATGTACCGACTCCTCCTTCACCGCCATCTTCGGAGACATCTGGTACTGCTCCAAAACCATTCGTTACACCCAGTATCCCAAAATCCAGACTCTCGACAAATGGAAATGCCACTCCAAGGCCCATTGCACAGCCAACTCGCCCAGCTGTCAGACATTCGAGAGGACCTTCCATACCTGTGACAGGCCGGACTACACCTTCAATGAATTTCCGGTCAAGTTTATCTAAACCATTGCCCGTCCCGCGACAGCCTGGACTCCCACAGTCAAACTCAATTTATCAGCTGCGGAACCTTCGTGGGAAGATGCAGAGGCTTGAGGAACGTGTACATTCTGCGAAATCGAAACTCCCAGCTCCTATCACTACCCCACCCCGCGCATCGCCCCGAAGTGGGTCTGCCCTAGGACACAATATCCCGTCAAGTGTTACCGTCCGCTCTAGCCGTCGGCGAACTGGGACAAGCAGTATCAACGGCAGCCAAGCTGCTTCTGAAATTTCCGCTTCAGAGGAAACACCGTCTCTCCGTCAAAAGCCTTCACGCCTTTCATTCAATCGCCCTCCGCCCACGCCCACTCGACACGAATCACGTCCCGCATCACGTACCTCAAATGTATCGTCTAGTCATCGCCAGTCAGGCGTCAATCCGTATGGTCATGGTCGTCCTGGTTCCCGTCAATCAATATCAGGAGCCCGTACACCTCTTGGCTACCACGCCCCAAACGCGAGCACAGACAGGATTCGGCCAAAGTCGTCGCTCAGCAGTTACGACGGTGCAAACGATGACATTGACGAAGAACCTGCGGATGGCGGTGACTCCATGATCACCCCAACTCCTAGACGGAGTACTTTTGGCCGTACCAGTGATGTGGGTCTCCCAGCTTCAGCGATCCCTACACCTGCCGCATTGAAAAAAAGGGAAAGTGTCGGATCCAACAGAGTACCTACCATCTCGCGAAGGATCAGTTCAGCAGGATTGACTGGTGATATGCGACCGGGGAGCAGAACCGAGGGACCTCTCGAAGACGTCGACGAAACGTATTAAACGTTCTTTTCGACTTCCTTTTCACCTCTCCGTTGCCTTTCAAGATGCATGCATCATACCATGGGCGGTTCCCAATGTACATATTTTTCTTTGTTGCACACATTTGAATGATTCGATTCAGGGAACGAAAGGGCGGGCAAGGCGATAGATATGAATTGTCACGAAGTTTATGGCGGGTATGACATTACATGACTTGATTTGGAGAATATCAACTTCCCACTCGCATTGTTTACCGTACTTAACTTACCTCAAATAAGTTCGGTACAATACCTAAATTAATTACTCTTGATGATGAAACGTGATTATTTGAATGATTACTGCATTTCCATCAACACGATGAAGACTAAAAGAACGTTATGAGTTTGTGGATTGAGCTTTTGACGGGTATGTTCTCTCAGATCGATGGGGTTTGGGGGTCAACTTTGATAAACGCAAAGGTATCATACACCTGTTCCGGTGGACTGTCGTTGCTTTTACGTTTATGTTTATGGTCTTGATTTTTGATTGGTTCATGAATTGAATGGGCCGACAGACAAACATGGACATTGTTTGATGCATGGCAAATCACAGAATTAGATCGATATTGTGTTGTATTGATTTGTGACTAAGATCACTTGAATGAAGATGATATAGGTAGCTGGTTGGTTGGTTGTTCGGTAGATAGATAGATGCTTGCGCAAGTGCGTTATAATACTGAGTAGGTACTGAAGCTGATTTGTCTTCTATGTCCGCAACCAGGAGTAATCAAGGCTTTGCAGTTTACAATGCAGAGTTCAGGATCGCTCCTGTCGAGTGTGTGGAAAATATTCGAGGATAAAACGGGACCTTGTGCCGCGGGATGGCTGCGCCGTGTGACTTACCGCTCCAATGTGTGTTTGTGATGGACAGATGGTATAAATGATGTTGGTTTGTTGACCGAGGGTATAAATCGGATACCTAGTCAGATCAGATCCCAGCTTTTACCAAGATTCTGGTCGAGAGCTGTGATCAGCTCTATCACACCCCGTGGACTATGAGGCGAAAACGATCCGAAGGTAGTGCGATCGTATGCTTGAATCGGCATAAGCTACCCGTGCTCGTGTCCCTGAAGCACTTGCAGGACCATCGTCGCGTCGACAGTCGCTTAAGTTTCTTTTCCTTGTTCCGGTGCCTTTCATTGGGCCACTGGTAATAGCCACTGGTCATAGCCACTTCCTAGCTGCATTGACAACTCTCTGTCTGAAAACAGGACTTTTAACTTCCATATTGATCTTATAAAATGGATTCATTAAACACTTGACCCAACTTTCGAAGACTTCTGTCATAAAGCCTCTGATGGCCTCTTCCATTTGTTGACTTCCTGGATTCATTCCTCCTCTCCCACTTCCACCAATAACGCTCCCGCCACTTGTCGTGCTCGAGCCTGTTGATGTGGGCGCATTGGGCTGATAAAGGATGAGAAATCTAACATTGGTGCCGGTAATCCAACAACTAATATGCGCATTTGTTGGTGGATATGTATCGACAGTCTTTAGATACATATTATTATTGAGCCATTGTACTTCTTCGACTATGTCAAGCGAAGCATGAACGAGGAATTGATTCATGTATTGCGTCGTGGCGGAAGCTGCTGAGGGATTACCGCCAGTAGATGCGGCGAGATTGGCGATGGCCGCCGAAGAGAAGGTTCGGAAATTGAAGTGAGGCTGTCCATCGCCGCCACCTTTCGATGTGCCGAACGTATGAGAGAAGAGGGGTTTATCGGTCGGGGATAGGAGGGTAAAATAGTAGGACATGGTATCAGTTGATCACTGCTTCCTTTCGTGGGCAGGAGTTGTTCGTCGGGCTCAGCTCTTGAGCATCGTTTCCCAGGGAGCGCACCGCATGGAAAGTCAGGCTGTGGTTACTCCAGCGGCCGGTTGAATTGCTTAATTGTGAAATGTGTCAGATGAAGTAGTGCTCCCCTGTTAGGTGATGTTTGATATGCTTGAGTGGAAGTTCCCCAGATCATGAGAAACTGCCCCACAATATCTGTCCAAGCTCAACGTACAAGTATCTATCCTGTAGAGTCTCACATACACACATTCATAACACCAAACGCAATATTAAAGATGGCGGGAGCTACCGAGATTGCCGTTCTTCCCCTGAAGAAAGGCAGCTCGCCAAAAGACCTGGACAGTCCTCCTGGCCAGGCTCTCAAAGACAGCTTAGAAGCTCTGGGTCAGGTGGAAGGATTTCAGAGATGCTACTGGGGCATCGAAGTCGAGAACCCCAACGTCTTGGATCTTTTTATTGACTGGGATAGTATTGAAAGCCACAAGAAATTTCAGGAAGACCAGTAAGTAGATTGTGTCTCTTCTTCCCCACGGGTCGACTTGTAAACTCACCACCATCCTATAGGTCATACCGACCGTTTCTGGAGCGACTTGGCACTATACTAGACGGAGCACCAGATCTCTGCCATGTTTATCTAAGCCCACATCCTGCCACTTCAGCTCTGAGTGACATCAATGCCCCTGTAACAGAAATTTTGAAAGCATATTTTCCAGCCTCGTACTCTGACAGTGACAAAGATACCTTGACAGAGACAATGAAGAGGTTCCTCGGAATCTTGGAAAGCGCGGCTGAAGGCTACAAAGGTTCTGCTGGTGGTTGGTCTGATGAAGTGGTTAAGATACCTGGAACTGAAGACGATGGGAAGCTATTTCTTACAGTCGTTGGCTGGACATCGATTGAAGCACACATGAAGTACAGGGATACGCAAGCCTTCAAAGACAGCATTCCCCTCTTAAGGAACGCGAAGGACTTGAAGAAGATGGATCTAGTTCATGTCGCTTTCACTGAATTCCAACGTGGTTAAGAGCGCCAATATCACAAAAAAGCAGACGTTAGGAGTATGTGAGAGACTCTTCACATCCTCAAAGCAGTACCTCCAAAAGTCTGCATGCAAACAAAGTGATAGGGATCGGAGGTCTAGAGGATTATGTCTCGCTCATTCCAGCTGCTTTGAACCAGTTCAGCACTGATTACACGATACTCATTGCTTCTTAAAATGAATGGCATTTTGACCACTCTCATCCAATCTAATGCTAATGCAACCGAGCTTCTCCAAATGGCGATACGTGCTGTTTGGTGCGGTTCCTGAGTGCCTTTCTATGGACTTATGGCACCGATGTTCACACTACTTGGTCAGACCTTTATTTCCCGAGCCCTCGAGTCGAACATCAATGTCTGGGGGAGACAATCGCATTTAAATTTCTAGTCTCAAAAAGGAAGCTGGTCGATCTATGGATCCTGATACAGGGATTTCGGTACATGACAGTCGACCCAAGTGCGGTGTTGGTTCAATCACGATCTTCGAAAGAGCCAACTATAGTGGGAATCAAGATCTATCTAATGGTTACATCTTTACCCCCACCATTGTGGATGAGGGTACATGGGTCAATGAGATAGGCGGTGGCAAGGGATAACCTTACCGACACCAAGCAACGAACCTAACGCAGTTGCGTCTAACCTATCTGTCGGTGTCAGTGACAGTTCGGTCAAGCAGAAAGATGAGATAGTGTTCGCAAATACAAGTCTCGTATATAGCCCTGACTGTTCATAACAAGCTACCCATCAACTTTGGACCTTGATCTTAGTGCTGGACATTCGACGTTCCACATTATCGATTCTCGATTAGCGGCCTAACAAACACACATACACGTAATTACTCATTCGGACGGGAGAACGTACGGCATCGACAATAGCTTTGTCTGCCATTTTCGTTCGAGGTATACCTGTCTTTCATGTCCATGTATCTATCACCAGTGATGCAGTACTATGTGAAACCTGGCTCACGGATCTTTATTGTCTGAATACAACCAATGCGATCGATAGGAGAGGCTAATGAAAAGATTCTACAATCCTCAATGTTGCACGAGGTCCGCGGAAGATATGATTATCTACGACGCATAGCATACAGGGCAATTACAGGCGATATAGAAGTCGATAATTGTAACAGAGGTTCCACTGAGGACACCGTTTCATTCTTCCAATATGGTCTTGATTTCTAGTTGCCTAGCTTCATTAACAACACTGTGGGTTTGCCGCGGTCTAGAACCATTTCAGCGTTATCACCCCATACTACACTATGTCGAATGCATGAGGCTTCGAGAGACATGGAAATGCCCCCAGTGATCTTTTAGAGCACGGTATAACCTACAGACGATCTATCAAAATCAAGACTTTGGTGAGGTGTATCCTGACACTTTGGATAAGCAAACGCTACGAGTATTACTAGCACTATTATATTTAATATAACGAAGAGCAGCTTGCCGAAGCTTCAAGCCACCCGCCTGCCCAATAATTTCTCAGGAAGACCATGTGGACTTGAACGCCCAGAGAGGCTCTCCATAACAAAGAACTTACTCCATGGAACCGCCTAAGCCACTTAAGCTTCTCTTTACCGTGAAATGGCCCAGCGACAGGTTAGCCCTAATGGGGATGTTGGGATGGAAACAATGTGGGCTCTCTTGCAACTGGAATTGAGGACTGTTGGCGAGCACCGGATCCTCCCAGTTTCGCGCTTGTATTTCTTCCAATCTTATCTCCTTTCAGTGGCCGGCGGAAACTTTCATTGACAGTTTAGTCTCGGGACGAGTGAGTGGTAATGTGGACATCTGGCAGCTGCCTGAAGAATGCACACTGACTACCCTTAATATAGCCGCCGAGTAACATGATGGAGTGGCCGCCGACTGTATCGTGACCAACAATCAAATACGATGTCCAGCGCATCTACCAATTTCACCAGCAGATGATCTGATCAATGCCCTTTCTGGGTGAGTACATAGGTACTGGTAGATGTTGTAAGTGGTCTGATAGGAGACACGGCTCCTTGAAACGAAATTTCCAACCCTGCAAAGTTTCTCAGCCACCGACGATTGCCGCAATCTTAAACCCAATCAGCTCTTAGGTATAGCAGATAAGGCCAACAGCCACCCGCAGCAATTGCCCTGCACATCCAAATCTTGTTCACGCTTCTCCTTCTGGCCTGCCAATTATGTCAAGCTTTGTCCAAGAAAATGCCACGATGAACAGTTCGGATGGCATGGGCACAAGCAGACTGACAAGAGGAACGGTGCCTCGGCAGGAAGCTTGATGCGCATAACCTGCAAGGTTCCAGTAAATCCCAGCCTGAGGTGAACACTGGATCATTTCCTACGTGATTCCCTACCTAGCGTGTCCACGACTATTACCGCAATGGCGACAGTACCGGGTATTATGACAATCTTGCCGCTTATACTTTCTAGGGTTCCATTTGCTTGGTTCTGGCGGGGGAGCTACCTGGTAGCCACTGTAACCCCACGAGGAAACTTCTTTTGGCCGAAAGCTTCGATCGCAGTAATCCCCCAAGTGGTCCTCAAGTGATACTCTGAAATGTCACCTTCATGTGGCCTTCGATTTAAATTCGTGTCCTGTCATTGGCACACTCCTTATCAAGGTTCAGGTGGACATGATACAGCTACTGTTCTGCCGTGAATCTTTATATCGACAACGCTTAGCAGCGAGATCGATGGGAGGACCAAGTACGGTCGAGACATAGTTTGACAGATCTCGACATGGCTAGCCAAACAATCCGCTCAGAGGGTTAAGATGAATCAGACGAAGAAAACACATCGACTTCGTCGTGATACGTGATCGGAGTGGTCGCTAAATGCCTGTTGACCTCTCTGCTTCTATCCTAGCCTTGTCCGAACCACGCAGATGATCAAGGTTCACCAGGTATGCTGGACTTCCGCTATAGAATAGTCTTGTCCGCCAAGCTTGGCAGATTAGAGAGATTCTCCCAAAACCTATGAACCCGCACAGTCGCCTCAGTTCTAGCCCAGAATTCTCTTCCCCTCAGGTTACGTTCCAACTATTTGCTGGCTAGTGTGTCAACCTAGCGACCCTCGGGTTGGGATGTCCAAAGATAAGGATGAATTACAGGAGCAAATCTCCCAGGGTTTGCACGTCCGGCAACTGCCAACAACAGTAAAGCAGACTTCTCGATGGGTCCATCCGCGCACTGCTCGCTGTTCTGGATCTTTGTCCCTTCGAAAGGGCCATCCTTGATACTAGACGAAGCCCTGCTTCCACGGCGCCAGGCGATTTCAGCGCAAGTTCCCTAACCCAAATGGGGAACATCTTGGATATTGACTTGCCCTCGCCAGCGGCGAAGCTTATCAATACCCTTATCATGAATACTCGAATGTTGCGAGTATTAATATCCAGCACAATGTCCTCCGGGGGAAGCTGCTCTTGCATCTCCTCATTATCTTCTAGGCCTCATCACCATAACCATGGAGGAAAAGAAAGGAGAGGCAATCACTACCATCTCTGAGGCTATGCCTCGAGAGATCCCCCGCTCATCAGTGCAGATCGATGAGAAGCGTGGCTCAATCACTGTCGATCCAGGATTTTCCATCGCCGACGAAGGATTTCCTGGTGATCACTCTTTCGATGAACACAAAGTCTTCATTCCAGATGAGGACGACGAGTTCATTGATCCACGCCTTAAAGATTATCCTATTCCTTTAGTCGCCAAAACAGTTGACCTTCATAATGATGACAAGTTCGTCCAAGAAAGGTTTCCCACCACGCTGATGAAAGCAACTGACCTTTAGAACAGGGAGCCAATTCTCACGTTCCGTTTCTGGGTCTTGTCCACATTTTGGGTGGTCGTTGGTTGCGGTATCTCCTCTTTCTATTACTTCAAGCCATACTACATCAGTTTGACCAGTTACGCCGTACAACTGCTGTCATGGGGTATGGGTGATCTGATGGCCAAATGGCTTCCAACACATGAGTTCAACACATTTGGATGCAAATGGAGCTTGAATCCGGGCAAGTGGAACGCCAAAGAACATGCGTTGATCGTTGTAGCGTACTGGGGTTCTTGCTACACAGCATATGGTCTTGGCCCCCTCAGTGCTTTGGAACTTTACTACGGCAAGAAGGTTAATGCCGGGTGGGCAATCCTTTTCTTGATCACTACCCAGATGATCGGATACGGCTTCGCCGGCCTGTTCCGTGACATTCTCGTGCGCCCACCAAAGATCTACTATCCTGGTGTCTTGCCCAACGTCAGCCTTTTCAATGCCATGCACAAGAACCCATCGGTCACCAAGAACTCCCTCAAGTTCTTCTGGTGTGTAGCCATAGCCACTTTCATCTACGAATGGTTCCCATCCCTCATCTTTCCCATGCTAGGATCTCTCCCCCTGATTTGCTACATGGGTCACGGCAATGGAATCGCTTACATCCTCGGCTCTGGATTCAACGGCGTTGGTATGCTGGATATCTCCCTCGACTGGAACTATGCTGCGTTCTTCTCACCTCTCTACACTCCCCTCTGGGCGAATGCTCATCAGATCGCCGGTGCCATCTTTGCCTGCTGGCTTGTCTATCCAATTATGTACTTCACCAACACTCTGAGCGCGAAGACCTTCCCGATCATGAGCTCAGGCACCTTCGACGCCTTGGGTGATACCTATAATATCTCTCGTGTCCTCAACGCGGACTACACCCTCAACAAGGCCGCCATGGACGCCTACTCCAAGCCTCACTGGGCCACCTCATATGCCATGTACTTCTTCTGGGGGTTTGCCGCCTCCACTGCCGCCATGGTATACTCCATGCTTTGGTACGGAAAGTCTTCGTGGATCATCATTAGGGAAGCATGGAAGAACCGCCGCGACGACTTCGATGACCCCTACATCAAGCTCATGGAACACCTTCCCCGTGTCCCTCACTGGTGGTACGCCGCTCTCCTCGCCATCTGCACCGCCCTATCCCTCGCTACTATCTACGGTGGAGGCTTCGAACTTCCATGGTGGGGTTTTTTGATCATCTGCGCCGTATCTTGCGTCTTCACTTTTCCCAATGGTATCCTCTGGGGTGTGGCCAACATGCAAGTCGGCATGGCATTCTTGTCCGAAGTCATCGCCGGTTCTCTTTTCCCCGGTAAGCCTGTGGCTGTGCTCACATGTCTCGTATACGGACGGCAGATTCTAGAACAAAACTTGAATTTGATATCCGACTATAAATTCGGGTTCTACATGAAGATCCCAGAACGTGAAATGTTCTGGGGACAAGTCTATGGCACATTCTTAGGACCCTTTGTCAACTACGGTATGATGCGTTTCATCATCGACAACATCGGCAAAGATAAACTCACCGGTGTCGTCTCTTCTCCATCCTGGAATGCCCTCAAGACAAAGAATTTCTACTCTCTCTCTGTCCTCTGGGGTGTTCTGGGTCCCAAGGAATTCTTCGGTCCAAACTCCCAATACAATTGGATCTACTATGGTTTCCTGATCGGCGTCATCGCCGTTTGTTTAGCATACGGTCTACACCTCTGGAAACCTCACTGGCAAATCGAAGAACGATTCAATCCCGTTTTGTTTTTCTACGGTGGAACCTTATTCCCTGTATACCAAACCGCCAATTTGTTCACATCCGCCGTTCTCTGCTTCGTCTTGTAAGTTTATTATCCCTCTCCTGTCTCTTCCCTAACATTTCACTAACCAATCCTCTTCACAGCATGGGCTACATGCTCCGTTATCGTCCCGCCTGGTTCCGAAAGTACAACTACCTCCTTGGTGTCGGATTGGATTGCGGTACTCAACTCATGCAAACCGTCATGGTGTTTGGTATCAATTTGCCCAATTTGAGTTTCCCTGTTTGGTGGGGCAATGATCTAAATGTTTCCACCGATAGATGTTATCCTCCTAGTAGCTTGCCAGCTGCTATGCAGTGATCGCTCAGGAAGGTGTTAACAGACGGCGGAGTAATTAGAGGTTGTAATGTACAGGTAAAGATAGATAAAGAAGTGTATGTCGGTTTATGATTATAAGACTGTTGATGATGATTGCAAACGTGTTTACTATGCTCAGGCTATTACTCGTATATGCGGCAGGGAAGTAAGAAGATACCCCGTAGCCAGAGGCAATGATCAGATATTATTGATCTGATATCACGAAAGTATTCTTCTTCTCTCCTAACTAAGAATCAGGAGACTTATACTGCGACTTGTTCTCATTACTATCCTACCAAAGAAACCCTTTTGTTGATCTTACAAGTTGATAAGATTTCCTCCGCCAGCTCTTCAGTTTTCGGGGGCCTTCTAATCTGTTTCGTCCCCTTCCTCTTTTGTTATCTATTCTGCCATTGATTCGTTGTTGGATTTCGCTATTGATCTGGTATTATACACATGCTATTTGTCTCTCCTGATTGAGAATTAGGAGATTTATGCTGCTACTTAATCTTATTCTTCCCCACTAGGAGACTCTGTTATTGCATTTGCGGTTGATAAGCTGAAATTTGGCGCGCCAGCTATCGGATTTAGGTGATCTCTTCTCTGGTGTATTTCCTGTGCCCTGTAGCCAACTCTACTATTTTCGGGTCGGAGTTCTTCTCCGCTGTGATGCTAATGGTTGCTCTGATATAGCTGCATATGAACCGCAAAAGCCTTATGGGCAACTTATGACTCTCAAGGAGAAAGGCCGTTCGAGTGGTTAGGAACGAAGGGCATCAGATCATCTCCGAAAGAAGCGAGTATATTGGTTCGTCGGTGAAATGCGAAATTGTACTTCGAATCGAGGAGCAGACGATACCTGAACACTTCATGGTGCAAAGACGGCCTCCCTTGACGACTTGAGCTAAAGGTCCTTCCCAGGAAGACCTATGTGTTCCAATGTGCCCAAAACACATTCTTCACCATAGACACCACCGCAGAAATGTGTATCCTTATTGGGGCAGATAAGCTTTCTGTGGCCAATCTTCTTGTCGCAGTTGCTGCACCTAATACCAGGTCCCCATCTTCGACATCTCAAAGCTACTGCACTTCCAAATTCTGGGATATCCGTAAGAAGATCTGAAACTGGCTTCTGATCCCTCTTTGACTTTGTATTGCGGAGTAGGCCATAGTCTGGATCATGCGCCAAGCAGACGAAAGCATTGCGAAGGTGTTCTGGGCTTTCCTGTAGTACAAGTATCTGACTATTTCAATGAAATTATTTGCATCTCCCTCTATCCAGTGATAATCACTGAGGTATGAAGTGCTCAGAATATCGTCCAACCCATATTTGTTGATTGCCAAGTAGATTTTGGTGAACAGAACGAGCTCGCTGCGTAGATATTCTTCCTCGCGTTCCTTGTCGGCGGCAAGAACGGAAGCCTGAATGCCATTACATGAGGCAGTATATTCTCGCCAATTGTGTCTGTCCAGCTCATTTTCATAGAGATTTTCGTAGTACAGCCAGCATAGGATTCGGTAGATGATCATCGGTTGTTCTCCTCTGAGGTCAACGGATTCTCGTTCTGTCTCCCTCAAACTTTAGAAGTCAACCTGCGAAGGATGCAGGGTAAATACGATAAAGCCTCGTTCGCAGACAGTTCTCATGTACGGCCACTGTCGGCAAACGGTTGCTTTGTGGACATTGAATTGCTGATCACGGCATTCGGTCACAAAGTCTGAGAATTCGCCACTTTCCAAGAGCCTAGTGGTATTTGAGTATTTGGCGCTTTGTTGAATAGGAAGCGTAGTTCTTCCGTTTTCAGGGGATTGGTCTATCCGGACATACTTGCCAGTCGCTCTTTGACAGATTGCAAAGAATGATTAGCAATGACGAGTTCAATTAGATCAACCAAATGAGATGAGAGCATAAGATAGGCCCAAAGACAGTGTTGACCAAGGCTGAGAACAACGAAGGAAATCGAAGTTAGAGACCTGCAAACAAGTCTGAGTGAAGCAACCTTATCATAATGTCAAAATTTTAGAGACATCTAGGCAGGTGTCGAACGAGCAGTCCTTGGTATCCAATCATCATATCGTACAGGTTATTTATCGGAATGATGTTGAGCTTTTAACGACATAACTCCGTTGCTGCCTGTTGAAGGTAGCAAGGACCCTGCATAGCCTTTGACATCCTTCAAATATTTGCATGATATCATAATTGAAGATTCGGTATCGTAAATGTCACGGTCTTAAAGTCAAATCTTTTATTTTGTGCAAAGGTGGTGTTGGTGTTGTGTAAGGTGACAATGTCCCGAAGAGGAAACAGCCGCTAAACTTATGCCAAGACCAAAACATTGCGGAATCTTGAAGATGATCGTGACGGCAAACCCCCTCCAAAACTCCAATGCTGTCGCAAACACGCGAGCATAACACCAACAACATCAAAGGCGACCGTCCTGCAGGCCGATAACATCTTTGCTCGTGGATATAATCTGATGGCTCAAGTTTTACGACAAATTTCTGGGTAGTTCGCATTCTAAATCGCGAATGAATTGGATGTAACGCGAAAACACCACGACACCGAGATCATATGTTCGGCGCATCAATGACAGCAGTAATCACGCGCCAACCACTGCAGACGTTGCCGATGTCAAATTCGAATAGACAGTCACGAAGACTTAGTGCCCGTTTACAGGAAAAGGATGATCCGGGGGTCTCGCTCGTGAACTGTCATCATACTACGCAGCAACATGGCAAGCAGAACGCTACATCGACGACGAAATCAGGAAATGGAAGGAGAGGGACGGAGGGCGCGGCGATAGCGAAGAAGAGGAAGCTTGGTGAGTGATCTGCAGCCATATCTCGTTATTGTTTGGATCGGTCGCCCGGAAAGCGTTACTAACAAGGGTTACGATCTTAGACTACGATGAAGAGGTTGAAGGATTTGCGTTTACACGCGCAAAGGCACGAAAACCTCGTGCGACCAATGCAAGTGTGACAGCAATACCTGAAGTTGGAGAGGAGGCGCAAATAAATGCTCCATCCAAGAGAGAAACGCGAGCGGAGGCAACAGACAACGGCCGAGAGGGGACTTCGACAAGGATAGCGCGAAAGAAGATGGAGTTTTCGACCCCAAATGCGGAAGAAAAGCAAGTCGTTAGACGTTCGAGAAGGATTTCTGGAGATGAAGCCCAGCAAGGCGGAAGCCCCAAAAGACAAAAACGAAAGGACGACAAGATCGACAAGGAAGGGGCGCATACGGAGCCTAGCTCGAAAGGGGTCCTGCAAGCTCGCCCTCATGAGCGACCTACGGCAGAAACAACGAGTACAGAACTGATGGAAACGAAGATTGCCCTTCCATTTGCTGATACGCCTGTCATTCGACGAAATAAAGCTATGCGCGACGGTCGAGCTAGCAAAGGGGAAAGGCGAAGTAGCTTAGGAATGCGAGGTCGGAGGGCCAGTTCGTTGATTGATTCTGGAACATCGAATGGTAGGGAGATAGAGCATTTACGATTGCGATTACTGATGATTTGATAGCTCTTCCACACAATGAAGTAAAGATCGAGGACTTCTATAAACACATTGAAAGCGAAGGGTTGCCAGAACCCAGACGAATGCGTCAGCTTCTGACATGGTGTGCGACGAGAGCTATGGGTGAGATTTCGACCGGAAAGGAATTTGAAGATCAAAGTGCTCGATTGGCTGGTAAGTCAATGGTTCCGAGGGTCGAGAAACGCCGAATTGACCATCATACAGCACGGGTGATTCAAGAAGAGCTTCTGAAAGACTTGTCTGACAAGTCTGAAATGTCGGATTGGTTCAATAGGGAAGATATTCCACCACCAAAAGCGCCAGTATTGGTAAAGCCAAACCCCAAAAATCTGCAAAATGAGGCCAAGATACTGGAGTTGGAGGAGCAAATCAAAAGGTTTGTGCTGGGAACTTTGGGAGATGAAGTATCAGCAACTGACAGAGCCACTAGATTAAAAGCGGAAAAGGTGTCCCTGGAAGCGCTGAAGAAGCCTCCAGCAATAACCCCAATGCCGTCTTCCGCAGAGAACCCGGCCGCCAGCTCAATAGACACCTCACTTTTGTCCCCCTCAGACCTCGAAATACAGCAATTACTAACATCTACCCCTACAACTTCTACCATCGTTTCCGCAAGATTGAACAGCATCATATCCTCACTTGGTCCGACAGTGGATGTGTTCGCGGATGGTGTCCATAAGATTGGGCAATACCGAGATGCAGCGGAACGAGTGGCAACTAGAGCTTTGAACATCTGTGCCAAAAAATTGGAGGAAAGGGACCGGGCGAGCTTGAGGCAAACTAGAGGAGATGAAATCGAGAGTCAGAAGCGTGGAAGAGAGAGTATGGGCGGCGTCTTACGCGGCCTCAGCCGACTGGAGTCATGATATGCAATCGAATCTTTTGCGTGGCGTATGTACAGGTGCATAATGAAATGACATTGGTGTTTCTACATTTTCACGTGGATTTGGACAAAGAAGCATTCATTTGAACGGGGTTTCTGGGTATACACAATAGGATGCAAGAACCTCACTCTTGTCTGTCTACGGACTTTCTATTGCTCCTTCGTAAAATGAAGTATATATCCGTACATGTTTTGTACTGTCAATAAATTTGACCGCTTTGATAAAACTGAGAGATAGCTGGTCATGAGACTTGTAGTATCAACTGCGATGTAGCCCAATTCACATGAGGCGTCAAGCTACACGAATTTTTGGGCCTTTTCCCAATGCCGCTATTAACTGATTGCCAAAATTATCGGTCGCAGTGCCGGACGTAAGTGAGCTCCCTTCTGATGCTGAAGACAAACCATTCAGCCGTTACTTCTCCCTCACAACATACAGCTCTGGTAATTGCAAGGTTTCAGCAGATTTACCTTCGAGGGTGGACTGACAACTGTCATTTATTAGTCTAGACATTCTAATGTTTATTATCCTGTTACTTTCCGTATGAGCACCGTTGGCGTCGACACCCTGTTAGCTTGCGTTTAATTTAGGTTCGTTCTTCGAGGCCGTTGAAATAGCAGCTAGAACATTCGGACACCAGACGATGTCAAAGGGAGCTACGGTCCAGTGCATGTGGCAAAGTTTATGCTGTCTATGTCTTGACCTTTGACCCCGGCCTTGTTTGGTTCTTACTGGGCAGGGAAATTACAGTCGAGGACTTCGTCGTATGAGCAGGGCAACGCACGAAGAGCGAGCCATTTCGTCTCCATATACGTGCTCGAATGTAACTCGACTCATCTAGCCTGAACACCGTCAGTCTAACTTTGCCATGACAGCACTCAATGGAAAGCTTGATAAATTTCCGGTGGGAAACCTTGCGGGTGGTAGCGTTAGAAATTACCACATGAGTGGATGACATTATAGTAGCATCAGTCCCACTACAGCTCGTGTTGTATATGGTACCCTGCAAACATCGTCTCTACAACAACTACGATTGCACACGTACTTGAGATTCTAGCGGTGAGCCTGGTGGTTCTTCGGCTTCGTTATTTGTAGCAAACAGGCTGAACGGAATCGTGAGGCACGTGTATACGGTAACGAACCACTCACAGTCGTGCCGAGTCCGGCTAGAGCAAGTTTGAAGGCTTATTTCATCACTCAGTCTGAACATCGAACGATGTATCTCCTGGTATAATTCGAGACGAACCTGGGTTGAAACAGTCTACTCACACTGACCAGCTTAGAAGCTCTAACTGTGGTAACTTCGTTTCACCACAAGCATTCCATGCGTGATGGTTACAAGGATGTATATCCTATGCAAATACGAGCAGATGCAGGTGAGCATAACCAAAACAGAAGCACAGAACCAAAGGCCACTTGATACTATTTGAGGAGGAGGACTTGGCGATTCAACATGGATGTTCAATACTGCCTCTCCTGAAACATCTCGAAACAAAAACCTAAATGTGAAATAATCTGCTCACTGGTCAGTTGAGAAGCTATGAAATGGCAACGTCGTATCATGAACCGGTCGTGCTCGATAGTTACAAGGATGTTTTAAATGACAACGCCCGGGAACACGGGCGAGAAGGCGCCAAAAGGGGGACAGGAGATAGAGAGCCGGTCGGTTTCTCGTTTCTGAGTTGCAAAAACCCGTTGCGTCCAATCTACTCAGCAATTCAAGGGCTACCTTGACTGGCAAAATAAGGGACCAAGGAAGGTTCAATGGATAGTTTGAGAGAGATTGCCACATCATCTACAATCCGAAGCAACCGAGGGGTGACAGCTTTGGAATCCACGAGACTCTCGACAAAAACACTCTGAAGGATCAGATCATGAGTCTATAAATACTGGCTGTTGGTCTCTCCTCAAAGCTCTTGAATCATCATTCTCTCCTTATCCATTGCCTTCAACAGTTTTGCAACAGCCTCATCAGTATCCACGAAGAGATAGTCCAACATTGCAAGTACGTACGCCCCTTCTTCTAAATCCTTTGAAAAAAAGTTATTGACCTAGAGATCTAGAAATGAAGTTCAGCCCTATTGCATTTCTCACCATCACCATGGGTGCTTATCAAGCCCTGGCATCCTGCACTTTTTCAGAGGTCGCTACAGACGGAGAAAAGGCCACACAAGTTGTGGCAGCTGGTCTACGAGCTACCGTTACAGATGGACCATGTCACGCCACTGTGACATGTCCTTCTTCTGGCTCTCACGGGACGGTTCTCGCCAAAGATAGCGGTTGCTCAACCGTTGCCGCTTCTTGAGTTGCAAGAGAATGTGAGCCGCTTCAAACCCGATAACACCTTAGATGTACACTGACGGTTTCCTACTAGGACCAAGCGTTATAAGTATGCAGCCGCTTAGGTTAGTGGAGGAAAGAGAGCTACGGGCGATGTATGGAGTTCTCCACTGGAGTTTAAGCTCGGCCGTCCGTCAGCGGGTTCCTGTCTTTACCGTCTTGTATGTAGATGTGTCTACTTGCCAAATTGAATATGTTACATATCTTTCTGTAGTACAATGGGTCGGTCTACATGTGAGATGTACTAGTGTGAGACTCAATCGAGCCATCGATCAAATTACAGAGGATGTTATACTACAATAAGGTCGAACCTATGTTCCACGTTTAATAAGAAAAGGGGCAAGGTTTTCGATATCTTGTCAGGGGTAAGATTGATCACATAGATAACAACGTTGAGATAGCGGGGACATATGTACGATTGAGCCAGCATAGGAACAAATGTACTGTTGATCGAGGATACTCCATCTAGATCTAGCTTTCCAGAGGATATTTCAAGAGCAAGTGGCTTACCTGTATAAACCCATTACTTTTCATTTGTTATATTCAATATCGGCAGGACTCTTGAAGGATGTTAATTTTCAGGTTTTCCGTGGTGACGGGCGTTCGCAATATCTGAGGGAAGCACCATATAAGAAGAAGGATTTATCTAGGGATATATCTAGGGATATATTGATAAGCATTGTCATGGGATGATGATTGCTTCCTGTTGAGCTATCCAGTAGCTCGACCATGTTCGACAGATTCAAAATAGTTGCTCATTCGATCCGCGGCTGCATGCTCCAAGAGCTATCCGGGGCGAGCGAGAGCTTCTGGAGACAGTGGTACCATGGTTTTGTATACTACAGAATGAATAGACGAGGATAGCAGTATGTTTCGTTGACATGTCGACTGGCACATGTTCAATCGTAGTTGATTTTACAGCAGTTGAAGCCTGGAAGGTGGAGATGTTGGGTGAGCCTCTCGCTATACCTTCTTAATACAGTACAAGTAGAGTGGTTGCTCCGCCCTGCGGTGCTCCGGCTACGTGTAGCGTGTAGCGTCCTGCAATTTCTACTATGTATGTATTAGGCTCTGACAAACCAAGGCAGTGGCGGCTTGGCTGTCGTCAGCCTTGCTTTTGTGGGAGGGCGTAGCAGCTGTGTGAGACGGTTGTGGAAGGTACCCCATATGCACCTGTGACTCGTTTTTAGAATTGTTTTCTTCCTTTCCATCTACTTCTGCATCTTCAAGTTAGGGATTTATCTCATTGTTGCTGTGATTGTGAGACAAGTAAGTCGATGTGGTCTTGAACATGTTGGCCGGTAGGATGAACTGACCGAATATAGACAATACACTGAGATCCGAACCTCATTCCGCTCAAGTCATAAGAGCTTCCCAGCCTCATCCACGACAACTCTCAAAAACTTTTTGCACAACACGTACTTGGTACATCGACTTACCTCTCCTTCTCGCTCCCCGAGAAGCTCGCGCCGGTCGTCAAGGGAGAGACATTGAAATCGAATCCCTCTCATCTCACCCAGAAATGCCTTTCTTATACACGAAGAATTGGGGAAACAAGCATTTCGGCGGTGGCATAACCGCGGATAGGCATGGGGTCAGAAGAAATCCATGGAGATTCAGTTTCGGAAGGTTCAATTGCTTCAGGAGATAGGGCTGAGTGGTGTTCGGCCAGAGACTGGAGATGATACATTGCTCCGTGAAAGGAAATGGAAGTTAGTATTATGGCGTCACTTTTGATTTCGATATCTTAAAATGATTCTTGAGAGAAGTTCTAGCGAGGGCGATCCGAATGGCGTCAATGAACACTGTAGCAATGAGCAATACATCTGATGATATTGACATGTATACTCTCTCGACATCGTGAATCAATGCAATGATGAAACTGCCCCACTGAAGACTTTGGCTTCTCCGTACACACTTTCCAACGCTCAACTTCAATCTGCTCTGAAGGCAAACTGCATTAGCCAAATAATCGAGTCTTGGCTGGTTTAAGAGCTCTTTCGTCTCGACTGTGTAGGCCGGGCCGTCTTATGCATCTACTCGACAACTGTACCCGACTGCTGGGACCCTTCGTCTTTGAAAGTTGAAAAGTATTGCCGTGAGATTCACTCAATTCATATACGGCTGTACAGATTTCACGTTACCTACTTTCATTTACCAGAGAGCTTTGAACCCAAATCTAGCAGTGGAAGAAACTCTCTAGACTCTCACCGTCGCTTCATTAATGCTTTCATCCGCCCAAGAAATCTATCCCGAAAATGCACATCCCCCATTTCGATCCCTCAACTCTCCTCCCCTGGGCTCGATTCAACGGCGTAAATTTCCACGACCTCTCCACAATCCAGAAAATCTCCGAGGAGAAAGGATATGGAGTTCTTGCGTGCCGGGATGTCGTTGGGGGGTCCGACGAATCAGAGTTGGAGGAAGCACCGAAAATATTGATGACGGTACCAAAGGATTTAGTGCTTTCCCAAAGCTTGGTGGAGGAGCATGCGAAGGTTGATGGATGGCTGAGAGCTGTGTTGGAGGCGATGGAGGAGAAGGGAAAGGTACGTTGTTGGTTATCTTTTACTTGGTTATGTTTTTGCTAGTCGTAGATACCTTCTGCTGCGTATCTGCGAGTTTGTCACGTGCTCGATATATGAGTATGCTCGAAAATCCATTACAGGAAGGAAACCGGCGCATGTTAAGATCTCCAGGGGTTGGCATCAGCGTGACAGTCTTGGGAGTGCCATCTAGTTTCTTTGCCAGCGAAGGTACATCCTTTGCGGCTCAATCAAGACGTCCTATCCAGCGATGCAGGGATTCTCCCTTAATTCAACGCTATCCATCAGCTCCTTCATTGTCTGCTGCATTATCACTGACAGATTCCTCTGGGTCAGACACCTCGTTTCTGCATCCTCGTCTTCCTCTTACTTCAGCAAACGCATCTTACCAATCCTACCGTGGGAGTCACACATCCTCTAACCGTCTACGTCTCCTCTCTTCTTCCAACAACCGTCCCACTCCCAACTTTCTATTTATTTTCAGAACGAGAAATTCTCTACGGAACCTCTCTAGAAGATGCCCTCAGCCAGAAGCTTTCCTCCCTAGAACAAGAGTTCGAGACCTTACGGGAAGCAACCGAATCGATGGATTGGTGCCGACGGATATGGTGGGATCCCGTTGAAACCAATAGTGATGCTAGTGGAAATGTGATTTCGCAAGGACCATCCATGAGAGGGAATGACGGTTTAAGGTTTAGTGACTGGTTACATCTTGACTCGCTGTATCGGTCGAGGGCCCTGGATCTACCAGGAACGGGACATGCAATGGTTCCTTGTGTGGACATGGCAAATCATGCTTCTGGTGACGAAACGTCAGCTCTATACGAGACCGACAAGGATGGTAACGCTGTCTTGCAATTTATCCCATATCGCAGGCACCGCAACTCCGCATCTGATTCCATACCAACGGAAAATATCACAACAAAAGAGGGGACATGGGAGGCAAGGACCGTCAAGCGCGACCAGGAAATTACAATCAGCTATGGAGATGAAAAAGGAGCAAGCGAGATGTTATACTCGTACGGCTTCCTAGAAGAAGGCATGACAGGAGCAAGACAATTATTTCTGGACCTGGATATGATGGAGGATGATCCACTGGCCATTGTGAAGAAACGAGTATGCGATTGCGCACCAGGGGTTAGATTGTTCGAGAGGAAGGGGAAAGGAAGTAAGATTACTGGTTTAATGGGGATGGCACAAGACGATTTCAGTCATGAAGAAACGAAGATCACAACAGAAAGAGAAGATAACAGCCTACTACCAACGACCGACCCCAAACAAGGTCCCTCATCCTCCGACTTTGACTCCCTCCCAGAAATCTCCTGGGAATCGCCATACCTTCTCTGGACTGCTCTCAACGAAGAAGACGGTCTCAATTTCACCGTCACTCGCCCTCCTCTCACGTCTTCCTCATCAGAACCTCCAGAACCCCCGGCCCTCCACGTACTCTGGCAAAACGAACCACTCCCTGATCCATCCATCCTCCCAACCACTCTTCTTCCCCGCTCCCCCAAGTACCCTGTCTTTCTTCTACGCGCCGAATTGCTCTTGCTAAACAGAATAAACAATCAACTATCCAGATTAGAAGGAAGTGAAGAAGCCTTTCAAGACGTTAGGGAGAATGCACAACAAGAAGGCATCAGGATCAAAGTGTGGAAACAGATTCGAAAGTTGAGGGATCTCGAATTAACGTTTCTGAGAACCGCGAAAGAAGGATGTCAGAGCAGGGTGGAGGTATTGATGAAGGAAAAAGTTTTGAGAGAGTATCTTAGCGGCGGTGGTGAGGAGGGGAGACAAGGAGCTGAGCTTGTCAACAATGGAGCTGGTGAGGATGATATCGAAGCTCGGCAGGCGGAAGGGGCAGAGGAGGAGGACTTCTCATGACATTGACAGTGTTGGGGTCATTATGTGCGACTAGACTAGACGTACATCCAGTTCAAGTCCATTTCAGACATTCCTGATGCTTGCGACATCCTTTATGTACATAATATATGAAGTAATCCAACTTGTATACAATGCCCACCTCCTCTCACCCACCTCCCCCCAAGATACACAAAACAAACAAAACCTCCTGCCCTGAGTCCAATCTATCAGAAAACCCAAGACCTTCTCAGCCACTCCCTCAGCTTTCTAAATCTGAGACCTAGCATTAACATACCACCTCTACAAAGAGTGTCACCTACCCATGATCCTCAAATACCATTCCAACTAATTGCCCTCGCATTGCCAATTCCCATTGACGCTCCCAAACTGCATCCACCACCTGTATACACAGGATCCCTTGAACAACCCATTCCACACATATATACTAAGGGCCAACCCTAATCCCAAGTATTAACCCATAACTCGCCTATATCAAATTGTGACACATCTCCCCTTCAAACAAAATCTCAACCAATACCACCTCAACCAACCAACCCTGTACATCCTACCTAATATCCCAAAACCCGTAACGTAACGGCAACTATGTATAAAATCCGTTGCCTCTTCCTCCCTCATCAATCACAATACAATACCGTATAGTACAGTACATAATATGTATCACCACGTACTAGAACATCGTTGTATCATCGCAAACTCTTAACCCGGGGGAATGACAAAAGAAAAGAAGAAAGAAAAAAAAAACCCTGGGGAAAGATGAACTTGTTTTGTGAGAAAGAAGAAGAAGGAGAAGAAGAAGAAGAAAGAAGTTTTTTGGCTCCAAACTCCCAAGACAACATGATGCTCATATATTATCAAGAAAGCTCATCTGCGATTCTGTAAGCAAGTCATCAAGTAGTTGAGTGCTGTAGACCAAAGAACCCCTCTTTCTCTCTTGTATTACCTACCTAGTTGGTACATTATCTACGTATGTATGTAGGTAGGTAGGTACTTACCTATTTACCCATGTACTCACTCAGGTACAGTAACCTACCTATCTACCTACCTACCTATGCCATCCCATCCCATACATGCATGCATCCATCCATATCATACAGTATCAAACCTCATACCAATACCTCGTAAAACAATCATCCTGACCCGGACCAGACCAAGTCATCCGACAAAAAAAAGGAAAGAAAAAAAAACCGCAAGTAATTAGTTAATCATTAATATTCAATCGACCGATTGATTGATCAATTTCATTTCATTTCGGATATTCATCCATTCCATCCATCATCAAATCAATTTTCAATCTTATATCACTTAATTATTACCACTTCCAGTATGTATGTACATAGTATTCGGAATCATCGCTTAATTTTTCAAATATGGTATAGTATACTATAGTGATTTTCCCGGCCAAAAGTACCCCATATACCCTACCCATCCATCCATCCATTCATTCATCCCATTGACAAGACCTACAGTGGTAATACTTCCCGGTTGGGAAAAGAAAAGAAGAATAAAAAGGCAGATACCCCCATAGGGATATCGCAAAGGCATGCATGAATCATAATACAAGACAAAGAAAGAAAGAGAGAAAGAGAGAAAGAGAGAAAGACACAGCGAAATAGTAGAATACCCACGTTCTACAAAGATGGGAATTTCAAGGATTTCTCAATCTTCTTTATCCAATAATAGTAAATTAATATCGGATTAAATGAGCGAGAGGGTCGAATAGTCAATCAAATTTGTTTTCCTGATTAAAGCTTTACAGAGTAAACAGTGCATTCTAATCCATAGAATACTTACTTATTATTGTATTGCTAATATTGCTTAATTACTTTCTGACATGTTCACGTTCTTGATAGAAAGGAACAGGTAGACAATGATGAAAAAAATGGTATTATCTCGGCGTATATAATTAAAAAGTGACAGCAGCAGGTTTCGACGATTTCGAAAACAAATTTCCGACACGTACATTTCGAGATCCCCTTTGCGAGGACTGCATTATTATGACAGGTAATTTCAAGATCCGGTTTTAATAATGGCATGTGCTTGTGGAAACGCATATAGGGATGTACAGAGAGTAATTGGTGATTATGATTAGACAAGCAGGTTTCGAGGAAAATGCGGGACAGGAGAAAACTGTAGACAGGTACCTAAGGTACCTTTGGCAAGTTCAGGTATATGGCTAATTAATACGCAGAATTGTATCAGCGTTGTGGATATGTTTTGATTTGTTTGAGCCGGGGTTGGTGGTACAGTATGTGGATTTACAGTCGGATGGCGGACCACATTTGACAGGGTGGAATAGCGAGATCTTCTTCGGCTCATCGGCTTCTCGGTGAGTGAAGTGTGATGCCCTCTGAGAGTACTGCGGACAATGAGCCTCGATTTGACGTTGGGAATTCATCGCATGGGATACATCGCCTTTCTCCGGACGGTGTATCCGTTCTGTCAACGAATTATTACTGTGTCACGCGCTTCAAACCCGGACAGCAAGATCTGAAAGTTACGTATTGACATAGTGGATGTCTGGGCTAGTGACGGTTGACCTTCATCATCGGTACTGATACATGGGAGTAAGAATGTCAGGTAGAGGAAAGAGTTACAGGAACAGCTTGGTGAATATAACAGTATTTCCCTCGACAAACATTCGTTGGAAAACGTGAAGCATAGACGAGTCATGTTGGGACCCCATAGTTTTGATCACCATAAACAAGCAAAGACGATCACGAGTATTATGTTCCCGCAGCCCCCATAGCGCGGCAGGAAATCGCTCTGATGAGAGAGGGTCCTTCGTCACCAATCGGACGTGAGAGGGAGCCACAAGAGGCGAGACAGAAAAGCTTTCCATTGACGGTGGTTGGCTTTGATAAGCTACAGCGTTTCAATCGTCGACTTACTCATTTGGTATAAACGCGCCTCGAGATCGTGTTTTGCAGGCTCGGATCGAGACAATTCCGAGATGTCCACGCAAGTCAAACCACACTGAGTGTTCGGACATTCCCTGGGGGCAACTCTAGAATCCATAAATCCAACTGCACGGCACCGTTTGATATAGGGAGGCAAGGCGAGCGACCCTGCTTTGTGAAATTGATCCAAGTAATTCGTTACTGCCTTTTCAGTCGTCGGGTGCCTATCCCATTCGAAGAGTCGGCAATCTCTGTGTCGATCCATATCTGTATTGAGTTGCTTCTGCATGACATGGTGGGCCGAGAATGTTTTCATGGGATGCAGGGGTTGAGAGATGGCAGCTCACATGGCAGTGATTGCCCATGAAACACGTCTCCGCAAAGTTTAGATCAAATCTCGCAGCCCTCAATCTGCCTTCCACAATAGGCGTCGTCGGTTGCAGAAAGGACTGTCCAAAAAGGCTAGAGTCTGCTTGACTGTCAAGAGTGGCGTTCTGAACTTTCCATTTTGCTCACATACCAAACTCTTTCGAGTCTTGCGGTACGCGCTATCACACGCCAACCTCAGCAGAAGAATTGATACAAATGCGATACAACGTAGGCATCTGTTACTGTGCACTGACAGACTATGCGATACGTAGTTTAGTTCAATCACCAAGTGGTCGTCTCGTGAGTTGAGAACTGCTTTGAACCCGATGTGGGATCGGCGATAGGTATTGGGGTACATAGTAGCCTCAACGGCCAAGGGGTTAGTCACTCGGGTCTTGTCGTAATCATACAGGAGTAATACAGCACCAGTAGGTGGCTCCCAAGACATACTATAGCACTCTGTATTCCACGGAGACGGAATTTTCCATTGGCGATCTGACGTCCAGACTCAATCAAAAGCCTTCAGATCCATTGGATCCATGATAGCAGCAGATAGGAGGACAGCCTGGCAAGACGAATGGACCGCTGCATGTGTTTGTTGTTCATCGTAGTTGCCGCTTAGCAGATCGCAACGGTTTGTGGTTACGGAGCCTTGATGAATTGCCGGGATTTCCTGCCTATGAGATGAGTGAAGAATGGTGTGGATTGTTGTTGTGTGACAGGGAACCCTGGCTTGTACACAAGCGGGATCTGAATGGTACAGTAATTACAGACGATGTAATTACATAGTACATGTACAGTACATAGTATGTAGTAAGAGCAACAGGCACTTGCAGCCGGATGTGACCCGTGTCCACTTGCTTCGTTTCATATCGGTAAGACATCTTTCGGTCTGAAAGGGGGTGACCAAACCGTACGGTCCACCAGAAAGAGTTTGGAGGGAAGGTGTTAGGGACCTTACTCTTAGGGTTTGTCCACCAGCATGGATCATTCAAGCTTCCTCCTCGGTAACAAAGTATGGCTGGCCAGTCCCGAAAGGGAAGTCCTTGAGGGGATCGCTTAAAGTGAGCCTTTTCCCTTCCCTTCGAGCTCTGCGCTAATTACTTGACTGGCACTGTGATGGCTGATGTTTTCGATCCGTCTGTCCTACATCTTTCCTCTGTAATAATAAGCCCGTTTTAAGGTCATACCATCCGTACGTATGCCGCCGGAAGCGGTACAGTTATATACCAGTTTTGTCATTCATTCATTCATTCATTCATTCATACATCCATCCATCCCAGCGACATCCTCGAGCAAAGCAATGCCTGTGGTCCGGTTTTCAGGTGAAGCCCGTGGTTCCTGAACAAAATGTCTGGCAAATTGAGATTGGATCGCCGAGGTGGCGCGACATCTGTGCGATCTGCGCTACTAATTTTGTATCGACTCTGATCTGCTTCTGATAGTCCAAGCTCTGGCCGGCTTTCAACTATCTTTTCTCCACGTCGACGGTCTCCTCTTTCAATGAGTCGTCTTGGTGGCGGTCTAGATGTTGTATTCCAAAGGTAAGGAATGATGAGGACCGGGTCGAGAACCAGTACTCGCTTCAGAGAAGGTAGATACATTCTAGAGGACACTGCCGCCCTTCGCTGGAGTTGAGACAGAGCCACGCATGTCTTCCGAGCACATACAGAGTAGTATGATATTTCGTACGAAATGGCGTATGTATCAAATACTGTTTCAAACTGACTGTACAGGGATGCTCACGTCAATACAGGAAATCTCGAGACACTCAGAACTGTGACCTCTCAGGATATACCATAGGACGCTGAATACTCCGTATGGTGTAAGAAACAATGGCTTAGAATCAGGATATCCTTGATACCAGAGAAGTCTAGACAAGATTACATTACGTCTTATTCGGAGTATCCCGAGCATTTTTAGTGGAAGGTGTGGTGTTGAACTGGGGATCGCTGGTTTGGCACGAGAAATGGAGCAGTAGCAGGACCTGGTCCCCCTCCACCTAATAGACTCGGCATTCGTAGAACCAAACTAATCGAGTCAATCAATGCTCTGTGGAATCTCGCTTTTCCCAACGTCTACGCTCACGCACGGGCGACCTCTGGGTCCCATCCGCAAATTGATGCTCGTTGATGCTATGTAGTAGTTTCTGCTTACTCATGGGTTTTTCCTGTTGGTCCATCCGATGAGAAGTACATAATAGTAGAACTGCGTATGCCTTTCCATCCTTCCAGGGGAAGCAATTGTGGCTCGACCGCGACAACACGGTATCGAAATGTAAAGATAACTAAGGATCAGCACAGAGAAGGGTCTTGGAAATTGCTGTCTAGTCATACGATTGGCATTCCAACGGGCCTCCAATCAGGCCAAGGACCACGACCACTGTTTGATGCGCAGGCAGCCAAATTAGAATACTGAGTCGCATGTCATCAAGTTTATCTCCTGCCGAGTGTCTCCAAGGCTATAGTCTCGTTGGAAACGTTGAGTCTTGTGTTGGTATCGGCTGAGCCTCAAATCAAAAAGCACAATATCAATAGGAGTTGATCCAAGACCACAGGAAAACCTGCGTCATGGCAGAGCTTTGATATGTTCCAGCCAGCAGTCAACGCCCTACCCTAGACTCTGTTACTGTTTGCCGTTCACCGCCACCCAAACCCGTTCATAGATGGATCCATATACCCCAAAGAAAGAAGGAAACATGAAATAGCAAATCTTTTCATCCATTGCGCCTTTTCCATATCCCAGGACGAGCCTCTGATAAGGCGTGGTATCTTAAAATAAAAACAGAATGAACGTGAGACAAATACTGGGACAGTGGGCGTAGTCTGTCACCCCGGGTTTTTCTTCCCAAAAGAAATTCAAGAATTTTTTCAACGCTCCTGTGGCGAGATGGTTGATGGTTCTTTTGGTCGTAATCGTGTGTACATCGTCAAAAGATAATTTTCGTGGTTCCCCCATAAACGACTTCGTGAAAAGTTGATGTTAAGTATTTTGAGAGGATACGATTCAAGATTGAGAACCTTGCGTGATCTTGCACTCCCCATGCTAGAAATAAAGCCGACGTGAAGTATATCCCTAGAACTCCTATTCGAAAGATTACTGTGCGACATCGTTTTTAGGGCGCAAGTTCGAACCGCCAATGGAACCTTTGTTGGCACCATTTTTGCGTGTGAGCTTAGCATAATGTAGACCACAAGCATTGCAGAGGGTACGAGCTCCGTCTGGACCTCGTCTCCATTCGGGCGTTTCCGCACGATTGCAACTGTGACATCTACCCGGCGGTGCAGCCTTCTATACGTATTCATTAGCCGAGCATCAAGAGTGTTGGAACGGATAACATACGCCTCTTCTCTTCTTGGAATCACCAGCGGCGAAGCCACCTTTGAACTCGTCGTGGTAGCCATTTACCTCCTCCTGATAGAGTTTATTTTGATACGCTCTACTCCTCTCGTCGGCGAGTGCTTGCTGCTGAAATATGATAGAATTCCGGATCCGATCGAGGCCATCATGTAGACGGTGTGCATGCTTCACCATGTCATCCACTTCCTGCAGAGAAGGTAGTGAATCAAGCGAAATTTCCGACCGTTGGTTTTGATGTAGCCTTTGCGTGAAGACCTTGGAGAAGTCGAAAATTCGGCCAGAACCATCCAGGACCTAAAACGAGTCAGTACCTCAAAACTTCCAGAACGCCAGACGACAACGTACATCATTGAACGCCATTTCAGACTCATAGATATCGAGATGGCGTTTCACAGATTCCGTATGACCTTGAACTAGTGGACCTGACGAGGGGTACTTTTGAGAGCCATCAAATTTCCAGCTTGAGGAGAACTGTCGGTTTTGATCTTCTGAGGGAACCAAAGCAGAGGAATGATGCGACGCATGAGAACTGGGAGGAAATGGCGAACGAAAGGAACCATAGATGGTGGGAGGAGAAGCGGCAGAATTTGAAACGAAGGCACTCCCAGAGGTAGGCGAGCGATTTGAACTTCCGGCAAATGTAGAAGAAGTCGCTGTACGGGGAGATCTGGGTACATTATATGTTTGACCTGGCCTCGGCTGGTCGATGCCATTGACAGAAGAAATGCTTCCGAGGCGCTGATCTTCCTGCTGCGGGGGTATTTGTGACAAGGTCGTAGACGGCGGTGCGGGCGGCTCCCGCGGACCTACAGCCGGCTGGGCAAAGGGGTTTGGAGGGCCCTGAGGGCCACCCAGATAAGACCGGGATGGATGTGCTGGAGCTGGTGGCGCTGACAGTGGCGCTGACTCTGCAGGTTGGGTGGTAGGCTGTGCGGATGGTTGGTAAGGTATAGGATTGCTGGAGAGAGCTTCATGAATAGATGGCAGAGACTGCCGCGTCCCAGATTGATCGCCTTCATCCCTTGTTGTCCGTCTTGAATCTGGTGGCGATATGTACCCTGTGGGTTGCCCCGAACTGTTTGCGGAAAGAGGATAAGAAAACGCTGTCGGCGGTGCTGGATGTGTCGTCGTCGATGGACTGGGGAGCTGGGGAGAAGCTGCAGGTAGTCCAGACATTGGAGGATATTTCGGCTGCTGTCTGTGGTCGTCCTCGAATGATTTATCCATTCTTAACGACTCAATCGGCGGTAGAGCACCCCTTCATATTGAATTAGCAATTGTCCCGGCTGTTGACTACGGAATATCCGCATGCTGAGCATGCATACCTTAACCTCATTCGATCGTCGACATCCATCCTGCCTCCGAGATACGAGCACTGCAAAGCTTTGCGTCAAGCCGTTCAAATTATCTCTCCCCTTCCTGCCGAAAGATGTTCTTGCGAAATTGTGAGGATCATGCACTTCGGTCGCTCGAACGGGGTGTTTTCGGTGCGATCCGGCACAGCTGCAGCTCCAACTTCGAGTACCTCAAGTCAGACCAGGAGGACCCTACAAATCTCCAAATGGCGGACGGCAATTTTTCAAATCAGTCGTGCTCGAAAACCTCTGCGAAAGAAGACGTCGATGCGACTGTGTGTCGTTGTCCTCTCATTTGAATTGGTTCGTCACTGATATAGGCGACCGATCAACAGCCCTGTCTTTTGCCGCAATTGTCGACACAATCGAACGGATGAACGCTGAGGGACTGATCAGAAATTTAAAAGGAAAAGAGATAGAAACAAGAATGATTGTCAGTGGACAAGGTGCAGGTGGAATCGAGGCGAGGGCCAAAGAGGATGATCGATCAGGTAAGTAATGAATGAATGAACGAACGAACGGCTATGCAGTAAAGTTGGCGGGAGAAAGCCGACCAGCGAGTAACGCAACGCAACCCAATAGATTGGTAGATCGAGGAGCCGAGAACAAAGATCGATTGGAGGTAGGGTTCAAGGTAATCGTGCGCTACAGAAGTATCCTAAATGATAATAATGGACACAAGGACGGATGGGGCAAAAAAAGGTTTCTGATGCAGCGAAGGCGAGGTAGGTAAGGTAATTTTACCTGGGGTACGGATGGCGTATTGACGAGGGTGCTGCAGGTGTTTTTTTTGTTTTTTTGTTTTTCGATCTCGCGAGAGAATCGAATCGGGGAGTCGAAACTTGCTGTTGGGGTTTGTCTTGCCTTATCCAGATGGAGTAGTGGTGGTGGTCTGCAGTGTGGTTCTTGCTGGGGCCTTTGTCTGTTACTGTAACCCACTCGCAAGAGAAAGCCGAGCAGGAAGAATACGGTACCACCCCACTGTGACAAAACCACAAAATTACCGTACAGCTGCGGTGCTATTGGTGCGGTGGTGCGTTCGACAATGGACATAGATACACACATACCGTGACTTACTATGTACTGTAGGACTGATGATATCCATGGATATGGTACCAGTACCTGTGCCACGCTAGTACAATGATAGTACAATGGTACGGTAATACCGGACGCAAAGAAAAGAAAGATGAGCGGCGAGAAGGTCCCAGGGCATGTCAAAGAACAATAATCGAGATAGCTTTAACTAATTAATTACCTTACTGTGAGTACAGTTTACCACTTCGGTGGTTAATCATAAGGCAAAACGGTTTAAAGGTGGCTCCCCCCCCTCCTCCTCCTCCAGCTAAGGTTTGATCGTAGATTCATGCCCATGGTTGACTCCGAACTTAACCTCACTCGGGAACGGATGCCCACTAGCTCGTCAGGAATCTCAGTCTGTCATCGACGATCGGACATGCAGAGTCTTTCGGCTTGCTGTTCCTTGGAGTGGATGGGACGAATAGTAATGACGCGGATACAAGTCCTACTCGGTCGGTATGTAGTGGGCACGCTTGTCCTTGTTGGCATTAACTAATAATACTGGCCACCACCCTCAACTCGACTCTACTCACTCACTCGCTGCTCCTTCAGGGATCACGGTAGTAGCCGCTAAGCTATCACTCTGTAATGTCCAAGGTCCCAGCATTGATGGGTGGATCATCCTCGACGTTGGTTGTTGGACAAGAGTTGAAACTTGAAGCATGGAGGGGTGACCTGCCATGCAAATGCGAACGAGGGACCCATGTCTATCACCTATCGCATCTTGGCCATCTGTGCAGTCAGCTTCTTTATCTCGATGCCAGAAGGCGTCGTCGTCACAAAAGACGACAAGAAAGTCAAGGTCTGTTGAGCAGCCTGGTAATCGACATCGCACACGCTTCACTACCAGATGTTGCCCATCATGTGGCGAGGTTGGGTAGCTGTAGATCTTGTGTACTTGCAGCGTAGACTCAATGAAGAGCCTCTACGGGGCCATCTATCTATAGCATCGCCTGTTATTGTTTACCTGGGAGCTGCAGCCGGTAGCCTCACATGGCCGTGTTCTCTGCCGAAAACGTCGTACATGTAACAGCAATTTTATCGCGAAATGGGACAAGCCCCAGACGGGATCTCCCACCATCGGGCTACAACAATCTGCTCTGTGAAAGGGGTCAAGAAACCTGTCTTGCCGTCAAGCCGGTCCGGGTAGTGTACGAGCATACGGCACAAGTTGCCTTGATATCACAGAACCGCAGAGCCGTGAAGGTGTGGTGTTGGATATATTTATGGTTAGATCTTGCAAGAGATGGGGCCCATTCCAGAGAACTGTGACGGCCGGGGCAGTTCTACCTCGTGATCTTCGCCAAGGGCATGAAGCGATTCGCGGGTTGTGACCTGGGGTCCTTCTGGAGCAATTCCCATATTGAGCGACTTCTCCGTAAGGGCACAGGGATCTCGCTTGCCATGGAATTGGGCATAGCGTGATCACCCTGCTCCGTAACGTCCTGCTCACCATATCAAGGCACTTCCGTCACAGCCTTTGGATGATCTCTTTGTCCTGAATATCGGATCTCTTACAGAGAGACAGTCAGGCCGTCCAATCACTGATACGGCGGTATGGAGTCGATAGTCGCATCATTTCCCTTGCAGGCGTCACGGTCGCATTATTGTATGCATATACCGAATATTACGAGACCGCGCCTGTTGCCTCTCTCGTAGCTTTGCACCTTTCTCCAGATGGGTTACGCCCCTTCTGGCCCTCGAGTTCTGGTATACATAAGCCCTATAAGCTTGGAATACCCGTCTGACTCGATATGGCACTGTACAGAATAACGCTTGTCAGCCTAATTGCCACACACATTTTCATCTACCTCTCACTGTTGCCGCACGATACGAACCACCTGAGGGAGCTCCGGACCAAATATAGATCGTGTCAACAGTTAAAATATGGATATTTAAAAGACAAGAAATGCCCTTGCGACAAGTTCCATTCCTAATTCCTAGGCTGTCCACTTCAAGCGGTTTCAAAAGCCCCCCACAGCACCACATTGCCCCTCCTGTACGGTGTTTTGCAAGAACCGGAGCCATCTAGACTCCCGAAAGAGAACTTCGTCAGACGGAAAGACTGGATTGATGGCGACTCGTGAACTGTGACAGGTAACACCAGTGGACCAACATAGTTAGGGGGGTGACAATAGATCGCTAACAGCATGTGGTCCACCTCGCTTAAAACCTTTTTGACCGTCAGTTAGGGGTCTTTGACTCTTACAGAATGTCGGCGCTCATCCAGCCCAGCCGAGAAAGTAAAAATCTCGAACCACAGTAGTTCCGATCTCACATGTTTGATCATCTCAGCGGATCACCAGAGCGTATCTCATCGGTAAGAACCGTAGATGCAGGAAGTGATCTTGCCTAAACTGCGTCCGTGGAAGCTAGATACTGTAGCACGCTCACAGAGAATGGGAGCGGCAGCACTGCAGCGCAGTCCAGATTGTGTGTGGCTTAAATTGATCGAGGTGTCATCACAACCTACCGCCCACTAAATGAATCCCCGGCCAATCCACCCCCTGTAATGGCATGAGATCTCAGATCCAACATCCGCCAATATCCACTTAGGAGACTCCTTGGTTGTGCCGCGTCGCCTCATATACGGTGTCCCGTGGTGCATAGTACGTACTCCGAGTAGGTAAACATAAAGAGTACTGTGCTGTAAATAACCGCCACAGTCCGTTGGAATGCCTTGGCATGACGGTTGGCATGTTCTCGCCTGTAGGTACCGACTGTACCTTACTCATTGTCCGTCACTTGTCATCTCTACAGGAATCATCCTCAAGACGAAAGGATCATGGGAGCTCCTTTCACATTTGCCACCGCCCACGATGGGATCCGCTCCCGAACACATTACAAGCGAAAAGCACCGTGCCCACGGCACAGATCTAAACGTTGTAATATAGGTCTCCCGTCGTATACCTAGGGATCTGCTTGGCCATGAAGAAATGCTTGGAGCATCAACCGAATCGAATCCTGGGTTGCATGTACGCTATGAAATACTCGCAACACCCATTTAAAACATACAGTATGCACCCCGAGATGAATCACAGAGCTCGTCAGTACAAAGGCGTGAACAATAGTTACTCAGCTGAAGTGCAGTAATTTTTCTCGTGATATACTTATCATTCCAAGGTCGTCCGCGATCTGCTATCGGGATGCGCAATACTCTTGAATGCAATAATGAGCTCGAAGCCACACTTGCAACTTGTCCCCCGATCCTCATGACCACAACCACTCCTATGCCGCGGGATAACTGGCTTACGGGTTGTCCACTGACTCATGTACCTCATCTCGGTATTCTCTGCAATACATATGCAAGAGCGTTGACCAAGCCGAGGCCCCAGCCATACGACAGCATGCCTACTGTAAATTTAGTTTTTGGAGGCTCCATCTGAACCCGATCTGTCGACAGCTGCGTGGACTCTTAGTAGTACTAGTCACACCAAGTAAAGCAGAAGATGAAAAGAAAACGACGACGAGGAAAAAGAAACAGCCTCATGGAGAATAGGCCATGAGGGTCATACTAACCAGTTATCCCCTGGCACGATGAATGACAGAAACATGCAAGAGTACGAAAGTTGTCCGTTGCGCAAAGCAACCGAAAAGCAGGCAGCTCGTGATTAGCGATACCTTGACATCATTGTCACAAACCCCACTTGAGATGCTTGGACGGTGAGCAAAGCATTTGTCAGTTCGTGCCTGCTTTTCTCTGGAGCTATAAAAGCTTTCGCAACGGCGTTGAGGGCCAATGTGGTCAAAAACAAAACACGGCAATCGATCAGAGTAACCCTGCCCACACGTGGCATTTCCGATCAAATGACCATGCGGCAGATGAGATGATGACGCCCTTCGAATCTGACCTAGCCGCAGTTGTACATACATGCAGGTGCTGGTACTCTGAGTCAGTGAAGAAACCCGTGGCGATCGTTCTCGTAGACCCTCTCTCACCATCACTTGGTGCGATGTCTTTTAGTGGGCAATTGCGCTTAGGGCTGTATAGTATTAGGTATGTCTGTCACAGAAAATCGGTTTACAGTCATGTTGAAATATGACTTTTCACGATACTGTACATTACGATATACTAAGACAGGAAGTCCATCTTTAGTTACGCAGGATCGTATCTGGACCTCAATCTCGATGTAATTACTATCATTGCCGTTTAGGCACTGGGGTCGGATATCTGCGTAGGCAAATACCTAAATCCTACAGCAGATTCTCAGTCATGACCAACCAAACAGATGTGAGAGAGGGTTAGTTTTCAACGGCGATCGTCGCTATACAGAGCCGTGCTATGGTCACCTTTCGCGAAAGTACAGGAACCTCATGATTGTAAGCATTCTTTTGCCCAGTCTGGTCATCAATTTTGTCCTTTCTTCTCAGCGACAAGTCCCTCAACAAGGATACAACTCTACTCTGAGTAAAGTACTGTATTTGCGGCAGATCCCATCGGCTGTACTCTCGAAAGGGGGTAAGGCGAAGGGGGGCAAAATCTAATCACATCACACACTACTCAGGGTATAATTTAGTTGTATGCGTGGAACAGTCAGCGAATGGACCCTAAAAAGGCTAATGTGTGCGGTGCAGAAAGTTGCATCCTACAACAACTCTTTTGGGTACTCATTCCACCTAGGGTTCTGATATTGACCAGCCTTCAGTTTTGGTCGCGAAGATATCAGCAGATACACTACTGGTGTCTCATCCTTAAGAAAGTTAAGCCTCGTTGTGGTCCATCTATGAAAGAGAATGAAGAACGGTGTCAAGAGCGAGAGTCTGAAATGATTGCTGTGCAATGATGTGCCTGCTTACTAGCCTACTATCCTCATCCTGCTGGGTAGGACTGCATCCCGCATACCACAGCGGGCCCATCTTTCTTCGCGAAATATGATGGGTCTGTTCGACGATTTGGTTTCACAGCGCTTGCAGACATCCTTGTCCAAGGAAGACTGAGAATTGCTCAGCTGGCCCTGCAACCTATCTTACGGCAAGTCCCTTTGCCGACCAGTCAGCGGAAGGCATTCTGGATTGACCGTTCAACACATGCAAAATCAAAGATGTCTCTGGGTCAGGTATTGATGTATTGAAATGTGACGGTGTAGCACACGGTTTCACCGCATACGTGGATGTACTTCTATTGGAAACGAAATAAATCCATGTTCCGCAACGGTCCAGTGGCACACACCAGGCCGGTCGTAACCATTCAGTCTCACATCGCGATTGGCAATTCAGCTGGAGAGAACGCGGGGAAATCCTTTCATGGTTTCTGCCTTACATGAATTCGGATGAAGGACCAAATTTCCAATTCTATCAGCATGGTGAACCTGGACAATTGCATGTCAGGGTAATGTTCCAGTGGCGCAGAAAGGCTTGATGCGAACGAACCATACTGATGCATTCCTGGTTCACTTAACCATGTCGAAGCATCTACCTGCATCTTCAGCATCATCAAATGTCGATATCATGCGATTAGCGCACAAGGGTCGTGTGTGAAGAGGATGGCCTACCTCTGAGAGTCAACTCCTGTTGCCTCGTCAAACACCACCGGCCACCCATGGACTGGCACAAGAGAGTAATGGATATGCAATACTACAGAACGTCGACATACCAGGCGGGTGTGACAAATGTCCTCCCCTTTCACTGGCGCTACCTGGAGAGGAAGGGTCATCCTCAGACCAGTTTGCAGACAATAAACGGTGCGTTTGAAGTTATTGAGTCTCGCTCTTGTTCCTTTGATTGAGAATGACGAACGGTCATGTGTTAGGCACCTACCTGACTCCCGCCAAGATCGCAACTCGCTTTGATCCTATTCTACGATCAGCGGGATCCCCCCTCAGTTAGAGAGGTATTCCTCCTAGACGTTTACAACATACTCTGAGAGTGAGTGTGATATGACGTGGAATCAGCCCAAATATACATCAGCCAAACCGGTCATTTGGTCTCTTCGCACCGCCATGGTGCGTTCCCGACTGTTCCAACAATGATCACTGTTGCCCCCGGAATTGGTAAGACACTTTACTGAGAGGTTGCCCACTATCCAGAAATTCACTGGACGTATGTGTTAACCGCACTCAGTGCAAGAAAGGACTAGTAAGGAGGCAATTTCGAGCGTTTTGCCTTCCAAACAATGAGAACCCCCTCTCATTCTTTCGTCTGAGACTTTCACCCTTTGATATTCTCGGCGTATGGGACAACCTGACACTCTTTCAACGTCCTGCCGTCAGCAATGATATTCCGCGAAGCATCAAATCTACGCAATGGCCGCATCTTCAGCTAAGTGGCCCGATGATATCAGCTCCATAGGCAGTTTCAAATCACAAATGCACTGAACGAGAGGCCCGCTCGATGTCTTTGCAACTGAATCGAAGAGCCATTTGTCAAACGTGCGATTAAGTCCATCCCAAAGGGCTTATCAACCAGTCCATGATCCTTGTGACTGGACTTGGGTACACCAGCTCTGGCCGAAGCTTCACCGAACATGACTCGATGTCGCTAGGCTCTCATTTCAGGCGACATATTCAACAATGTATAGCCAATGCCTCTATTGTAGACTTGAAGTCAGCATGCGATGTTCTCATAGGCTACCCCCTCCTGGGGTTGCCAGTCCAACAAATGTACGAAATATGCATAGCATGACTATTTTGGATTCCCAGAGAACTAGATATGACACCAGTGGTACCATGCCACCTACCTATCTGCCATATTATGCAAATATCAATAGCAACATCGACCACTTGTCATCGCCTTGCAGCAGACACAACACTTCTATATGTTCCAATACGTTTGGACGGTGCTAGGAAGCAGCCACCTACTCATTCTCCAGCATGATAATGCGGCTCGTACACACCTGAGCGGGAGGGGATCTGGATCTTCATACCCGGCGATTGGCTTGTTGATCTGTAGCACAAGGTATTCGGGGTTACAATACTCTATTCTGGCGTTATGCGAAGGTCTTCCCCCCCTTGGGAACATGTCATGTCAGGATTGACGAATCATGTGAACGGTACAAGATACATATAAGGTACATGACAGCTTCCTCCGCCGTCACCGTGCAGGTCAGGGTCATATAAACTTGTCTTTTGACCGCCATACGCGAAAAAAGATGTCGGGTGTGGATTGGAAATCGGATTAGGTTGTGGAAGCATTTGAAGTCTAATTCCCTAACCTAAGATGGGTTCCGGGTTCACGGTAGCCTTTATTGCCGGATTCTATCAGCGCTTTGTTTCGCCTTTCCGTATCATTCTCGTGGTGGCTGTTTCTCTCTCCAAATACTGGCGCGGACCTAGGGATTGCGAGGGTGTTCAACAGACCCCTCCAACCTTTTCGCAGGGGTGGTCTGACAGGATTCTGGGCCTTTATCGCATATTCGTGTGGTTTTGCAGGGAAGGTTTGGTGCCATACCACTAACGCTGCAGTTCAATTTTTGTCTTCTGTGGGGTGAACTGCCCCTCCATCTCTGGTGGAAGTCTGCAACTGCGGTATTGTTTCTTGTTTGTTTTTTTCGTTTGCGGGCCAAGGCAGGTGAAGTTGTCGCAGCTATGTGTCGTAATTCAATCAGGGCCAAGCTCATCCGTTACCAGAGCATAGAGAACCCATGATTCAACGATCGCCAATCATGATATTCCCCGTGGTCCCAACCACTATTCCATACCGGCATGCTCTCTCGCACCCACACAATACTACTCTACTCAGAGTATACGACTCGGCATACGGTCGGTGAGGTGATCGAAAGCGATCAGATCAGGATCGATGTGATGCGAGGATTGTCTCCTGCTTCTTCCTCAATCGGACAGGCGGGTCTATCTCTGGAGCCGGAATGGAGGGGAGAATGACACAGTGGGAGCCAATTGGAGAAGGCGGAGGCCGCTGGTGCGCTAATCTACCCCAGTTCCATCTTCTCGGTTTAGTGCCCAAAGATGCATCCTTGGTAACAGCCAATAGCAATGAACCTAATCGTCCATAGCGTGCTTCTGACTTTTGTGCACGACTCACTCTCTCTCTCTCAAAGCTGGAGGTGGGGATGGAAGGCGGAGTTAGTGCTCACTGTCCAGAAAGTTCGATAGGGAAGGATGGGCTCTTTCCCCACCCCCCTTTTCCAAAAGATACTCTGCACCTCTACTGACTGCTTTGTGATTGGTACTATTCTGTACTGTACATGTACCATAGTATGTGTAGCATAGTAAGTACTACTCTGTATGTACTCCAGAGGGACTGACGAGGACGCTGTCAGCAAATCACACTCATGCCCACACGATGCAAAGTCATCCAGATTCCATGAAGATCACTTCCCCCCTCCTCCTTCTCTCTCTTCCCCAACATCATCGTTCCCTTGGTGTTGGAATCCTTGGCTCTTTTGCTTTGCCTGTCCCGAGTCTTTCCCCCTCGCCCCTCCATCCCTGCCCCAGATCTTGTGAATGCGTGGCCCCAAGTTAGGGAACGGATGTGGTAAGTCTTCCCCCCAATTCCTTTGGCCCAGTCCAAATGCCACACTTCCTCCACTCGATGTCATTCCATCCCGTCCCATCCCATCCCCAATCATTTCATTTCAACTTAATACATTACTCCTCCACCATCATCCACAATTCTACTCGTCATCCCATCTTCTCTTGTGAACAATTTCCCTCCAACACCACTAGAACAGCTCAGTCGACTCGTATCGATCAATAACGCTTGCATTAAATTCAATCCGGACTGCGATCGATGAACCACTCTCTCATTCATGGTGCCGACAGACCGCAGACGCCTAAAACCCAAACGTGGTTGAACTTCCGCTGAGCCGACGAGCACCAAAACCAATAACAATACCGCGACCCAGCAAATAATCGCCTCGCCGTCATGCCTGGCATACTACCGATGAAAGTGATTCGCGTGGGGAGTACGGCACAGAGTCGGATCGCGCAAGCATGCGATCGGTGCAGGAGCAAGAAAATCAGATGCGACGGAGTGCGTCCGTGCTGCACTCAGTGCAAGAATGTGGGCTTTGAGTGCAAGACCAGTGACAAGCTGAGTCGCAGAGCATTTCCTCGAGGATACACTGAATCTCTCGAGGATCGTGTGAGGGGATTGGAGGCCGAAGTTCGCGAGCTAAAGCAGCTTCTCGACGAAAAGGATGAGAAGATCGATATGCTGTCTCGTATACACTCATTCTCACCTGCGTCGCGGAAAAACTCATCATCCATGTCGCCAGCCGCATCGCAACAGCTGAAGACAGAAGTACGATCAGAGTTAGAGGAAACGATATTGGTTGTGCCTTCTGACACAGATCAATCCGCTACCCCACATAATACAGCGTCAGCTGCGTCGTTCATTGGTAAGCTGATTATTGTCAAATTCGCGAAATCAATTGTTAAAATAGTCTACAGAGAATTTCAAGTCGAAGGCGGCAGTATCTGGTCGCTCAACACATAACATCAAAGCCTCAAACTTGAAGCCAGTAATGCGACCGTCACATGTTGGCACCTTGTCTCCCAAGACCGTTTCTCGAGCACCTCCACGTTTGCTGTCCGATCAATATATCAATGTGTTCTTCCAGGAATGGTCACCGCTATTCCCAATCTTGGATCATGCGAGTTTCCTGAAAACATATCAAGACTTCCTCGCAGATCCTGAATCCCCACAATGGCAGAATAGGAAGCATGACATTGCTCAATTATATCTCGTGTTTGACGTTGCCTCTGTTTCGCTACGAGTAAGTCCTGCCTTTTATTCTCAGATACTGATGCTTTTACTTACCACACTACAGGCATCGACAAAACTCAATGGGACATCATATGAACAGGAATGGCGTCGAGCGATGCAAGCCATGTCTTCAGCGCCATCTTTGATGACATTAAAATGTCATATCCTCGCCCAATTGTTGTACCTGCTTAAAGACGAGCAAAAGTATTTCCTTAGGCACCGTGCTTCTGGCGTTACCATGTGCCACCAACTTAGCCTGCACCTCAGCCAGGACGCCAGGACTCTGCCTTACGCAGAAAAGGAAAGTAGAAAGGTCGTATTCTGGTCTCAATACATTCTAGACAGGTATGACGACCGCCTTATAGAAAATTGTCTCAGCTGACAAATATTGCTAGATTCGGTGCCAGTGCTTCGGACGTTCCAGTGCTCCTACGCGAGTCTGACATTAGCCTTGAGATGCCTGAAAATAATGTCGAGGAGGTCGGCAGTTCACCAGTACAAGGCAACCAAACCAAAGGAGAATCCAAAGTTTCCAACTTCCTCGCCTTGATCCAGATTACTCGTATCCTCTCGAAAGTCCTGGACCAGTTGCACCCCGCCAGCACAAAGTTCAATTTGTCTATCAACAACGTCTCTGCACTGACCGAAGAAGTTGACAAATGGGTTTCTTCTTTGCCCAGTCATCTTAAGGTCAAGTTCGCTGCCGACAAGCCGTCTACAGGAATTGTCAGCGATAGGTCACCACTCTTGGTATGTCTTCCGATTCGGTGCTTTCTTTTTCGGCACATCACTGACATCTATGACAGTCACTTGCGGAACTCTACATTCGCATGCTTATCAATCGTCCCCTGGTGTGTTTTGGCTCTGGTAGCACTGCCTCGACTGCGGTGCTCACCTCAGCAAACATCGCCAAACAAATCGCCCAATTGTGTGATCTCCTTGATGAACGCAACATGAACTACACTTTCCCTCTGAATAAGACAAATCTATTACTGACGGCCGGATTTGCCCTATTGTGGCAGGCAATCGAACTGTCCCCGGAGAGCAAACTTGTCAAGGACAACCAGAAATCCCTCGCTCTAATTACTCGAATGCTCTACCGGGAGTCTGAAGTCGTCGCCACAGAGTTCGCAAAAGTTATGGGCAGCATTGTTGGCATTCCGCCGAATACCGCCCTGACTCCCGCCAACAATTTGGATGGCGTCAATACAAGCGCCAAGTCAATGCAAGCTCCCAGTCCCAGCCAAAAGTCGACCCGCAAACATTTACAAGCTATTGCTGCTCGCTTCTCCGTGTCGTCCTTCGGGAATAGGCCAAAAGCACATGACGTTCAACCTCAACGTGCCATATCAACATCGATCGATCAGCAGCCGCAATTCAACCCTGACCAATTCAATCACGAACAAATCAACTCCGATCGTGCCAGCATCTCATCTGAGCCGGCTTTCCCAGCTCTGACACCAACGACCTCTCGCGATTCAAACAGATCAGGACGACAGGTGAATCTAGACTTTTTCCCGCTAGGTAACGACAGCGCAGCCACGCTCCCCAATTTGCCACTCAAGGACCCTTCCAATACGGCCACATGGGAGCAGCTGCTGGCAAGTATCGACTCGGGCGATTTGAACATTTTCAATGGCATTTACGGCGGAATGCCATCCTCTGAGGCTTTCTCACTTCAATCCATGGATGGTCCAGTGAACGTTTCTGATGTTGATCCATGCGCTCTATCAGGCGCTTCTGCTGCATCAGCTCCAGATTTCGTGGATCCCCATGCCCAGGGCTTACTGGATCTGAACAACAGCACTTGGCCCAACGAGTCGTGGCCAGCTGCGCTCACAACGAATAATAGTGTCGTCGACCTTAATGATATCCATCAAGCAGTTCAGCAGCAGCAGCAACGGCAGGCTCAATCGCATCACATTCCACAATCTGTCACATCTTATGTCTCTGAAGAAGATTCTATCCCAAGCAGCGGAGGTGATGATTTCACAAGCCTAGCAGGCAGCTTCAGCAACGGTAGTGTGTATAATGGTTCTAGCCGTCGGACAGGAACCAGTGTCAGCAGTGTTGGAAGCAGTCATAAGCCACAACAGTCGGATCTGTGCCCACAGCATTTTGATAACTCGGTCGGTGAGGAGTCTGCTTATGGAGCTATTGTCATCCCAAATGAATACGGTATAGGGTTTTGATTTTGGGTGGATTGGTTCATGGGGTAAAAATTGTATGATTGGATGGAAGAACTTGTATTTCGTGAGTTTGGAAGGAGCAATGGCAAGACTGCCACACTGTTTTTCTCGCATGATACCACAAGGGCCTATACTGTTTTCTGACGTTATTGTATCCCTTCATAGTATTTCTTTCTAAATGTATGTATTGATTACTAGTGAAATTTCGAGTTGACAGTTTACCAGAGTACTATATTACTACTACTACCGCTACTCCTGCTACCACCATTCGTAATGGTCATGCTGCAAACACCACCCCTTGTGTTTTGGTTTTTGTTATTGATTTAGGAATTAATAATTTCCTACACACTAGTAGTATCTGGTAGTCCTAGTATTAAGCTCAGAACACTTACTGATCCAAGTAGATTACATAGCATTGTTACAACTTGAACGCAGAGTATATGTAGTAGTAGTAGTAGTACCTACAACACCATCAAATTTTAAGATTAAATTAAGTACGAACATGTACCTACTATGTAGTACTACTACTGTACTATGTCGTTCAAAGAGGTCGAACCCGTCGACGAGGTTCAAGTTGCCACCGTACATAATGTCATATAAGTTCAACTTATTTTTGGTCTATTGATTGCAGTTTGCCGTACTTCTGATAAATAATTTCAACATGTGATTCATGGAGTACTACATACTACATACATACGTAATAAATCGCTCGTTTTTGTACGGGAGTACCTAGGTAAAGGAACGTTCAATGAAAAGGGCAAGCAGGACCTCAACACTGCACCTTGGGTCAAGTCGGTTCGGGAAGAACTTAGCCAGTACAGTCAACCCTGGATATAATGAATCTCTGGGTAGTACAGTTACGAACAAAATTCCGGACCTCGAAGCTCTTGACAATACACAGGATTTATATGGCAATACAGTAAGTACATACCTAGTATTAATGTAGTAATTACGTCGAATAGAATAGATGGTAGCGAACAAACACCTCAGGGTTAATTTCTCCCATACAAAATTAGTACCTAGTACCTTACTTATGCTTATGCTTACTACTAGTACTGTGTAGTAGTTAGTATGTAGTAGTTACTCTTAGTGAGAGCTATCGATACCCCAGATATAATGAATAAATTACATACCGATTACTATTATTTTAGTAGTACTACATACTATGTACCTACTAATTTTATAGTCTTTCTGTGGGTCTAAAATCTTTGGATATAACGAACGGTTGGACTGAGATTGGGGTTGTTCGTTATATCCAGGGTTGACCGTAGGTCTCCTAGTGGAAGTAACTGTTCCTGGGTGGAAAAATTGTAGTTCCGCTTGCCGGCCACCCGAGGCATACCTACTACAGTACTACAATACATATAGGTACCTAGTACTAGGTACTGAGTAGTATGTAGGTACCAGCACCTACCTAGTAGCCTAGTAGTAGGTGTTAAGAACTTGAAGTAATCAATGAACCACCAAATTCTAATCTCGCTCACCGGCCAAATTCAATCTCCAATAACCTTATAATGGACAAAGAGTCATCCATCTACATAGTATCTCATTAAGCCGGCGCCAATCGCTAGCCCTTAGTCTTGTACGGCTGCTTTTATCCAGCCTTACCTCATAGCTTCCTGGCCCGGTGTTCTAGTGCCTGGATTTACGCTTATTAGGGTTGGTCGGATGCTTAAAAGTTGAAATACGATCTGCCGAGCCATTTATTCAATGGAACTCTTTCGGAACAATCCCTTTCCATACTAGCCCTCCCCGAAAGAACCTCTACTAACGGCGAAGAGAGAACAGCTACCGGACATGTCGCATCGCGTAAAAATTGGATTTTGGGGGCGGCGACCAGATAGACGGATGCGCTTCCTGAAGCTAGAATAGGTACTAGGTAAGTAACGGGGTACTACTTGTCATGGATGCTTTCTTTTTCCCTTTATGAAATGGCTATGGGCTCTTTGGTTTTGTCCGCAACAAGCAAGCAGGTTTTCCTACAGTTGTTTCGTTTGTCTTCTATAACGTTATAGTGTTTCGTACCTACTACCTAGCCTTGGTCATTTGATTTCGAGGGCAATTTGACAATTAGCAAATGATCTCTGTCAAAGTCATTGGCCTTTTGGCCGCCACCTTGACTTTGGTCGAGGCACAAGGCGAGACCTGTTTGACAGCTGAATCTTTGTTCGCTGTTGGTAGAGATGGAGGAGGTTCCGGTAAGTCCCAATTCCTGGGGTCTCGTTCATTCAACGAGAAAATCAATCTTTTTGTTCGGACCCTGAACTCACATTTTGGATAGGTGACTGGTGTGCTGTACAGATAGAGACCTGTAGCGAACTCTGTGGCGACAACGTCCTGACCAACACATGTACTGGAGGAGATGGAGGTATCCCAATTTCTACGGTATGTAATACACGACATGCCTTGTTTGTTTGTAGGGTGGTATTCCTAACATACTACATCTATCCAGACCGAATATTGCTACCAGTGTACCTGCAGCGATGGAAACGAGCCGGCCAATCTCGACGACTATTACAATACAATCCCCGGTTTCGTCTGTCAACGGGAATTATGCAAACTGCTATCAAGGGTACATCATGTATGCGGAACTACCTCCAGAAGGAGCTTGTCCTACATGTGGTGAATTGGAGGTTGAAAGGACAACGTACTCTCTACCGTCCAGCACCTACGCCCCAATTGTTACCAGTTCGACCTATATCCCTGCCGTTGCTACTACGTCGTCCGCCTCCTACTATAATACTCCGGAAACCACAACGAGCTCTACCATCTATGTCCCACCACCAACAACGTCATCCTCATCCACCACGGTTGCTACTATTCTGTCATCGTCGACTTCAAGTTCTTCTTCAACGTTCTCAGCATCTTCAGGTTCCTCGATAAGCTCTTCCGCTGTCGAAAGTTCCACACTTTCCACGTCAAATACAAGCTCCACATCATCTGCACTCTCATTCACGTCGTCCACTGTTTCGTCAACCCCGTCATCCACATCGTCCACCGCTTCATCCAGCCCTTCTTCATTCACCGGTGACGCATCGGCCATGAAGCAGGTGTCTACGTGGACTGGTGGTGTCGCTGGTCTTGTTGGGTTCATGATCCTCGTTGCAGCTTGAAATGTGTGAAACCAGGAAACGAAAAATCTACCATCAGTACCCCGTCTCCTACTTTTGCTATTACTAGTACAATTAGATTCAATTTAGTCTACTTCTACTATTGTCTATCATCTTCTGCGACTTGCATAATATAACAGCCGCAGCCTAGTGCGCCATGCTTTTAATAACGATACCACTATGTAAGTATGTCTTATTATACCACCGATAAAGTGTCCATCACTAGATTGGTGTGCCAAATCAAAGTCTATAGACTTGAAGTACACATTCACCGCACCTAAATCTCAAGACGTAAGTGTACCGATTTGTCGGATCTTATCATAAATCCCATACGGAGCAAGTGGCGATATCAACTACAAGGCTTACACTATAGATCTAGAAATGTATTCTGTACACGTACCTTGATGATCGGCGTCCCCGGTGCTAAATTGCAGGGGACCGCTAACTCCTGTTCCTGCTCTGAGTATAGAGTAAATTGGCAACTGGGTCCTGGAGAGTGTGATAGGAACGATAGTCCGAGCGATCTGTTCTTTGGGTTTAAAATAACGGGCTGTTGGTATATCTAGAGAGATAGTATAACTCGATACATTGGAACCCTTCTCTTCTTAGTTCGAGTTAAGATACCTGGGTGTAATACAATACGACTCTCTGTTACCTTCCTACTTACTATGATTATATTTAAAAAGCTCTTATCAAGGAGACTCCTAAGATACTGGTTGTCCTACTGTGGGGTGAATGCGGTAGGAATATATCCGACTAGAATAATCATCTCGCTTCTGAAATTCTAGACCGCTTATTGGGCTGGTGAAGCCTACTTAACTACTTAGAAAGTTGGTTTAGTAGTCCCTGGCTTCTTAATTAGTGGGAGCTTGTATTTAGATATGGAAGGTAGTATGCTCTCAGGACTGAATAATATCTCATCTTGACTATCAATCTTGTTATCGGACAATAATCCTATCATTTCAATGCAACGAATCCCATGTGCAGATGGTAATTGGTCAATATTCCACTGTCAGAATCCGATAGGGCAAGAATAATTTAACTTTGGGGAGGGAAACCAAGGACTCGGTTCCTGCGTACCATTGCCATGGATAAGATATAAACTTTCCTTCCTTCTCTCTTCTGGGATTCTTGGTTCCTGACGAGCGGGCCGCTGCTCTTGACCCTCTCTGGCTTATCTTTATTAAGTTCTGCTTGGCAAAGCTTAGTGGTCGTATGCCCTATTGTATTCGCTCGTTGGAGGTATAATTTACCGCCAGTTGGTAGGAATGAGAGCCACTGTCGCTTCTCTGCTCTTCACCGGACTTTGGGTAACTGGTAGTCATGCTGCGCCTACGGTCGATACGAAATACCGTTACACTGGTCCCCGATATTCCTGTGGGTCATTGGGTTGATCCCACTGTCAATGGCAATGGTAAAGGGTTCCCTCGTCTCGTTGAACCTCCCGCCGTGATGCCGGCCAAAAAGAACCCTATCAACAAACATCAATGTTATGCAGCTGTCCTACTTGCCTACTGGTATCAATATTCACTATCAGATGCCCCTTTGGCATCGGAGAGGAACCATCAGTGAGCTGGGGAACCAGTCCCAACAGTCTACACAAGAAAGCTACCTGTCAAACTCATACGTATGTATACTCCCTATGTGAAAGTTAATCATTGTCAAACATCTCTGGACTGTGGGCATGCTGAGATGAGATCCCTCTCCAGATACGACCGAACACCACCCTGCTCCTTGATGTCCGTCACCCAATGCAGTCAGATTTTCCACGATGTTCAGATCGACGGCTTGAAGTCGGGCACAAAGTATTACTATAAGATCCCTGGAGCCAATGGTACGACTTCCTCTCAGATCTTGAGCTTCACCACCGCACTTGCCGCCGGTGATCCCTCTGAATTCTCGATGGCTGTGCTCAACGATATGGGCTATACAAATGCCGCTGGGACTTTCAAACAACTTGTCCGAGTTGCTAATGAGGGAGCTGCATTTGCCTGGCATGGCGGAGATCTGAGCTATGCGGACGACTGGTACTCCGGTATCCTTCCTTGCGCTAGTGACTGGCCTGTATGCTATAATGGCACTTTCATCTGAACTACCTGCTGGAGACTATCCCATTGAATACGACATACCTTTGCCAGAAGGCGAGATTCAGAACCAGGGCAGTCCTCTGGGTGGGGATATGAGCGTTCTGTATGAATCCAACTGGGATCTTTGGCAGCAGTGGATCCAAAAAGTCAGCCTTAAGGTCCCTTATATGACCCTTGCTGGTAACCATGAAGCGTCTTGTGGCGAGTTCGATGGACCCGGGAACGTTCTGACTGCCTACTTGGATGACGATATTTCCAACGGAACTGCTGCAGCGGAAAATTTCACCTATTATAGTTGCCCACTGTCCCAGAGGTGAGCATTAGTCTCGGCCACCTCCGTCAATAACATCTGATACATAGCAGGAACTTTACTGCATATCAGAATCGCTTCCGGATGCCAGGACCCGAAACCGGTGGTGTTGGCAACTTCTGGTACTCCTTTGACTACGGCCTAGGTCACTTCGTCGCCAATCGACGCTGAAACCGACTTCGCCGATAGTCCCGAATGGCCTTTTGCGCGAGACATCGAAGGCGATGAAACACATCCCACAGCCTCCCAGACCTTCATTACCGATAGTGGACCATTTGGTTCTGTCGACGGCAGCATCTATGACAATAAGGTGTATTAACAGTAGATGTGGCTTGCCAAAGACCTTGCTAGCGTAGATCAGGGGAAAACTCCATGGGTGCTTGTCATGAGTCATAGACCTATGTACAGTTCCGAGACTTCGTCGTACCAGAAGAATGTTCGCAACGCTTTCGAGGGACTCTTACTCGAGAACGAGATAGATATGTATCTCTCAGGGTAAGATACTAGATCTCTCTTCCATTTTTCTTTCCCCTATTACTTTTCTGACTCTCGACTGATCTCCTCGCCTTCCAGTCACATCCACTGGTATGAACGTCTCTGGCCCCTTGGCGCCAATGGAACCATCGACTCGGGTTCCATAGTCAAGAATAACACCTATAGCACCAACCCGGGTAAGTTCATGACCTATATCATAAATGGTATGGCCGGAAACATCGAGTCTCACAGCTATCTGGACTCCGATCAGAGTGTTGCGAATAGCACTACTGTGCTAGATCAGATGCATTATGGATTCAGTAAGTTGACTGTATTTAACGCGACGGCATTGAAATGGGAATTCATTCGAGGCGATGGTGGTTCATTGGGAGATGAGCTTATGTTGTTGAAAAAAAGGGTGTTATGATCTTTGACGATAGCCGAGGGTGAACGCCTATTGTGTTGGTCTGCAACGATACGGAGAGGATAAATGATGAGTTACTCACATTGGTGATTTAATTCTAGAAATACTTGCCAAATTGACATTTATTTGTTAATGGGTGCTATTAACCAGCTCTTTCTCCCCCCCCCCCAATTGACAAGCTTTGTACTCTTATAGGGGAACATCACGCCACAGATTGTCTCCGCTGCCGGAACCGGTAATCTGTAAACATTTTTCTCCGAACTTTTCGTTACAGTAAACTAATTATATTTCGGCACTCTGATATGTTTGGGTCTTAGGAGGAGTGATACAGTACAAGTAGGACAGGACTTTCGAACGTTACATTTTTTTCTTTCCGGATTCAATTTTGAGATCAGAAAATCCTATCGGATTGATCAGATCGCGCCTTTGAACGGTTTAAAACTTTTCGAACAAAAATTTACTTCTTCGTGGAGAAAAGCAACTCGCTACAGCACCACCTAAAAACATCCAACATTCATTCATTCATTCACACCCCCCGGAAAACCTATCATCGCTCTTTTCAGCACCCCAATGCTCGCATAACATCATCCTATATATACGTTATATACCTCTATTACCCCTTAGATTCCCCAACAAAATGCTTTTCAAACTCAGCCTAATCCTCGCCGTCCTGGCTCCCCTCCTGTACATCATCGACTCATTTCTCCCCACACAATATGTTTTCGATCCCGCTCGTTTGCAAGAGATATCCCGAAATGCTATTTCGATACATGGGAATAACTCGGAGCCTCTCTTGAGGCAGATCACGCAGGACTTGAAGGCCGAGTATGGCGATGCGGTGGTGGATTGGGAGAAGGAGGATTGGTTTTTTAATAATGCGGGAGGTGCCATGGTATGTTTATATTCGGTGGTTTTTTATTTTATTTTTTAAATTAGGGGGCTTTTGTTTTGTTTGGAGGACTTTCTTTGCATCGGTTTACCTCTTCCCTCTTTTTTCTTTGTTGATGGATGCTATTTCCTTTCCCCTTTGCTTCATGGGGAATATCAAGTCTATCGAATGGGCAATGTCGGCTGCCGGAGTATTATTGCCGTGTAATATTCTACCCTCCTTCTTCCCACCATTCGCATCATTACAAATGACGGAGCCTCACAATGCCGTCTTCTTTGCCCTCCCTCCCCTGTCTCTCGGTTCTTTCTCCCCCCTCCCTCTTAAACTCTCTACCCATCCCCTAACCTCTCACCCCTCCATACAGGGCTCCATGGTAATCCTCCACGCCTCCATCTCCGAATATTTGATCTTCTTCGGTACTGCGCTCCAAACCGAAGGCCACTCCGGCGTCCACCTAGCCGATGATTACTTCACGATCCTCGTCGGCGAACAACACACCGCTGCAGCCGGAGACCTGACCCCAACGATCTACGGCCCCGGCCAACAAAACCATCTGAAGAGAGGCGATGCCATTCAATATAGCATGCCGAAGACATGTTTCGCATTGGAACTGGCTCAGGGTTGGATTCCAGCTATGTTACCTTTTGGTATGTAACATTCAAACCTTCCTTTTTTTCTTTCCCCATCTGAATAATTCCCCCCTGCAATGACCCCTACCTACCACCTTGCTACTACTATCTATCTTCGAACCGTATTTTATCTACCAATTCTCTTTTCTGTTTTGCTCACCTAAAACCCCTCCCCAAAAAAACAGGGTTCGCAGATTCCTTCAGCAGCACACTCGACTTTGGAAATCTATGGATCACAATCAAACTCACAGCGATAAATATGGGAAAGCAATTATTACGGGGAAAGATTTGAAGAAAAGAAAAAAAGTTCTAGATATTCTCTTTTTCTTTTTTCTCCCCCAAATATCTGTTCTCTCTCGCGCGCACGCGCGAGCATTCATCTATTTCGTGGACATGGAGAAGTGCTGAAAACCTTGCTTGTTGAAAAATGTACTCGGAGACGAACGGAGAGGTGGGGGGTTTTTTGTTGTCGTGCTTGGCTGATATTAAAGGATGGGAATATAAGGTCCTACAGACCTTATAGTAAGAAAAGGATGTTACGATCGTAGAAGTGGGCTTTAGAGAAGTGTGGCATCATTACTTTTGTGTAGATTTATATTGTTGTATTTTAGATGATATTACATTACTTTTATAGATTATTGATACGACTGACTTCCTCAGCAGCTCTCCCTCACTGAGAGATTTTTCATACATCGACAGGATCCCTCATCTACTATAGAATTGAAGTGATTGTCTACATTGCTATGTAGTAGATAACGACAGGATCACACAGCTATAGTAGCAGAAGGAAGTACCCTGCAAACGACGGACCTTTTTGCTAGCACAAGCATGTAAGGTAATACGTAATCAATCATCACGTTCACGCAGCCCCTCAATAAAGGTCCAAACGTCTCAACCCAACGTCGCATTAATCATAGGGACCAGTCCGTTGTGAATTGCAGCTGGAGATCTCCAGGCTGTCCAATTATGGTTTAAGAGTCCTGTTCAATACCCATATGTAACCAGTTTGGAGATGTCTTTGGGAAAGCGGGTAATGCTGGGGGAGAAAAGTCCCGAAACAGAAAAGAGAGAGAGAGAAAGAAAAAGACGTACCCCATGTTTCGTCGTAGTCTTGTGTTCCCTCGCGAATATAATAGCTTCCTGATAAGACCCAGGTCGTCCATCCTGACTTCCACTTGGGTAATAATTTTCTCAAACAACTCGCATACGGTTCGAGATATGTGGAATTATCCTGCGCGAAGCCGAATTCGGTCATTACGACAGGTACGTGATTTTTCACAGTCGTGTTTGAGAGATCTAAAGCATTGTATCCGTTGGGATACAAATCGTCGTAGATCTCCTGACAACTGGTTGCATCGGTGTCGTAGTTGTGGAGTTCGAAGACTAATTTGTCGGAAAATGGGAAAGAACTGGCGTTGAAGGTTAAGTTGCTGGTGTTGGAAAGGCTTGAGCCTAGAGCGATGGGACCGAGGTCGGTGTCGAAATCAAGGCCGGAGAAAAATATCAGAGGGTCGGGGTTGGTTTCGTGGATGGCGTAGGCGGCGGAGACCATGTTGTTGTACCAATGAGGCCAGTCGTAGGGTTCAACAGTGGCGGAGTTGTCTTCGGGATCGCGGAGTTCGTTACGCATGCCGATGGAGACGAAGTTGGGCCATTTATTTGCCTAGAGCCAGAGATATCAGCCATGGAACGCATTCTCGATGAGAAGAGTCCCGATCAGCAATGGGACAATTTGATGTAAAAAAAAGCGTGCTAAATTTTGTGAAATGAGAACAACGCACATAGTCCACCATATAGGACAGGCCTCGTTTCCAATTGGTGACGTTGAAGTATGTATCGTTGAACCAAGCGTTACCGTCATCAGTCGAACAACACCATGCGGCTTTGGACATGTGATTATCGAGGTGGACGTATACTCCGTGTTCGGCTGCCGCTGAGGCAACTGAATCGAAGACCTTTTGTAATCACCGATCTTGTCAGTAATTGGTTTATATACTCTTGTCCATTGAAGAGGCACACCTCGAGTCGAGTGGTCTGATTTGTGAAAGATGGATTTTTGGAAAGCATCTCCTTCAAGATTATAGTCCCATTCTCGGTGCCAAGTGCTTCTGTTAAAGCTTCTTGTATCGTGATATCCTGGGCCCCATTTTGATATATCTGGTCTATCATTTCAATAGCGAAGGTCAATCTGATAACATTCATCCCCAAGCTCTTAATCTTTGCCATGGTGTCAGACGCAGACGCATATTGTAAACCTTCCGGTAACATCGTGTCGGCAGCCCCAGGCCAATTAACACCTGCATAAGTCACTACTTCGCCGTCGCTATCTATGATCCAACGACTCTTGGTATACAGGGGCACATTGGACCATGATGACCGTGACGAGACATGACCAAGTACAGACCGAAAACAGGACGGCAACGCGATCAAGGTAAGAAATCTCATGGTGGCCACTCAGGTTGGCGAAAAGGTATAGCAGGCTTGGAGTTGGTGGTGGAATACATGCCGTAATTGAGTGACAAGATGAATATATACATGCGCTGCTATGATCGTACAAACCCTCTCTTTACTTTGCCGAACACAACTTCAAAATGTAACGTTCCAGGGGAGGAATATAGGATGTGACCTAGGCGAGCTGGGTTGGCACGGATCAACGTCGGCTCTTGGATCAAAGCTTCGCTATCATGATGTGGACACGAGAAGGCAATGCCCATATGGTGACGGACGAGGGTAGCAATGACGACTGGTACCTGAGGAGCCCCGCAGACATCACCAAAACGATAAGAGATGATAGCAGAAACGAATATAGGCTATTTGATGAACATGGTGACGACCAGTCGGCGAATGTGACCAAAAGAGTATCGGGAAATAACTGAACCTTGACCCATCTCTCTTGAGCCAATGTACTGTAGTACATTGGATTGTTGGGATAATATATTGACCGAGGTTAGAAAAGAACCTCAATCTGACAACTCGGGGATAGCGGAATACTCCTCTTGAAATCTATAGGCACCGAGATGTTGTGTTGCGCAATCATCCAATGGAAAACGAGAAACTTGAGCCAGATCCGATAGCCCCGACTCAAAGATGTGTGACTACACTACTACCGCCGACTTTTGACGTCTTGGACATTGTATGAAAATCCACGCTGAATCATCTGAATTCATGAGTATGGGACTAATATTTCATCTTGCAATGGCTTCGATCAGAAGAAATTGCCATCCCCAATATGCTCTCGAGATTCTGAAAGAGGTACCGCTTTCACGTCTGAAATTTCCCCCCTCTGCTGAACAATTCTCATTCCGTCTTGGTCACGACCTTGCTCTCTTCCACAGTTTCGCTATCCATGATATGCTCTCCTTCTGCAAGAATGATTTCCAAATCCCCAAACTTGCTTGCAATGTCCTCCAGTTCCAATCCCTTTGTCTCAACATAGGTGAAGTACACGATAGCAAGGAATATAAAATTCCAGGAGGCATTGATCATATAGAACTTCCAACCGAGATCAGACATGGCATATGACATCGCGAAGGAGGCCATCAGGCCAGATCCAACGTCGGTAAATTTCGATAACGCGATGCCCGCGGTTCGGAGTTTGTAGGGGAAAATCTCGGTCGGGTAGAGGCTGGTCATCGGCGTGATGGCGAAGGAGTAGGCGCCTTGGAAGAGGAATATCGCGGCGATGGAACCGTAAATGCCAGATGTGTTGGAGCTGCCCTCGCTATATTCTGTTAAGGAGAAGTGTCAGCATCCACAAAAGGTCTGCATCACGCTCGATACAGAATGATATAGGAAATTTGCGACGCCAGTTTGGGCGATGGTGTCATCCATATGAGGCACTTACTCTTTGCCAGCCCTCCGAAAATGTAAAGCATAACAATACAGCACATTATACTGCCCATGGTCTGAATACGGCGACCGATGATGTCAAGCATGAAACTACCAATAATTGAGACAATCAGACACCAACAGCTCAGAATGACGTTGATCTTGAGTTGCGTGGTGGTGTTTGTGATACCGGCCTGATTAAGCATGTCGGTGAGATAGTAGCTGTATAGAGCGTTAGTGGGATAGGTTCCTGGGCATCAAATGGACCTGGGTCACAACATACGAGATGACAAAGTTCCCGAGTAGTTCAGTGATGACACCAAATGTTGCCAATATGAAAGATCGATGCCGGTTCGCTTTCGTGCTGAACAGTTCCATGAAAGCATTGCTTTTGCGAAGCGATTGTTCACCGGTAATAGCTAGTTCGATCTCGCGCTCCCGAACTTGAACTTCCTCGGGCGAGTAAAAGATGGCCAAAGCCTCCTTGGCCTCTTCCAATCTCCCGTTGGCTGTCAACCACCGCGGGCTTTCTGGAACAAATGGCAGCACCATTATTCCCAGAATACTGGGAACCATTTGAATGATGGAAGAGACTCTCCAGCACCAGGTGCTATCGATGTATTGAGTTCCATAGTTGACACCTGCTGCGAGCAAGCTGCCGATGTAGAAGCTGGAGAAGAAGAGTCCAAGAACCGCCCCACGTCTTGCAGGTGGAAGACATTCGGATACTAAGACTGGAGCGGCACCACCACTGAGCAAGGCTCCGGCGCCGACAATCATACGACCAATGACAAACATTGCAGTATTCTGTGCGGCGGATTGGATGATAACCCCAACAGCACAGATAAAACAAGTAATGACGACCGCCTTCTTTCTTCCATAGTAGTCGGCGAGCCATTTCATGAAGAACACAGCGAATATCTCACCCATCCACATTCCGGCGTTGTTGAGACCAGTTGTCGCTGTATTCAGATGGAAATATTCGGTGTAGGCTGGGAGAATGTTGAGCCCATTCATCATGGAAGAGTCATAACCAAGTGTCTGATGAGTCAGATTTAGCTCAAGAAGCGTTCCAGCAAGACCTCTGATCTAGCTGCATATGAATAGAGACATACCGCCGAATTTATGACACCAGTTGCAATCAGCAACATCGTGACTTTGCGAGGATCTTTGGGCACCCACTTGGAGAGGTGCTTCCTTTCAGAAGCTTCCATGTTGATTTTGGAAGGAGACACAGGCTCACAGATGCAAGAATTTTGTAGAAGATGTGACTTTGGATCCAGAAAACTGGGGAGGTGATGAGTTCTATATCTTTGAAATCTGGACCGATATTGGTCAAGGTGGGCAGCCACTAGGGGCGAGGCCACACGCGTCTTCTATCTTATCTCGCCAGAGTCACTATAGCAAGAGAAAGAGCCTGGATCATTTCGCAAGGGTTCCGCTCCATCTGATCGGCATTGACCGACCATGGGCGTTCTCATCATCGAATCAGCAAGTATGCAAATGGCTGGTTTGCTTGCTGCACGATAGATTCCGAGTCAACATCCATACTTACGATCTGGGGTGATAAGACGTACAAGCACGAGATGCCGTCCGCTGTCACAAAGGGGATAGTCCCTGGTACCATATAGTAGACACAAAAGCCCCCATCGCCATGGAAGCTTAACATCAGGCGGAGGCCTCGGCGTTGGAACAGAAAATAGTAAGGGAGAGAGGCGATAAGCCACTCCTTTCTCCGAAACATGATTGGTTATTCGACCCTTACGCCAAACATCCCGCCATCTCACCCGAAACTCACCCGATGAGGCAACGGAGGTAAGCGATGCCTCACGAACTACACACAACATAACAGCGGAGGAAGCTCAACCAGGGTTCCGAGTCCTTTGTCTTCATACACTCATAAGCAGCATACGTAAAGTGATGATACCGGTAACAGTCGCCGACATCCAAAAATGACACTAGCGCAATCAAATGTGAGCAGGCAAACACAGAGAGATGAACTCGCTTTAGCGATGCACCCCAGGTTCTCCCGCCAACCAAACCATCAACACCAACGCCGAAACCCCAGATAATCAAGCATTTATTTTACTCTTCCACTGACTGGAACGGGTCCTCCACTAGCGCTTCCAACCCTTCCGCTGGTCTTTCTAACCTTGCCCTTGTCTTCCCCTGCACTTCTTCTTGGAGACTCCCTTGTCTTCCTCATTCCAAGCACACTATTGCCATTTCCGGACTTGCTGCTCGGCGTCCTTGGCCGTGAGTGTGTGCTGGCGTTCATTGACTCCCGTGCAACTTCATCCCAAATTTGATTTTCAGCCATGGAATCAACGCTCAACCCAGACCCGTCATCGAAGATATTAATCTCACCATCATAGTTGGCCGTGACAGTTGTAGTCGTTGTTGTGTAGCTGACACTTCTCCCCTTATCCACGCGGGCTGGAGAACGTGACTGAGAGCGGCGATGAGCGAGCATACGCAATGTGTACTCCTCTTCGCTTTCGCTGCCGTTTGCGCTCTGACGATGAGAACGTGTGCTTACAACCTCAGTGTCAGGCCTCTCCGACTTCTCTGCTAGTGCAAGGCCAGCCGATGTAGAGCGAGCGTAAGGATGATGACGCGCATCCATGCGATGAGTCTTCCTTGGCTGACCGGGCGTTGGGACTGGAAGATTCTCATCCTGGTAATTAGACATATTCACAGTAGAAGAACTGTCATTACCATCTATCTCTCCGAGTGCCGCTCTAGAAGCACTGCGGCGACCGTTCGGCGGAGTGGAAGTTGGACCATTTGACATGAGGCGGCTCGGAGTCTTGGTACTGGCTTTTCTTGGGGTGATGGGATTCGTTTCCCTCAATTTCTGCTTGATCTGATCTTCCAACCACCATTCACGAAACTGACCTTGATTCAAGTGAAGCCAATGTTGTTGCGGACCGACAACCATACCAGGTCTCATAAAACGCATGAATGCAATGATTTCATTTGCGGTAAATCCATGGCGGTATATTAAATAAGCACCAATGAGGCACCCAGTCCTGCCAAGACCAGCTTTGCAATGAACTGCGATACCCTTCCTTTTGGAAATCATATCGTGAGCAAGTCGGATGAACTTGCGGACAAGAGACAGAGGTGGACAAGTTCCGTCTTCGAAGATCATATCGATATGTGTTATATCGAGTGCGGTAAAGTATGTTGGGCAGTACAATTCCGAATTGAGTCGAACAACAAGGCCAATATTTCGCTGGACAAAATGGGAAAGGACGTTCTTGAATGGTGCTGGCAAGTCATTGCAATTTGCTACCTCTGGAATAGTAGTAGGAAGTCTGGCATATTGAGGATCTGATGGGGAAATGGGTGTTACAGGTTGACATTGAGGTGATGCGAAGGCGAGAAATTGAGGTGAGATCCAATTGAAGTCGCCCATGTCCACTCGCTCGTATTTTTCATATCTTAAATGATCAGCTAAATTTCAAGTCACGCAGAAACTATAGCTTACTCTTCCAAGTTGAATTCCTTGAGACCAACAAGGTTCTCTTCTTTCGCCTTCCACACACCATAAACAACATCTTGGATGTTGAGAACGAAATCAGCCTGCGAATAACCAGCATCCCGGAAGGGCATATATGGAGGATCCGCTTGTGCAATCGGAGCAAGTGCAAGATGTGGTGGCCATGATTGGATCAAGACCATGTAACAAGCAATCAAGCAAGCGGCATTTGCGCGACTTCTAGCGTCAGCTCTACTCCAAAAGACCACGGCGCGGTCGCTGTTTGCAGGATCTCCTAAGATCTCATGAAAATGAACTGCGAATCGATAAAGGTGTCCAATGTGCAATGGCCCAAAGTCGGCATGGAAAGCGTTGTAAAGAAGTGTGTCATCGATTGTGAAGTAAACAGGGGCAGGCCGCACGACGTTTGTTGGTACTGGTCCGTGTTGTAACTTAGAAGACCCTTTGTGAGGTGAGCGCTTGGTCTCTACGGGATATGGGAAGGGCGTTGATTCGTTGGGTGGTTGTGTGTACGATGCCAGATAAAGACGATCTATAATCAGCCGTCAGTAACGACGCAATCGCAAGTTTCACATTGCTCTTCAGGATTGCAGGGAGTGACATGGTGCGTTCAGGGTGATTACCTTTGATATATTCGATTACCTGGCCATAGCTGGTAGGTTGTGGAGGGGCCATGGCGAAAGCAGGAACTGCCTGGTCGCTCTTTCTTGCCTGGTGGTTTGCTCAGTCGTGACCGATTAATGAGGTCGGCGAAAATGGTATTGTTGTCAAAGCAAGAGCGACTGAGGCAATGTTTCGAGGGGCAGTGTTGTGACTATATCCGACGGTGCATCATTGATCGCGGGCAAAAGATCTTCGACGACAATGGCAATGGATGATGCAAATAAAGGAGACGTTTGAGCCGGCAATGCAGTATAAATGAGATAAAGCCTTTTCAAGTCAAAGATAATGTATTGAATGCAGATACAATGTCTTGTCGGCAGTATGTATGTATGCTTGGATCAATTGTGTACATAACAAATGTACTCGAAGTTCCAGTTTTGGGCTGGCTTTTGATTGATTTGGAGAAGCTCCAACCTTGGAATTGAATCTGTTTGTTGCTCCCCAAAAAGGATTAGCGACGTTGCTATGGCAGAGTTGGCTTCGATTTTCTCCACAGCGCCACTGCATCTCAAACATCCCTTGTCATGCACGCCAAAACTGTCTCTGGATCTGGAATTCCCGCATCAGCTCGAGCAACAGTGCACGTGAGTGGATGTCTGCCATAGATTCAAAGACAGTACCAGATCTTTTACAATAGCATCCCATTGGACAGGCCGGAGTTTATCCTGGCGCATCTTCTTGTGATTCAATTTTGAGACACAGAACAACTCGTCAGGTTCAACCTATGGCCGACATTGACCCCAAATTCCCTTGCTCGATGTATGTTTGTTGATCGTATCCACTGCCCCCCCAGCAGAAGTCCAACTGACAAAGGAATAGTATTATTGATCTTCCCCTACCTTCTGAGCGTCTGGCTTCGGCTGCCCTCCGCACACTTGAAGTCGACGCAGAATTATCCCCTCTGGTGCGCAGGACTTTCACTCTTGCAGCGCAAGATATCAGCGACAGAGAAAGTCATAGTGATGACAACATACACTCTGAGTCCGCTAAGACTGTGCTAAGAACAGAATACAAGGCAACAACGAATCGAATGCTTAGGGTTGCTGTCAACGGCTTCATGGAAAGCTTGAGTGTCGTGCTTGGTGTCATGGAGGAGCTGGATGTTGATGTTTTGTCTGCGCAAACATGAACATCAAGTTTGAGAAGAAGGGAAAGTACAGTTGCATCTGCAGTATGGCTGATCGACCTGAAAATGCCGTTTCTACTGCAGAATGCTTTCGATTACATCGTATGTGAAGCTTTTGTGAACGTTGATCATGCGCAAAAAGCACGGAGTGGCTCGGAAGTATTTCTTCAACAGAACATCCTGGAGAACCATGTTGAACAGCCACCGACTTACGGAACAGAATATCAGGTCTGTCCACAGCGTCTATCTGAAGAGTGTGCCTTATCGAGGCGTGCACTTCAGGTGACCCCGACACCTCTTGAGCGACGATATATGACACCGCTAACAGGTGAGCTAATGCCACTGTTGGCCGCCGTTGGCCGCCGTTGAGAGAAGCGTATTGCTGGATGACCGAACCACACATGCCAAAAAAATTTGATGGGGACAGCTCCTTGGTTGGTGAAGAAATGGACCTGACCTCCATACACTACGGATCTTAGAGTGACGTTAGAACTTTCTTATATCCAACCACTCGGATAAATCAATACAAAGCCATGTCTTTCTAAGGCCGTTGGCTTTCGTTGTGGACAGGTCAAGTAGCCAAATGAGGCTGGAGTGTGTGGTCGAGATGTCCTTGTCCGTCATATACTCGTGTAGGGAGAGAATCCGTATGCGACTGACGTGATTAGTCAATCCTCCCCGCCCTTATCCGTAGCGTCTGCTAGCTTCTTGCTTTCCTGTATATTAGTCAATGTCGCATATGGAACATTGAGTCTTGTGCTACGATATTTTGCATCTTGTGCTTCTGTGCATTGCAGATAAGATCCAGACCCCTTTGAAGACCGTGAATATATCGAAACGTTCCCCTCTGAAAGCATGCCAAAGAAGTTGGGTATCACCGTCCAGTCGTTGATCGGTTTAGGGTTTTCCGAATATTTCACAATGTCGCTGCTGGGAGGAATTTTGCCAAACTTCAATATGGTCGAGACGAGCTTCGACGCTTCATCGGTCTCTAGAGGATATCCCAGACAACTGCCTAATGAGTGAGCCCCGAAGGCATCTTTGGATGTCTCAGTAGTGGGTGGCCAGGATGGTGTACCAAAGAACTGGAGGGTGTCACCAGGGGTTGCAATCTGAGATATTCTGCGTTTGTCGACCACATCGATTCCAGAAGGAAAAGGGCTGTCGGACACATTGTCGATTGTAGTCGAAGGATCAAAGGAAAGAAGGCCTCTCTTTTTGCCCCAGCCGCCTCCGCCCCCCGTGACCTTGCGGAGCACACCGGTATTAAAAGCCTTCTGCCAGTCCCCGTGTGATGGCGCCGTGGCGCGCGGATTTTCTCCAGAATGTTTTGCTTCACTCGTGTTTGGCTTTTCGTCCCTGTGCTCGATATATGCAAAGATCTGAGTAGATGTAAGGTCGTGCTGGGATAAGAAATTTGCGACTGCCGGTTCCAACTCTGTGGACGCAGGCACTTCCGTCTGCTGTGATCCCGGCACGATTATCTGGCTGATCACATTTCCCATACTACCAGATACACATCTAGGCGACGTGATAGGTATGAGAGGAATGGACAAGATCTGCTCCTTATTGATATCTGGAGCGGTAACGCATATTGCCCGGAGTTTTGTCCGCGGAGATAATCTGATTTCGGTCGTTTCTGGTACAAGTTCAACCTTGGTACGGAACAATGTCGCCAGCTGTCCATTCGAAAAAAGTGTATTTGCTGGTTGCAGAGCTACAGACCAGCTGCCCTGGATTTCGTCAGAGGGCCGGCATTCGATATATTGAGATGGTGAAGAAATGGCCTCCTCTCCATTCCAAGGTGGCACTTCCTTGTCTCGAAGCGGTCCGCTGCTCACATGATAGCAAAAGCCTTCAGATGAGCCCCCATACCCATACGGGAGATCGGTTAGGCCCACAACAGGGCTAAGAGATCTTTTGTCAGCCAATCTGGGCAGCTGATCAACCACTGCGACAGCACAGTCGATGGAGACCTTATGACTGTTGTGTTGAAGGGTCTGCTGGCTCAATAACTGTTTCGATAATTCGGCGAGGAAAGGATGGCCTTCCTCTACCCAGGCCATGAGTCCTGTAGTCAAAAACAGCCTCAACCCAATCGTCACGTCGTCAATTTTGCGTTTTAACGGTGGGACTTTGTGTATAATATCATTATAAGTTGTGTTCAAAGTGTGGCGAAGGAAGGTCATAGAGCTTTGTGACTGCTGGGGTGCAGCGACTCCATTGTATCCAAGACTCTTCCTTGCTTTCGTGATTGACGTAGAAGCATTCCGGTATTGGTAGAGATATTCTTCCAAATGACGCATGTAATCCTGAGAATTGTGTCGACGAGGGTGTTGGGTTCTGCCAAATATGAACCATCTCTGCGAGCACGAAAGCCATGAATGTGTTGATATTTTTGATACCATGTTCATGAATGGAAGAGCATTCTGGCTATTTCACACACTCAGCAAACGTTATCAATCATCGGACTCGACATTTTACGTTTTTTTTCTCTAGTTAGTGTTAATACAAACTTGACGTTACAATCTAGGATCGACTTTTTGAATATTAGGGAAAACTCCGTGCTCAGGAACCTCGGTCCTGCCGTAGTCTAAAAATATTTTACCTTGTCAAGTAAGTCTCCTGACACAGTGCAGAACGACAGCCTGCTAAAGCCTCCCGAGGTAGACAATCAGGCTCGAACATACATATGTTTCTGATAAGATGGCGATGATTCTCAAACGTGTCTAACACTTCCGAAGATAACGTAACATTAAAGGTCTACATGTCATGAATCTAATTACCGAGTAGAGCGGAACAAGAAAGCGCAGCTATAGATCAGGCAAAGGACATGGAGGACAGTGTTTAGATGCGAAATATTACTTTGTGTGTGAATCTCAAGTGTCCCTAACGCCACGCTAAATGCTACCGCTGGTACGCTTTGGTAAAGTAATGTATGATACATCGAGTTGATTGCTCAACTACGGCCAGGAGAGTCCCAGATATTTCTCTCCTCATTTAGGGACCCATACTCTGGTTGCTTATTCTTTCGATCTGTTTCCTCAAAGTCTTCCTCGTCGTCGCCCACAGCAAACTCAGGAGGCTCTGTGGAAGGAACATCAGCCGGCTCAAAGCCTTCCCGAATCTCTTCACCCTCTGAGACCTCGTCGTCCCCGTATGTTCGCCTATGGATAATGATCAGTACGAAATGAGTTTCGGGGTGAAGGTAGCATACACAAATAGACGTGTTTCCTCTTCATTCCATTTGGCTCCTCCTTCCTTCCTTGCCCGGACACGCTCAGCTTCTTCGGCTTGCGTGTCTTCTACAACAAGGTCGACGAGTTGACTGCGGCCGGATTGGGACGAATTTTCGCTTTTACTAGACTCTGTTCTCGCAAGTCGAGATCCCTCCAATTTGGACCCTACACCAGTGGTTCTCTGACGTGATCGGGACCCCGAGCCATGTTTGCCCTTCTGTATGCTGTCTCTCAGCTCCGACCGCCTCCGCTCTTCATGAGCTTTGGTGGGCTGAAGCAAATTTCGATTCGTAGCAGGGGTGATAATCTCTGGATCCTGCTCCATCCATCGTCTCCGTGAAGGTGTATGAGCTGTGATGACAGGGTACTGGTGTCTGATGTATCAGCTAAACGGTCACCTGTAAGTCGGGAAACTTACGTGATAGTCACCAAATTCCATCGCACGAGCAGATGTATACAAGCTTTCATCCTCGTCGTCAATGGCAATCTCGAGGTCTGGGTCTGTAGCTCTATAGTCGTGTGCCGCGTTGCGATTCCCCGATCTTGCCGCTCCTCTCTCACGGCTCGAACTCGCACTGGACGCACCCAAGAGAGGGGTACGGCTGTTAACTTCGCCTGGTTTTGGAATCCAATATTTTCGTTTACCTTCTCTGTCATACCTCAAGCCAGCCATCATCCGTGCTTCACGAGATGCAGATTGCTCGTGGGCAAGCACGTTATCGCCACTGTCAAAAGCCCTGTAGCCATAATTCGAGCCACCAAAGGTCTCTTTGGTATCCTCGATCAAATCCCTCACTCCGAAAGCATCTCGAGCGGCATATTTGACTGGCATACGCGCAGCCGAGATGGTAACATCAGCATAGTCATGCCATGAAAATGCATACCAGTGAGACATAGCAAAGATAGGCATTTCAAAGCAAATGAGCGCATCTTGTATTGCTGCTGCAAGATTGTCGGCCGAATAACCCGGTACATCGTTGGGGATTGCTCCGAGCCACTGGATAATTGAGAGGAGGAAGCCTTGCCAATACGAGGCAAAGATGATAAGTTTGATACAAAGGAATTTGGGCATGGGCCGGAACGGTTTGAGATCCTCGTGCATGCAAACCCAGAACATGGCTAGGGAGTAGAGACTGAGTGTCACGCTGACGTTGTAAAGGATTCCTGTCCAGAGATATCCAGAGTCAACACCTAGATAGCCTTCTTTGTAGGTATGCGTAGCCTTCATTATAATCGTCGCGAAAGCGAGTATTGGCTTGAGCCAAGCGTATTGCAGAATACCTCTCTTGATAGCAAGGAACGTGTGTGGGTCCGAAATATCAACAGGAGGGAGGTGACCAAGTGGCCAAGGATGATGCACGGGACGACGACCATGCATCATTATTATGAGCGAGCGCTCACCGCCAATGAAATTGATCAGGAGTTGAAAAAAGGTATAGATGGTGAAGGCCTAAGATTGTCGTTTCATTAGCAACGGTAGACACCGCAAAGCATGCCTACGAACCTCATAGATATCGCGCAAAGGATCCAACCAAAACGCAGCTTTTATTGACATGATGCTTCCCCAGGAAGATGCGGAATAGATAGGAACCCTGTACGTCTTAGTGGCCGTCCTCGTGGATAGAGACAAAACGTCCAGACTAACATGATGAGTATGCGCACAACATATCGTTGCAGAAGAGGTTTGCGATAATTTTTTCTGTGCAAATTTGTGAGCTTCGTCAAATTTACGGAACCTGAGGGACAAACAATTGTAGCCATATTGATCTGTGGACAATAGTCAGTACATGGATTTCTTGAGAGAGGCAATATGATAGCTTACACCAGTGATAAAAGGGTGGCGACCAAAGCCGCGACACCGGCGAGCACAATTGTGACAGCTGTTAACTTGTTGCCTGTACCTTGAGTACTCCTCATGCGGAACTGATCCTGTACATATCCCATGTTGTCCATTGTGACTCGCTCTGTTTTGGCGCCTAGGCAACGTCGAATACAATGTCGCTACCTCCTCATGACGAATGTGAAACCAATGGCATATGCTCTCGCAAGGTCTGCTGATAGTAAGGAACGAGCTCAACGCGTAGGAAGGGGGATGTGCGCTATTGAGCTTACTTTGACGGACAGAGAAAAGAAGCTGCTGTGGTTGTAAGCTTCTCTAGATGTTGTAGCTTGTGTTATCTTGAGGCCAGGACCCGGGTTTAGTTTACATATTGTATGAACATAGTTGGGAAAAGTAAGTTTAGACTCGTGAGCTTGTGACGTGCCTTCCCCAGCGGCCGCGTGGTTTGCTTCACAGAAGAGATGTGGGGAGCAAGTAGTTGACGCGGAGAAGTTTACCTGCCGCTGAGGTTGATACAGTATACAGACCCAAGAGAGATCGCATTTCTAAAAGATGAATCTAGGGTGTCTTTCGACGCCATTCGCAATGCCTGTATTTCCTGCCATCGATACTTCACCAAGAAATGACGCAATTCCTTGACTTGCGGAATCTTTGAGCTGAGATACGTGGTCCGACAAGTCGAAGACGTACAACTGCTTGCCTGGAAATGTACATTGGCCATGACCGTGACCAAACGGCATCACTACTGGACTCCAGCCTCTCGCTGCAGTGACGCATTCGCTGAACAGCAATGGCGGGCACGGAGGGCCTCACCGCGCAACCATTGACTGCCGGCCATGCATTCAACTGGTAGGCTGTCCAGGGAGGCTCTGGATTTCAAAGACTGACTTTTCACAGGGTACTGCTGATAGAGTTAATCGTTTGTGGGATCCTGTAGGAATCCGAGCTTTAGGTAGAGAATGCAAACGCTGATTCTTCTCTAGGGCCCTGTTCTTCTTGTTCTATTTCAACCGTCTGTTCGCGACGCTTATCTCATATGCTCTTCGCGCATACACCTGGCATAAGTTTAGGGTTCATATCGATATACAGGCACTGCAATTCTCCCTGCTAGGCGGCCGGTTATTCCTGAAAGGTGTTCGATATTATGGCGAGAACGAGACGATCTTCATACACTATGGACACATCACATGGAGGTATTGGTTGCGCGGTGTTAAGCATGTCGACCTCAACCGATTCCATATGCAGACTGAACCGGTGCAGTCGGCAAAACACAGTGAAAAGGACGCGGAGAGTTCTACTCGGCAATCTTATACAAATATTGAGACAGGCGGACTCGACCAAGAGGATGAGAAACCTTGTCGTATTGCGATTCATATCTCTGGCCTAGAATGGTTCCTTTATAACCGCTCACCAGCCTACGAGGCAATTTTGAAAGCCACTAATGCCTCAAAACCAAAGGAAAAGCCAGCGGAAGACAGTCCACATGCTACGGGGAACGATGCTTTGAGACACTCGGATTCTGGACCAACTCATCGGCCCAAAAGACTTTCTAAACAGTCACGCAAGTCTGAAAATACTGATGGGAGCGTAACTGGGCGGAACTCGTTATCTAGCAATGGGGGCAATTCATCTGGTCCTGGCAAGAAAATAATACCTGCTAGCGACAATGTGTCAATGATTCCGCACGAAGATCATCGAAACTCGCAAGCTGGTAGTCCATCGTTTCTTTCGCTACTGCCTATCTGGGTCCAGTGTAACCGGGGCGCTATAATTTTAGGGAATGAGAATACCAAAGTCCTGCTCTCAACAACCTTTGATAAAGCGGAAGGCAAACTCGATGCAAGTTCAGCCGGCCCTCTCGACATTTACCGCCAGATGTTCAAGTTCGACTTTTCCCATCCAATAATTCAGATGAAGCCGAATCCTGATTTCAAGTCATCTCAGACCCAGACTGCGGAAATGCTAGGCGAGGAACATAAACACACTGGGGTTAAAAGCCGACATCGGCTTCCTAGATGGCATGTCCAAAGGAGAGGTCGCCATGTTGTGCGGTCGTTGCGTGATTTGATACCTTACTTTAGACGGTCTATTGAATCTTTCGTGACCTCGTCGTCAAGTGCACAATATGACGACATAAACATGAACGACAACTCCATAAATTCGGAAGGTGACCGCTGGTTTGGATTGACGCGATATATGGATGAAGCCACGCAAGACGACCATGAGGTCTGGAGTCACATAGAGTACGCAAGGTTCTCAACCTTAGTGGACTGTCCAAGCATAGGTGTCAACTTCTACTGGGATGTGCCCGGTCCCGTCCGAATGCAGCATCACAGCTCCTCCGACGACTCTGAAATGTCTAGTGTATCTCATATAGTCAATGGAGCAGAGCAACCAATGTATGGAATGGACATCACGGTCAAGGGCGGCACCATCAACTATGGACCATGGGCCGATAGAGCGAGGGCTGAAATCCAGAACGTGTTCTTTCCAAACGCGTTCCAAAATGTAGCGCCTGCTGAGCCGCTCAAAGTAGGAGAAAACAGACTCAGCACTACATTCGTCATGCGCATCGAGATCGAGACCGAGACAACCATTCGAATTGCAACACGGGAGAGCTCGAAAGATTGGCAATGGAGAAGGCGCGCGGAAGCGGTCCGTGGAGCAGCTCGCCTCAAACGCTCGAAAAACAAACGACACGTGAGGAAAAAGAATAGTAAAAGTGGCGTCGGCCCAGATATCAGGCCTTTTGGCTGGCTAGCTTTATCAATTGACCCAGACTCGAGTGTGTCATTCGAGATGGACATGCTCCCTGGAAAGACAGAATACAGCACCAATGTTCTAGTCGATCTTGTTGGAACACGCATGACGTCCAGTGTAAACCATGGCCTCCTTTGGCGGTGTGGACCTCAGAGGCTGCGGTGCGATTTGCCAAATCCCTTGGCTTGGAACGACCTGCGTGAATGGACATTTTCCATTCATAGCCAGTCCCTGGAGTTTTTCATTCTACGGGATCACATGTTTCTGCTCACCGATTTGATAAATGACTGGAGTAGTGGGCCGCCCCCTGAGTATCTGACCTTTGTGCCTTTCAAATACAATGTCAATCTTGACTTTTCTAACCTCAAGCTGTACTTGAACACTAACGATGCTAATATCATTGATGATCCATCTGATCCGGCGGATAACAACTTCCTTATACTTGGAGGCCGAAGTCTTACGTCAAATCTACAGATTCCTCTTGACAAATTCCGACCATCTCAGAACAGTATCAAGTTCAATGCCGAGCTTAAAAATGCCAGCCTCGATTTGACGTGTCCATCATGGAATACTTTCTACACATTTCTTGATGGGCGGTCTCAAGCAACATTGAAGCAGCTGACACTTGATGGGTCTTACAACTATTATCTCGCAACTTCTCCTGCCTTGACCGATTCACTTATTCTGAATCTAAAGGGATCTGCTCCGAAGATTTATCTTTATGGATTTCTCATTCGACAATTCATGAAAGTGAAGGACAACTATTTTGGTGACGATCTTCACTTCCGTACTCTTGCAGAATTCCAAGAAAATATTGCAGCTAAGGAGCCGCTGACTGCCCACGATATTCAGTCTCAAAAGAAGGACAATGACCTAGACGTAATGCTCACAGTCCAAGCGGATCAGGGCGGTGTCATTCTGCCAGGAAATCTATATGCCCGTAGGGAAAACATCCAGCTTGACGTCTTGCAGGTCGAAGCTGATCTGAGGTTTACCAATTATTATATGGATATGGATGCACGTTTCAGCCCCATCGAGGCATCCGTCGAGACGATTGCACCCGGCCCTGATGGCGATTTGAACTTTTCAACCTCCAATGTTCAGCTATTCGTGGATGGCATCGAGATATATGGCCACAGGCTGTTCGGCTTGCCTCCTACCGAACCAACTTACGTGTGCAATTGGGACTTTCATGTTGGCAATATTCTGGGGGAATGCTCAACAGCATTTCTCCATACACTGATTGCTAGCATTAGAGCTCTGACTTTCTCTCTCGACGACGACGAGAATGCGTTACCTGAAACTCAGCCAACGACTATTCATGATGTAACATTTCTCCGTGCTTATATTGGATCTGTAAGAGTATGGGTACTGATTGGAGATGCTGCGCTATTACTTAGCGCCGGGGCGTCCCAGATAACCCTTCAAGACTGGGCGGACAATCTATTCTCTGGACGCGTGACACTATCGGTACCAGATATTGTCATTGCTACAGTGGACCGCAGCTTAGCAAATGCCCGTCGAGAGCGAGGACTGACGACAGTGCCAGCGAGTGGCGCCCTTGCCACATCTCTACAACTTAAGCTCCTGAATCGTAGCACTGACTTTGAAAAGAATCGGGACTTACAGAGCCAGCATATACGATTACATGATCAGCGAACACAGCGAGTACCTTGGATGACTGGGTCTAATGCTGCGATTCCTATGGCCAACACAAAACACGCACCACCAGCAATGTCATCCCCGTCGATGCCTTCTCCGGTCGGGCAACTGGGACGCCCTGAAACAGGCACAACGAAATTACGTAAAAGTTCGTTTATATCTACTGAATCTCTACGTCGAGGTCGAGGTAGCAAGGGCAATGGAAACGGATTTTCCAGATTGCCGAAGAGTACCGTCATATCGCGGATCAATCAACGTAATGTTGAGCACGACAGCCAGACTCAAATTACAAGAGATGTTCCTGAAGCAGTCACAGTTAGCTACTCTAGTCCCTGGAGTCCTCCATATTTCAGTCTGGCCCATCTCGAGCCGGATCTTGCAGAGCTGCCCGAGATAACGGATATCAAGCAGCGACACATCGTTGATACTCCAGATGATTTTGTTTTTGACAATGATGAAGACATTAGTCGCCGCAGTGTCCTTTGCACATTTGATCAGGCCGTGGTCTGTTTTCTAACACCTGCAGTGTTCCAGACTGTCTCGCTTTTACTAGAAGACCTCGCACCGAAGCATCCGGCGGATTTGCTAGACATGCTGCAAATTGACTGTGTTTCCCAACTCATTGCGGATAAGAAGCTCTCATCACAGCTTAAGAGCACGCTTGATGTCAGAATAGTCCTTCCCTACATGCAGATTCGCGCCATAAATTCCCACCAAGTCGCTCGGAACGGCCTAGAGCAAACTGAGCAAGACATATATACGGGCATAGTATCTAATCTTGACTGCAACCTTAGATTAATTAACAAACGCCCTACAGTCCCTGGAACCACCATCTTTAAACGTTCATGGATGGCTTATATAGCATCCGAAGAATTGGCTGTCATTGTCTCAGGGAAGCACTTTGACTCACAGTACGATGAGACGGCACTACAGACTTCGATACAGGACACTGCATTTTGGACAATCGCAGATGATACCACGGTGGCCAATGTCCAAGTACGGACTGTCAATCTTGAAACGTGGAGCCGAACAGTTGATCTCCTTACGAGCTTAATACAGAGGACTATCTTTGTGGTGGAAGATATTGCGGCTGTTCTCGAGGGTAGTGCCCATAAGCCGAAGGACTCCCTGCGAAGTCTTACTTACAGCCTGACAATGAACGGAAACAACTTACCTGATCCACCTTTCTTGACGAGGCCATCCTACGTCCTTCGCACGGCTACCGACCATCTTAGGACAAACGACACATGGAAGATTGTGTCCAGGTTGCATTATATGTACGAGAGCCTACCTGACACTGTGAAAGAGAAGATGGTCGCAGATATCGCAAATGGCGTGGCACAATACCCAGCGGATGCGCAAGAACATGTGATTGCAAGCTTGGACCAGTGGCGTGCTTGGGAGTTGGCGCAGGTGGATCGTAGTCTTGTCATGGAACAGATATGGGGTCTCACGTCTCCCACATCCGAAATGACTTCGAGTGATATTCGGTGTACCGTATCAGTGGGTGGGACTCGTCTATTACTTGACCCAGGGCCAAGGCAGAATGAAATCGCTTTTGGCGACCTTGAGACGGTTCTTTCAATGAGGCAGAAAGCAGACGACCATGAACCTGATGTTGTAAGACAAAATATTGGCCTCCGCGCATATTGTGATAAATCATCGATTCGGCTAAATTGGGAAATCTGTGGTCTTTTGGAAGATACACTCACCATGCTGAATGATGGGCAAACTGTTCGAACACAACCATCGACAACCAAGCCAAACACAAATCGCCATATCCGCATCATTCAAGACGCTCAAATTGTGGTCGGTACGGATCTTGGCATTGTGACTCTGGATAGCGTTAATTTGAAGGTCACTTTACTGGCAAAGAGCCTGAGGGGCTCTTTGATGCATTTATCACCCGGATTAGAACAGACATCACCGAATACGAGTTTACTACTTGGTGCTGCTTCTGCTTCTGCAGACATTCTCAACGAGGACCGCGTTCTTTTGTCGTGGAGACTTCGTGCGCCCAATGTGCATTGCTCTTTTTCCCCGATAGTTGCTACGACCGCTCCAACCGATTTGAAGATTGTGGCAAATTGCCAGAAGATACACTTCTCCACCAAGGCAGATATCACAAGGCTAACCGAAGTTGTCGGTAGAATCGTTGAAGATGAAGTGCAGTTCTTCATCTCGGTGTCTAAAATGCTCAAACAGCGAAACAACCAAGCAGATCAAGTGAAAGAGAAACAAAGAACCTCGGACGTCTGCCTTTCTGTCGCCTTGTTCCTTGATAACTACCATCTCAGTATACTGTTCCTACCAACGTTGAGTTACGTAATAGTCGGCGATATCGCGCGCTCTTCTGTGACCACTGAGAGGAACGGCGAATTGACTATTGATTTTGATCTACAGAAACACAGCCACAGCTTTCATTCGAAGCGGACTAAAAGCAGAACAGCCTTTTCGACACTCAAGTTACCTCCCATCAATGGACGTGTTAATGTTGCAAGGCAAGCTCAGGCCTCTGTGGTTATGATTGACCTGACCATCGAGAAAGTCAAGCTTGATGGAGGTGCCCTCAGCGCACTGATAGATGCAGGTGGCCGGCCAGAACTCAGTCGGGCTCTCAAAGAGTCCAGACTAAGTGTGGAGAGAATACAGTCTCACGTCGGCTCGATGTTCACTTCCCAAGGTAGTAACACGGCGGAAGAACGTACCGCAGTGTCGACCGAGAGACCATTTATCTATATTGCAAAAGTGACATTGGCTGGTTTGAGTGTTCTGACCAGCGCTCCAACAACATCAGCGGAACTTGGCTCCTCGGCTGACCTGGAATTTGAGCTATCCTTAATTCGTCTGAAGCTTCATAACAAGCGAGACGACCGGGTCGCCGCCTTCACAAAGCCACAATTTGACATTGATCTACGCCAGATTTCTTTAGAGCTTCGGCAACGGCAAGAAAAACAGGTGGTACAGCAGTTTGGGTCTTTGAAGCTTGCTGCAGTTGCGAGTGGACATACAGAGCTGGACGATGGTGAACATGAACTCCAAAATTATAGACTGGCAAGTGGCGGACTGGATATTGTTCTATTTCCAGAGACCGCGACTCTTATCACACGTATTGCATACCATATGCAGGAAAGAATCAAAGGCCTAGACCTTTCTCATGACTATCGACCAGTTGAAAAACTTCGACGACTTACTAGACCCGAACTGTTTGATCGTTCTGAAAAACAGCTCCCAGAACCGGAGGAAAGCGATACTGTACCATCCGCCGCACTACTCGATTCCACCTTTTCCATTGAGCTAGCTGCGATACAAGCAAGCTGGGTTGTTCCAGATGATACACTGCTGTCTCCCGGAAGGAGGCAGGAAGATTTAGTTTTCTCTATCAGGAAGATTGATTTGAGCACCAAGCGAGAGAATTCTGCCCGTCTTGCAATTGATGATCTCCGACTCCAGATGGTTCCCAAGATGACTGATAAAAGTCAACGTAGCATGAACTCGGCTTTGTTGCCCGAGATCGTGTTCAACGTTGCATACTACGCGTCTCGGGAGGATTGGCGACTAGCCTTTCAAGCTGCCGGTAAAGCTTTAGATCTTCGTCTGACTAGCGACTTCATCTTGCCTGCCAGTTCTCTCCAAGCTTCCTTCGCGGCAACAAGCCATGTTTTGCGCAACGCGGAAGTCTTCACGTCTTCTTCAGCGCATAGAGGGGACTCTAAACCTCACCTGTTCGGGAAGAAAAGGCTCTCCTCACTACTCATTGATGCCGACTTTGCAGGTGCCGTGGTTGCGGTGCAGGAACGGCCATTAGAAGAACGAAAGTCCGCCTTCAGTTTAATTAAAGGCAGTCGAAGGACAAAAGCAACACGTTACGAGCAATTCGTGCAGGGCGAACCTACTGGAAGGGCAATGTTACGGGCCCCTGGTGTAGCATTCAAGGTCGAATTCAAGGATAACGGTACCTCCGACCCTTCGCTCAGGGCAGAGGTAAAAGTCGCGGGTTCGAAGAACGTGCTCGAACCTACTGTCGTGCCCCTGATACTGGAAATATATGCAAGCATTAAGGAAGCTGTCGGAGACAGCCAAGAAACTGGCAATAGCACAAAGCTCGAAGCGACAAAAGCGATCAGTGAGGGAACCATGACAAACGGGGATCCTTCTGCAATTCTGGGTAAGACGACACTGAATCTCGGCTTATGGGTCGAAGAACAAGAGTTCAGCTTGACCTGCCAGCCGATTGCAAGAGTAGCCGCTACTGCACGTTTTGATGATATCTTTATCGCCATGAATACGGTGCAATCCGAGCAAACTAGATTCTTCTCTATGCTCGTCTCGCTAAATGCTCTAGCAGCATCCGTACAACATGTGTATTCCAGAGAGTCTACAGCAAGCTTTGACGTGCAGTCCATCAATGTCTCCTTAATGAATAGCAAGCACATCAGCTCGGCCAATGGTCTCTCGGCTATTGTCAACGTAAGTCCGATGAAAATGATGGTGAATGCTAAGCAGGTCCAAGACTTCTTGCTTTTCCGGGAAATTTGGTACCCTCCAGAGGTCCGGAAGTCCACACGAACCCCAGCAACATCTGCACACGCAGATTCTCAAGCGTTTGCGGTGCAACGTTATCAGCAAGTTGCCGCTACTTCTGCGTTTCCCCTGAACGCAATTTTGGCTATTGCCGACCTTGCCGTTGAAATAGATCTGGGCCAAGGCCTGGGAAAGATGACGTTGTCTATTTCAAAATTGTGGACTTCGTCAAAGAAAAGCTCTGACTTGGAACAGAATCTCTGTCTCGGCTTTGACAGAATATCAATCGACACTACAGGACGCATGAGCGGATTCATCCAATTGCAAAACTTTCAGCTTCGCACCTCGATAAAATGGCCATCAAAGCAGGAACTTAGAGCCACTCCATTGATCCAAGCATCTGCACGCTTTGATGGCCTACGTGTTAAGGCGGTCTTCGATTACCAACCATTTTTTATCGCTGATGTGACGGCCTTTGAGTTCATGATGTTCAATGTGAGAGAGCAAGACGGAGCCAATGATCGCCTTGTCGGGATCCTCGAAGGCGACAAAGTGCAGGTGTACTGCACGACCGCTAGTGCATCCCTGGGTCTTGCACTGTACCAAGCGATCCTGCGACTTGTTCAGGAAAAGCAGGCTGCTTATGAATCTTCTATCCGAGAACTCGACAAATTTCTCCGGCGAAGATCGGTATTCCCCTCCGCCGCGTGGTCGATTACAGGTGCTTCGACTGGAGACCCTTCCGCAGCTCTGGACGAAGAAAAAATGCCACACTCTTTACACACAGACGTCGTTGTAACCCTTAAGGCAGTCAACATTGGAGCATTTCCTGGCTCGTTTTTTGACAGCCAGATATTCAAAATCGAAGCCTCGAACTCTGAAGCGCGATTTGGCGTTGCTATCAAACATGGTCGCACTCATAGCGGCCTCGGTCTGACACTTGGTCAACTTCGCGTCGCTCTCTCGGGGGTAAACCGCAGCACAACGAAGGCTTTCGGGGAAGTCTCGGTAGGAGACGTGGTCAAAACCGCCACAGGCTCTCGGGGCGGTACTATCCTCAAAGTCCCTAAAGTTGTTGCTCAAATGGAAACCTGGCAATCGACGTCATCCAACCACATCGACTTCATCTTCAAATCGAAGTTCGAAGGAAAGGTTGATGTCGGCTGGAACTATTCTCGCATCAGCTTCATCCGTAGCATGTGGTCCACTCACGCCCAAGCATTGGCGTCCCGACTCGGAAAACCCCTTCCCCAATCCGCGGTCCAGATTACCGGCGGGCTACCTCCCAAATCCGACTCTTCCGACCCTTCGTCAACCGACCATCATCCCGAAAACGGCCAAGAAAAAATCACAGCAGTCGTCAATGTCCCTCAATCGAGGTTCGAGTATACAGCCCTCGAACCCCCCATTATTGAGACCCCACAGCTGAGGGATATGGGTGAAGCTACCCCGCCATTGGAATGGATCGGTCTGCATCGAGACCGATTACCGAATTTGACGCATCAGATTATTATCGTGACTTTGTTGGAAGTCGCGAAGGAGGTAGAGGATGCTTATCGGAGAATCTTGGGGGCCACTTAATCATCGAACATTACAATGGAAATGTTTGCCCCTGACAAGGCAAACTAGGGATTACTTTTTTGAATCGTGCCCCTCACTTACCATGTTCTGCACAACTTATTCCTTCAACACCCTCGTCACTTGTACATACACAGCTGGGGTCCTTTGGGGGCGGAGACATTTCCACAACTACAGTACTCTCGTTCGCCCAGAGAAACCCCTTTCTCTCTTTCCCTCTTCACAATATCCCCCATTCTCGGATCCAAAAGATATCAACATACATAATCACACATAGCGAGGGTGCAGATGATTTTCAATATTTCTTTTTCCCCCCCCTTTTTCAAACCAAGGGACTCCTTTTTTTGGCTGTACATTAATCAATAAATAGTGATTTAAATTTTAAAATTAAAAATTTTATTTATCTATTTCATTATCTAGATCAACAATATTGAGATGAAGTGATGAATGGACGATACGTGAGGGGAATCATGTTTCTATAGTTAGTTATATAAATAATTTTTGCGAAAAAAACAAATCAGTTCCAAAAAAAAATTAAAAATAAACTTGAAAAGGGAGTAAATATCAAGAAACTTTGTTTTGCTTCCCTTCCCTTCTTCCCTTCCTGCTTTCCGTGTGGATAATAATGTAAGTATGACGGACTGACTGACCGGCTGGCTGACGGGAAGATTGACTGAGTGTACAAATTGTGCAGAGGAAGGCGGGGAGGCTGTGACTTTATTTACGTATGTAGTCGAGCATGAATGAAATGAAGTAGTAAGATGGATGAGAAATGGAGGATTGGAAATGGGTGTATGAAAGATGACGACGAGTGAACATAACATATCAAATCAAATAAGAAGATGAACTCCACCCTTCTTGGGGGTTTGTTCGATGCGAAATCGCTTATCCTGCCTGCCTGCCTGCTTGTCCGCCTTCCCAGTTCCTTTCATGGATCTTTGACTCTTTTTCTTACTATCATTCTCGTCTTCTATCAGAGGGAAGAAAAATGCAGAATGAATTTTTTGTTCCACAAGACAGGACGTGCTGTGAGCCTCCCATATCTGAACAAACCTCATCAACTTTCGGTGCAAATTGTCCGACCCGTACCACTACCCTTCCCTCTACAGATCGATTAGACTTCCTCCCTGCGCCTGACCTGCTGGCCTGGCTCCGAAGGGGTTGTTGTTCATATTCGATTGACCGAATCCGCCGCCATAAGCCGCTTGATTTGGAACTTGTTGAGCATAACCTGTGGCCTGCGATGAAAAGAAAGGGTTATTTCCTGCCGCACCGGTTTGAGCTGCTCTGAGTCTGTCCATCCCTTGACCAGCTGAATTGACGAATGTCCCAGGTGCAGTATGTTGAGCAGGAATGCGGAGATCGCCCGTGTTTCCGAAGGTGTCTTGGCCTTCACCCGAGGCGAGGAGAGCGTTGAGTCTTTCGTGTTGAGGGTTCATAGGTTTGGACGGTGTAGTTTGCTGTGATTGTTGCATGGGCGGAGCTTGGAAGTTGGAAATCGGGTTGGGGGAGGCGGCGATGGGTCGGGATGCGTTGAATGATGTTGTTGCCATCGATTCTGAAAGCGAGTCTAGCGTTGGAGGGCTGGTCTTGGTGCTCTGTGGCTGCGGGCGACCAAAGCCACTAGCAAATGGGTTGTTTGAGCCAGTTGGCATCGGCTTCAAAGCGTCTGCCTGTTGTTGGTTATTGGTAGCCCAAGGATTATGGCTGCCAGCTTGGGGGTATTGTTGCTGCGGGGATTGCTGACCAAAGGTGTTATTGTTTGGTTGTGCATATGGGTTGTTGAATGCCGTTTGCTGTGGTTGAATCGTATTTTGTTGTTGGAGGAACGGCTGCTGACCAAATTGATCATACCCAGTAGGCGGAGCCCCGAAGCCATTCGTATATCCGTTTTGATAGCCAGTCGGCTGGGCATATTGGTTATTGAGGTAGCCAGTTGTTTGTGGTTGTTGATTTATTGGATTACCAAACCAATCCACCTGAGATTGTTGCTGATAGCCTTGGTTCCAACCCGTAGGCTGAGGTTGGGCTGGAGCTGGAGTATCATCAAATAATGACGCCGCATTCTTGTCTTCCAATTCGCGCCGGCGCAACTCCTCTTCCTCTTTACTTAGTCGGATAGCCTTTGCGAGATCGTCATCATCTGTCTCCGTGACGGTCTTTGCCTTTCTTCTCCTCTCTTCTTCCTCGGCCTCGTGTTTGCTTGCCTCAACAGCGAGACGGAATTCGGTATCATCATCATCTCTTTGAGGCCGGCGGCGCGGTGGTGGACCAGCAATAGCTTCAGGTCGATATTCGTCAATGCCCTGCACCCTGGACTTCCATAATTTGCGATCTGAACGCTCGCTTCGCAGTCGATCTTCATCCATGATCAACGATGTGAGTTCTTTGGCGGAAACGCGGACTAGTCACGGTCAAAAATCCGTCCTCACGGAGATACTTCAAAAAGCTTACCATTCTGGCCGACATCTCTGCCCTCTTCATCGATGTACTGAAACTCCCGAAGCGTCTTGATGATGTAGACATTCTTCCGAGCCCATGTCACCACCAGTTCGGATCCTTCGTGCAAGCAGTAATCAAGCACCTTCAACGACTTGAGCACATGTCGCCAATTTTTACCTTTATCATTCAGGCGCTTGTCCAACATATCCATAATCTCGTAGAAATCACTAGGACTGTACTTCCATCAGCACCGTAACGCTCGCCATCAGGACAGTCTTACTTGTTGAAGGTCATGGCAGCAATCTCTGTCATGTCGGTCCCGGTCGGACCCCATGGGTCATTGCTCGTCGCTACGGTCGATAGTCAGCTTGTGATGCCGCTTCCGCTGGTACTGTTCGACACATACCATTACGAACCTTTACCTGCACCGAAGAATAGCCCTTTGTGACGTTTTTGACGGTTCTCACAACCTTCGACATGCCTCTCTGTGGTGTCGGAGTGTATCCGAGGGATCCTGCTCGATCGCGAGATATCGATGGTTGAACAGGGGTTGGTTAAGGGTCTGGCGTGATCGCCTGTTCGGTAGGACCAGGGGAGGGGCTGACGACGATGATGATGCAGGCGAGCGCAGGCAGATAACAGGGTATTGTGGGGAGTGGGATGGCAGCAATAGGGGGTGAAGCAGGCACTGCGATGGAGTTTGGTCAATGGGAAGAAGTTCGTGGTTCGCTCTTTTTGAGACTAGTGTGACGTAGAAGAAAGTGGCTATGGACGGAGTGCCAAGAGGTCGCCGCCGACTTTGATTATGGACGACGATAAAGGCAAACGGCAAAGGCTGGGATGGCAAGGCAGCGCAGTAGCGGGCACGAAGTCTCTTTTATTCCTCGTTCCTTCTCTGACAGGGATTCAAACGCAGTTACGATGTTCGAGAAATGATCTGATTTGATGGGAAATACAATAAATTAGATCGGAAAGAAGACTTTCTGTTCTTCTTGCTGGTGCTGATGATGGTGATGGTGATGGTGATGAAAATCAGTTTCAGTCATTGGGAGACCGTGGAGACGGAGGAGGGAGGAGGGAGGAGTTGAGTGGGCTGTAGGAACGGCACTATGTGCTGTACTATGTAATTGTAATTACAGTAATGACCTACATACATAGTATGTAATTACTGTAGATAGATACTTTGACCACTACTGTATGTACATATGTACTGTGCCGTCAGGGTGCATGCGCGTTTTACTTTTAGGTTGCTTCTCAATTACAAGCATATATGTAACGGAAGTTGCAGGGAAGATTCCTGCCATTTTTGGCGGTACGAGCCGCCGTGTTCAATGACAGTACATACATGTATTACATTGGGGATCAGATATTCATGCCCATGAATATCAACACAGTCTTGGGATGTAGCAGGCGAAACACTTGCTTCCCATTGATTCGTTCTACACCGCAATATAATAGTAGTTGGAGTTCATGCAGTGTCAAATCCTCTCGACGATAATTCAGCCGAGGTCTATTCATACCAGATATCCCATACAATCGAAAGGCCCAGCTTTTGCGCTGTAAACATTGTGCTAGTGGGAGAATTTGTAGCAGCTGATGGACAATATCGTGCGAAAGAGTTGTTCTTGATTCCTTTTCATATGAGATATATTCATACAGGTTGTGTACAGGGGCCCGTGTCCTTCCAGGACATTGAGAAGCCCATGAGCCGCGGGCTTCAGGCTGGTGACCTTTTTTCAACACCGGCGCTCGAAGCGTAGAGAGTCTTAAGGGTTAAACATCCACGTTACGCTTCTTGTCTCATCTTCTCAGCATCCCCTTTGGCCTTCCTCAGCATTTGCTCGTGCATCTTCATCGCCTCCACGCTCTTCCTCACCCTTTCTCGATCTATCTCCGATTGCCGCCGGAATACCTGTAATTCTTCCTTTCTCTTCTTGTCCTCTTCGCTTATTGGCACACTGACAGCGCCAATTTCATTCTTTAGCCAACTCCATATCTTTGCGGCGCTTTTGCCTCGACAGTCAAATGTTGCCGTCCGTGTCGAGGTTGCGTAGTTTTTGTTCTGTTCAGATGCTGCAGGCGACTTGCTGCCTGATGGAATGGATGTGGCTTGTGTGGGAAGATAGTCCTCATATGATTTCCCTTCTTCAAAGGCCGTTATAGATTCGTCGAAATGTACGGTTATTGAAGCCTCTGCGTCGCTCACGGGTGTAATCGACTTTCGCTCGCCTGATATGCTCTGTTCTACCTCTGTGGTAGCTTCCCCGGTATGGTTTGCCCCTTCAACGTGCCCCTTCTTCACATTTCCCCCGACATGATCATGCGCAACGGATATGGGTAAAGCTGGATTGTAAAATTTTAATCTCTGAAGGTGTTGACGCCAAAATATTCGAGAGCCATGATACTTTGCGTTGAAGGTCCCCGGTCCTAGTGGATGAGTGAGGTGTATGCGCGTTACGAAAGGTATTTTTGAACTTGGGGGAGCAATCTTCGCGGCACCGGGGCCGTTACGGATCTTAAGAAGACGCTGCAAACGCGATGGTTAGCAAATGGAGTGGCTTAGGAGCCAAAAACTTGCGGACAAAAAATTGTGGAACATAACCTACGTCGTCGAGCTTTCGGATACGTTTGAGTATGTTGACCATGATGAAGATGAAGGAGCAAATGCTCCACAAAAGTTCGAGAGATGTACAAGCGGTCGTGTGTTGGCTGACACCTTCGTGCGGGCAGTAAGCTTGGTATTAGGCCTTTCGAAGGACCGGATGATTGTTTTGCAGGATTAGTTTATTATCTTCGTGGTTTGACAGAAGTAGCGATTCGAGTCGCATTGAAAACTCGTCGGCGAAATCCAGGGACCTTTGGACCAAATTATGCCAAGCCTGGAGCCCATCCGAAGGTTACAGTACTGTACTGTAAATCAATTGTCTAACTCCACAAAATCTTTTTATTACTGTAAATACCGATGAGAGCACCCAAGATACCGTACTTACGACATAGACAAATTGTCCATTGACCATTTCTCACAAGGAATCGCATCTCAGCTTGTTCCCTAGAAAACCTATCACTTCCATACATATCTGCCGCAACAAAAATGTCGAACCCAGTTACAATAGGCTCCCAAACCCATCTCCGATCTCTTTACCGTTCCGTTCTCCGCGAGCTTCCCCCTCGACCACTCTTCTCCCGATCTCCCCTTCACCAACGCATCCGGAGCCTTCTCGCATCTCCCCCATCGACTTCTAATTCGTCTGGCGCTACTATTCCGGTTCGACAAGCTCAAGAAATGGAGCAGTTCATCCAATACGTCAAATCTCAGAGAATGTATGTCACATTGTTGGAAAGGTATAACCCCGGTATGAACATGGACGAAGAAGAAAGAACGCAGTTGACGGCTAAACGGGTGGGCATGGAAATGCCAGAGGAGTACAAGCTTAAGCAATAGTGGTAATTAATAAAGCATGAGGAACTATCTGGGGGTATCGGGATCCACGCATTGGCCACAAATTGAATCAAGGACGGCACTTGGGGGAGAGAGAGGACTGGCATTTGCATATTCTGGTCAAATGACAGATACATTGGATCAGAGGTATCTGTTCATTGAACGAGATTCAGAAATAACAGGGTCCCTCCATCAGAAATGGAAAGAATCACCACACGCCAGATCCCGACTTCCTTCATTTAGGAACACCACCAAAGAACCGATCAGACTATCATCCCAATAGCCACAACATCAAAACAGCAAATTCTGGCGCGTAGTCTTTCTATCTGATATCAGATATCAGCACGAGAAGGGGATTCAATGACTCCCCCCACCCACGTCAACAACTACCAATTCCACAACAAACTACAGTCATCTCCAAGGTCCAAACCGCACTTCTGACAACACCTTCTAAAAATAAAAAAGAGTCATCAAACAGCTTTATCTCACCAACCAGCCTCAGAATGCCAAATACCGATACGCCCCACCAAGCCATTCGACTCTTACCTCCTCGCTCCGAAGTCACCCTCAAAGACGAGACACCGTCATCATATTATTCACGAGAGTACCCCGACTCCGGCCAAATTGACTGTCAGATCTCCCAATCCCCAAACCATGGTATCCAAAACTTCAGATCTGGTTCCCGATGCCTCCGAGACGACATCAAACCAAACCGTAGACGCAGTGTCATGAACCAAATAAAATCTAGGTCCCTCGACCTTACGTGGAAGCTGGACTAAAGGTCGTTGAACTTGATTGAGTATCCCAAGAATGAACCGCAAGCTGAAACACTTGATTCTAGCAAGCAAGCAAATTTATAGCCATGTATGATACTGTACGTACCTAGCTATCTACCTACGAACAACCAAAAAAACACACCATTTCATTCCATTCCGGTCCAGTTCACTCCATCGATTCGATTTTTAGACTCCATTAATACAAATTCCATTCACAACTCAACCCGCCACACAACCAAGTAACCGATCAAGTAAGAGAGAAACCAAAAAAAGAGCTAAGAAAAAGAGACTTGTCTCTCTCTATCTCTCTCTTTGTGTGTGAGAGTAAGCCAATGAACGAATGAATGAATGAATTGCAAGCCAAGATGACAACGAGAAACAACTTTATCGATTGGTTTTTCTGTTTCATTCCGATGTCTGAAAACGGTTTCGGGTGTTTGTTTGTTTGTTGTCTGTTCGTTGGTGTTTCCAAAGCAAGAGGGGAGGGGGGAAAGAAAAGAGCGAATATGAGAAGCAAAAGAGGTCGAGGAAATGAGTGTAGTCTTTGAATGATATTGGTTGCTAGGAGGGTGAAGAGCAAATAATGGTTGGCGGATGAGGTGGAAGATGTGGTGAGGGATCGTTTCCGGTTCGCGTGAACCATATCGTTCTGGGGATCATGAGAACGACGTTTGACGTTTGACACTTCTGATCTTCCCTGTTTTGTCAATCCACCTCCTGATGCATTGATTCTTCAGGCTCCACCATTTTGATCTCTAAGATCGGTCTCGTAACCCTCATCCTCCTCGTCAAACTCGTCGTCAGATTCATCCTCGTATTCATCTGAGTCGTCGAGCCAATACCCCGGATCATCATCTTCATCATCGTCTTCGACACCCATGTTCCATTTTGCTTCGTCCTTCATCTCCTGTTCCTGAAATCTCTGAACCTCGGAATTCTTATACTCTAGCTTGTAGAGATCTGGACTCTTGAATGCTGGACTCAAACATGCGGACCAACTGATTGGTGCACGGATGTTACAGGATTCAGGGTGAGCTTTACGGTATGCCTGGATATCTTGGTGGCTTCGGGTTGCAGCAAGACCGTAGTTGGTTGGAAGAGGGGTAAGGAGATTGCCACTCATGTATGGAGTCAGGTTTGTGTTGACCATATTGGTGTAAGAGTCATTGCTGTCGAGGTTGCTCAAGTCAATGGTGTTGAAGTTGAAACGGCTAGATAGAGGGGTTGGAATTGTGCCGGTGACGAGTTTTGACTTGGTGATTTTGGCATCAATAGATTGCAAGCGAAGTGGAGTTGGCTTGTTGACCTTGATCACTGATGACAGAGAGGTGTATGGGTTGGACTCTTCAGGTGATGGGGTTTGCTTGCGCTTCTTCTGAGGGGAAGGACTTGCAAGACGGAACTTGACATCTTGAGAGTCAGGAGCACGAGGCTGATTTGCCATGTTAGACTTTGAAGACTCCATTTCAGCTGTCAACTTTTCGCTCAGTTGAGAAGGAGAGCTCAGAGTCGATCTCTTAATAGAGATTGATTGTTGAGCACTTTACTTTCAAAGGTATGCGTTGATGATCAAGTTGTGCAGAGAAATGAGGTCTGACAGATCCAAACTGAGAGATGGACGAGGAGAGGAAAGAAAGAGAAATATCGATTCCTGTGAGAGGAGCCGAGAGAGACAGGAGATCGGAGGGAAACCTGCGCTAGTCGGTGAATGTTTCTAGGCGGAAGTCCAAAGTCCGTGAATGTGTGAATAGGAAAGAGTCTATCGACAAGAGAAGAATGACACTGTCGCCTTGGGATCGTCACTGTACCTTCGTGAATGAAGAAGTATGTAAGTGTCAGAAGATGGATGGAGTGAGAGACCAGATAGAAGGTTGTTTATGTGGTAGTCAATTGCAATATGGAAGTTGAGAGAGTGACGACGGAGAAAAGTAAACAGTAAACATCAACAAATGGGCACGACTTTCACTTCAGATACCATGGTCGTCTTCCCATGTATACCCCAGACAACCTCTGTTTTTCACAGGTATCTTTGATTTCCCGCAAATAAAAGCCTAGGCTCAAATCTCATGCTTAACGAAATGGAAAGACAGATCTTTCTTCATAGTATGGTGCAAAATTATATTGCTTCTCATCTCCTTTCAGCGTTCACAACCCTCTAAGTCAGCTGGCCACTCTTGCCGTTTCAAAGCACCAAATAGACCTTGGCCACATAAACCTTTTTCGTTGCAGCTTTTGATACTGCGCACTTTCGAGAACATAGGGCTCCCAACAATCTTGACGGGTTTTCACTGGAATAGGTATTCATGACATCACTGTTGAGAATCAAGCAACCAGGGATAGTCAAGACATCGTGAGCATTATTTGATTTCTTGCACTTTGAGAAGCCGTTGAAAGATTTGTATCAGAGTACCTTGTGTGTTTGAAATTATCCAGCTCACTTTTTCAATGAATGCAATGGTATCACTATCTTTCTTTTTCCATCCATTTCCCGCCCCCTCTCCCTATTCTTCATCTTTCCCCATAATAATCCAGATGATAAGTTTACATGAGAATATCGTGTAAAACGAGAGGTAGAGGTATCAATCATGTAGGTCAAGGTAAATAACACAATGGTTTCAAGAATGATTTTCGGTAAATAAAAGGAAAACGTCCAGCGTCAACATCACCACCCATTTTCCTACTCCCGAGGACTATTCTGTCATGAAAAAGAAATCTGTCATGAAGATGGTATGCAGAGAACGATCGTTGTCGTCTGTTTACAAGCTCAAGGAGCTCAATCCCAAACCAAGACCAATCAGAAGTCCATCGAGGAGCTCCTCGACAATGGCAAGGAGGTCATTAACGACAGGGACCAAGGCAAGAAGAAGATTTCCAAGGGCACTGAGAAGAGGGTTGAGGAAGGACAGGAGATCAGCTGTAGAGAGCATATCAGTATAAAGATTATCTCATCTTTGCGTTCACAAAAACAAGAGAATTTTGTCAAGATGCGAGGAAGAGAATTAGAAAAGGGACTTACTCAAACCAAGGTCGGCAACAATAGCTTCCAAAGCACTGGTCAATTCCTCCAAAACTTCTTCCAAGATGGTGGTCAAATCATCCAGTTGCCTCTTCTCCATTGGCTGAGCATCTCTCTTCGTAATGGTGTCAATGCAAGACGCATATTCAGTTTTGACGGTGTCGGTGCTGATACCAGTAAGGCTCACCACTGAACTGGCAGCGGTGCTGAAAGCACTAGCAATATCGCTGACAGCAGATTCGTAAGTTGAGCTGGCGCTATCAGTGTCGATATCGCCGGCCGCAAGGGAGGAGTGGGTAGATGTGATGGTTGAGTTTGCAGTGTCAAGGCTGGACTTGAGAGTTGAGAGGATAGAGACAGCACTGGCTAGGGTGGTATCGTCCGCAGTGCCTGAGCAATCTGCTCGGACAGACAGGGATGGAGATGGCGCCGCGATGGCGGGAATAGCAGCCAATGGCAGAAGAGAAACAACAGCTGTGAAGAACTTCATTTCGAAAGTTGGAGGAAGTCTGTTAGACTAGGTAGAAAGCTGAAGTATTGGGAGATACAAAAAGATAATATGAAAGTCTTTGTAAAGGTAGTAAGTAGCTGGAGATTGGGTTTGGGATGTACACAGATATTTTGAGATCAACATGAGAGAGACGGAGATTTAAATAGTTTGAGAACGATCTGGGAACGGCTCGATGAGCAATCCCTTTCCAAAGAGCTTGGAATAATTCACGTCGTCATCGTCAGGGACGATCTTGATTCAGCTGGACAAGGTCTTTCCAAGGCACGATCTGCATGGAGCCACATCATACGCTAGGTTTTGTACCTGTTCAGTGGCCTAATTCCTGTGTCTGAGTTGCGAGATAGGGAAATGAGGTATGGAATTGCCAATTATGTCGATCAATGCTCTTGTACGCCTCAGCGTTTCCAAGGATGGGAGTTCAGTATCTCGCAGGTAGTGCACTAGATGAGATGTTGATCGTCACTTGTTGAGTTCGGGCCAGCTGAAGCACGAGCCGCGACGGCTAGACATTCTCTCCTCTCTTCATGTGGATTATCTGGTTGGTCGCTTCCGGGCGCCAGTGATGAGATATTTGGATGCTATGAGAATATGAGAATATGACAACATTGAAGAGGAGGCGCATTTCATTCGATGATCCAATCATTGAACAGGCATGAAATATAGCCAATGGGATCGGGTCATTAGTGGGAAACGAATCAAGAAGCATATGCGGGAAGCATATAGCACATCTTCTGGTCGTGCTTCCCTCACTGGGGCACCGACGAATGAAATCTCTGCCACAGAGCCCACAAGAAATGGTATACTCGGCGCGAGCAAATTCGGCTCGCATTGTCGTTTCATCTCTCAATTAGCTCTGGATGGACGCAGGACCGTTGAGAAAGCACGTTGCTGGAATAGAGTTCAGGAAGTGGGCTTCCCAATAAAGGAAAGATGAGCATCAGGGACGACGTTGAAGGAATAGGATGACAGAAGGAGAAACCAGTCTTTCAGGTGTTCAAGGAACAGATGGCGATCGCTTGGGGCATCCCTGTTTGCGATCGGATTGCCATTGGCTCCGTGCGAAGACTCGCGACCCAAGGCGACAATTTCTGGAGAAAGAATGACATTTACAAATGCCATCTGCCCTAGTAATGCCAATGCCATATTCTAGCTAACAGAAAGCAGAGTTTATGGTCCACAGTTGCCGTGTTCTCCTGACGTCCATCTTTACCCAAGTTCGGTGGTACAGGGGAAGCGGATCCATGTTTGGCGCATCTCGGCCCTGCCACAGGATTTCTTTACTGATTCATAGCATGCCTTTGAAATGCAGGAGCGTCACAATCCTTCCAAGAAACGACTGGATAATATGGCTACTATTAGACCCTTGAGCTTCCAGCTGGTTATGGGTACTTCCAAGCTCTGAAGCTCTAAAGGCTTCCTCTGCAAGGATCAACCATATCCCTGATTTGCAAGCAGAAGCTCGAAAATTGTCCTTGTCTGGAGCCATAGCTCAATCAGGGAGAGACCAAAGGAGGTCGTTGACCCCGTCTGGAATTGCGCCTCCACAAACAAACGCTGATCACTTGACAATAATAAAATAATGGTGGCGAGGTACCATGTACTCTGAGGAGGCAGGTTGTGACGATCACTTGATCTTTAGCGTAGGGACGGTAGGAGAAATTGCGATGGGATTCTTACTCTGTAGGTTCGCTGCTCAGAAATGCTCCGAGTCTGGCATGTTTGACACGGACCGTATGTAGGAAAAATCTCCTATCACAGAGCAGCCTCTAACAGACATGTTCCAGTTACGACATTGAAATGCTGTGATGGCTTGGAGATGAAGAGTCGTTAAGGCGCAGTGGCTAAGCCATTGGCGACAGGGGGTTTGAAACCGGGGTTCTGACAGGGGGGTAGACGAATTCTGCCATAGCTTAACGAACAAAATATGGGGGACTTGAATGTTTTCGATCCACACCAGAGTCAAAATGGATATCACGGCCGGAACCGATTTTACTAATGATAGCCTAAGTGACGCCTGAAGGAAAACGGTCATCTCGAAAGGGGGAAGAAAGACCAGTCGATGGAGCCTGGCATTGCCGATCACTCAAGGCTCGGTGCTTAATAGCACCTATATCAAACTGTCCCTTTTCCTTCTTTGGAACTTGCCTGTGCTTCCTCGTAAAGACACATAATTACAACGATCAAGGAGCCAATGGCTTTTCTAGCGATTCCGTGAAGCGTTAGCAAGCTGAACGCTGTCAGGTCGATCGGATTTGCTCACTATGTAGGTTTTTTGGCATCGTAATGGCGAGCTATTAGGCAACTCTCAGCGACACCTTAAGAGTACGCATCGCACCAATGCTCAGTAAAGGTACATATGATTGAAGAAGTTGTATCAAAAATCGCTCAAGAAGGCATTGTTGATGACCCGACTTGCCTGTTTCAATACCATAATGAAGGAAGAAAAAGGTACTCGATTACCTGACTTGGGAACACTGCATGAACGATTAATTTAACAGACGAGAAACAAGGATCACGTTGCAATGTAAATCGATGACCTGATGCATATATGCCCTGTAGAAAAAGAAATCCCATTGTATTGTACCATAGTAGGAAAGGAGTGCTCATCCACATTACCCAAAAGCTCAAAGTTCGACAAGGTTTTAAACGCCACAAGAAAACTTGGCAGCGTTCAGCATTGGCGATACAAACGGACGATGATGATGATGCAAGATATCCATGACCCTAGCACCCTAGTATCTCTAGTCTGTACTCAGAGTAAACAAGCGGAAGCACAAAAGTCCAAGCCTTGGGAATGACAGGGATTTCGACAAGGTTCAATCCCGCGTACAAATGCCATCATCTTCTGAAACCTTCAGCCAACTGAACCGTCCTTCTCGCCTTTCCCAATATCCTTTCGAACGGGACGAAACAAAAAAAAGGCGCAAATGTCTCATGGGGATGGAGATCTGGATCAAAGATAACTATTTGAAAGACTGAACAATAATAGAAACATCGCCCATATTATGAACCGATGATGATGATGATGAGAGTTTTGTTTCCATTGCACCGATGGAACAGGTAGTTTATCGACCAGGATTCTCACAGGAATTTCTGTCTCTCTCTCTCTCTCTCTCTTCCTTTTTTTTTCTTTCTCCTTTGTCAATTGACAGTTAGGACATCATGATGATAGGGAGGGATATATATATCTCATTGGCTATGTAGTGTACGATGACAGTGTCGTCGACGAATCCAGTACCTTCTTGCTTCCAAGGTTCTCAATACTTCTTCCTATTGAACATCTGTTGTTTTGTATCATTCGAAATGGAAGATATGTATGACCTCCCTAACACCGACTGGGGCCGTCTATGTACAATGCAGAGCCCCTGACCTCCTATCCAGGAGCTCCTGTTCCACTCCACAGCGCTACCTAAGTTACTCGCTATCTATTTCGTCTCTACCAATCTCGCCGCGATCACTTGAGCAGATGCCTCACTCACCTACCTAGGTACCTATAGGTAGGTACAGTCCATACCTAGGTATCTATACCTCCCTTCCTTCCAATTCCTCAAAAAGGAGCAAGGAAAAGGGCAAAAAGGTGCTCAGCAGCAAGCAACATGAACAGAGTACCTACCTACCTAGGTACAGTAGGTACAGTATATACTGTACCAAAGTACGAACCCTTGAGAGCTATAGCTTTTACAGTAGTATGTAGCCTACAGTACCTATGTAATTACGTGGTCCTGCTGTATGGACTGGACAGTACTGTACTGTACTACAGAGTATATGTACAGTACATTGGCATGTCGTGTCGATCGCTTGTCCCATTGGGTTCAGGGTAAAAAGCTATTGTTCCTACTCTGAACAGGGATGGTGGCTTTCTCTTCGTAAGAGTAGTACTGTAGGAGAAAGTCGATTGCCACCTGCATATCATTTAAGAGCTCTACAGAGTAGCAAGGTACTGTATCAGGTCTTGTTGCTATTGACTGAGCGGCTACTCGTGTTCCTGGCAGGTGTTTCACTCCAAATATTGGATCTCAGGCTCGATTCACAACAATGGTAATGATTGACAAAATGATCGACAACGATGCTGTACCCAGCACAGCTGAATAGAGTACAACAGCCTTATCAGAATTCGAGTAATAGGCAAATACCACTGAAGACTATCAATCTACTTGCTATAGCTCTTTGTGATTTTGAGACGGTGCCCCATCAGCCACATATTGTTCCAGCCACAGGGCTGAATAGAACCTTCGGCAACTCCTAACAACGACAAAATCTGCAGATGATCAACCAGGCATGTCCCATCTGGTTTCAGCAAACTACAATGAACCTTCTATGATACAATCGGTAAAAGAAACAATCTGCAACCGATATCCTTCAGCTGCGATGGCCAGACAGGCTCCAGAGCCGTGCGCGTAAGATGGCTGAGGCCTTAGTGCTGCTCGACTATCGCAATAACATGACAAATGGGTACAAAAAAAAAGCGGCCGGCAAACAAGATAGGAAGAACTTTTGCATCTCCAGCAGCCCGCTGAAGACTAAGGGCACACCAATGATTGCCGGTGAGCACGGAGGTAATATCAGGCTGAGATGGGGTATCGGGTGTAGACGAGTCGTAGAACGCGTTACTGCAGAGCGGACCTAAGTCAAGGGGTACCGCTCCCGGATTTTCTCAATTGTTTTGATCTTGGTTACGCAATCTAGGCTTGAGCTGGCTCGGATTCCTTCTTTGCGCCAGCTTCATCGCCACTCGTTGCACCTTCAGCCGACGTACCCTTGTTGTTCTTCATGTACTCGTCATAGACGGTAAGGGCCTCATTGACCTTTGCGCGAAGGGCGTCATCATCGTCGACCCTGCTTCAAAGTCAGCTTGCGTTGTCCGCGTGGCGCTCATTAGTGAGGGTACTTACAGGCTAAGAAGTTCAGAGTTATCCATCTCCAGGAGCATTCCAGTAATCTTACCGGCGAGCTCAGGCTGTTGGGCTTGGATTTTAGGGTAAAGTGTCTCGCCAATCATTTGCTTCTGCTGGGCAGGTTGTGCTTGGGTAAGGTTGCTGAGGGTTGGGACACTTTCAGAAGCTTGTGCCATTGGTGGTATCTGGCCTCTACCGCCTTGTTGGCCGCGGCCCATTTGACCTTGGCCCATTGGCATACCGCCACGAGGACCACCTTGAGGATAGTTTGGTCCACCACGACCACCGGGGATGTTACCCACGTTAGGTGGCATACCCTGCATGTTTGGCATTTGACCACGGCCACCAACGCCACGACCGCCCATGGCAGCCTGCATTTGTGCCATAGCTTGTGGATACATGCCATTGACTAGAGGTGGGTTGCCCTGCATGCCGAAAGGCATCTGACCGGCGGTCATAAAGTTTGGTGGAAGCTGTCCTTGTGGCATTCCTCGGCCACCTTGTGGTGGGAAACCACCAGGGAACTGACCGGGGCGAGAGCCTGGGATTTGAGGAAAGACCATACCAGGCTGGCCGAGTGGAACGCCACCACGTTGAGCATTTCCTGGAACATAGCCTGGCTGTTGACCTGGGCCATAATAGACGGTTGGCTGCATGAAGCCTTGAGGCATACCAGCGGCAGCGGCAGCTTGTTGCTGACGAAGGGTAGCACGGGCTTGGATACTTGCTTCCAGCTGGCTCTTACGCACATCCTTGCGTTGGGCAAGGGCGACATATAGTGGTTTACTGTTGACCATCTTTTGGTTCATCTCCGAGACAGCCTTGGAGGCTTCGTCAGGGTTGCTGAAGCAAACAAAGCCGAAACCCTTGCTCTTGCCGAATCCTCGCTTTTCAGAGCTCTTCTCCTCTTTTTGTTCCTCGCTTTCACCCTTAGCTTCCTCCTTATCCTCGCTCTCATCCTTGTTCTCTTTCTCCTTATCCGAGTCTGGGGTCGGGGCTCGCTCATCACGCATCACTTTAGCTGACGTAATGGTACCAAAGGCGCTGAAGATATCCTTCAGCTTTTCATCATCAATATCATCAGCCAAGTTTTTGACGTAGAGGTTAACACCTTGGTACTTGGAAGCCTTTTCAACACGAGCAGCTTCGTATTGCTTTCTAAGCTCCTCCTCACGCTCGTGTTTCTTTTGCGCACGACCAACGTAAAGGTTCAAACCGTGGAAGTCCTTGTCGTTCAGGTCCTCAACAGCTTTCTGGGCGTGCTCGTGGTCAATATAATTGACAAAACCAAAGCCACGGCTCTTGCCAGTCTCGTCACGAGCGATTGATGCGGAGGTGATCTCGCCAAACTTCTCAAACAATTCACGGAACTCATCGTCGGTGACATCTCCTTGGATGTTTTTGACGTATACATTGGTAAAGTTCGCCTTCATTTCTTCAAACTTGCTCTGACGATCTTTCTTTGGAATGTGGTGGCCAACAAAAACCTTCTTGTCGTTCAACAACATGCCATTAACATGCTTGATGGCATTTGATGCTGCTTCGGCGGTCTCGTAATGAACAAAACCATAGCCCTTCGAGTTACCAAATTCGTCTTGCGCAACCTTGCAGCTGAGAATGTTTCCAAAAGCTGCAAAGGTATCGTGCAAAGCCTTGTTATCGATGGCTGTATCCAAGTTCTTGATGAAAACGTTGCCCTGCCCAGTCTTACGAAGGGCTGGATCACGCTGAGACCACATGATACGGCAAGGACGACCCTTGATCAAGGTGTAGTTCAACTCTTCCAATGCTCGTTCTCCGTCAGCAGTGTTGTTGTAGTTCACGTAGGCATAGCCCAAGGAGCGGCGGGTAACAGCATCACGGCAAACACGGATCGAGGCGACTTGTCCAATAGAGGAGAACAGTTCGAAAAGCATAGCCTCCGTAACGGATGGATCAAGCTCTCCAACGTACAGAGACGCGGAATGAGGTTGGGCGTTGGGGCCAGCAGAAGCTGGAGTTTGGTCACCTTCACCGGGTGTCTGGGGTGCGACATTGGTATCGATGGTGGTGCCGTTGGCGGCTGGTGCCTGGGCCTCTGGGGCAGCAGCTGAGACTTCTGGAGATGACATCTTGCAATCTGTAGGACGAACCATTAATTATAATGGCACACCGGATAAGCTGGCCTCATACGCGTAGGCAACTGACGGATTTTACATACCTAAGTAGTTTTGGAGATTGTTGAAACTGAAATTGGACGATAAATCTCTCAGAGAATGTTAATATCGAATTTTGATCAAACTGCCGGAAAGTCTTCAGACTCTGCGATGCAAAGAAAGCGTCAGCAGATGGACAAGGGTTTCGGTTCGCCTTTGTGTGCGACTATCTGGATTCCTGCAATGTGGCAGTCTCAGACGTACCTCAACAGGAGAAGCTTTTTTCGACGGGTTTTCAACTTTTTTTGGATTCGGTACGCGAGTATTTTTTTGGATAGGGGAGGGGCAAAAGAAAGTCGGTAGGAGATCGACGAGAGACAGATTTGAAACCAAATCTGCAAATGAGGTTGCGATGGATGGGCGAAAGGTTCAGATATTGTCCAAGTCGCAGAGAAATCTCAACTTTGAAAGGTTCCCGAAATTTTGTGGAAGGTGCGCTAGCCCCAAAAAGTCACTGCTTGGCAGGCGCCAATTTCCTCCGTATGCATTATCGATACGACACGCCGTTTGGTTGTTGACGTGTGACCACGAAAGAAACATCTACTTCTGCATGTGGCTGAATTGCATGTGCAGATCACAGAGATTCTACGGAAACTTTTGCAGGCCGAACTCTGATGGTACTGGATTTCTATCTATGACTGTGGTCACGTAATCAAGGTGCTTCGGGCCATCGTAATTTCCAACATGTGAGTTTTGAGGTCTATCGTGTCACTGCCTACGTGACCACATTTGAAAATCACAGTTTCCTGCCGACTTAGGTCACGATCATGTCAGTCGAGCTTCTTTGATATCGACATGTTCTTGAATGCCGACGGCCTGGTCAATTTCTGTTGGGAAAGATATGCATGCCGTTCTGGCACCCAAGTGGCATTGATGTCGTACTTGCGCGACCTGCCAATGGACAAGAATCGTCAAGGCCAAGGCCAGAGCCAGTCCGGTCAGTATGTTATCGTCCGCTGGAAGTAGAGCTGTAGGTGAGAAGAGATAAAGCCCCTCGAAATACCTCATCCTTCATCAGCCATCTGCTCTCTCAAGGCTTGCTGATACCGCCCGATTGCAATTGTTACCGCACTCGTCGTCGGTTCTAGTAGCTGCCTGACGATTTCCGTGCCACCACTTATCCCCGAAAGATCAATCTTGACCTTCCGTCCCGTCTTCTTCGCCCTTTCATTGGCCAATTTCTGCCGTTGCCTCACTTCATCTTCCCGCAGACTTTCGGCATCTTTGGCTATAGCTTCGATGCGATCCATTGCTCGATTTAGCGATTCGACAAGTGACGAGATTTCGGTGGCCCGGTCTGATTTGCCTGAGAGGAACGCAGACCAGAATTGATGTAAGAACTCTGTGGTCGTAGCATGCGTCAAGATGACACGGTCGTAGATGGTGGTTGGAAGGCCCAAAGAGCCTGGGATAGGTTCAGTCTGGAGTCGATGTTGGTGGAGAAGCTCGAAAATGTGTGAAGTGGCATTCTGAGTCCTCTTGGTCGACGCAGATTCACCGCCATCTACATCCATGGGCTCCTCGTCCTCGCCAGCCGCGTGCAGAACTCCCACTCCTGGCTTGGGAAAATGTTGGTCAAAGGCCTTCGTGATAGAATCGATTGTCTTCTGTGGATTTTCTTTAGACATGGCAAAGATATCCTCTGGTCCGTCCTGCTTGCCACTCTCTGAGAAGAAATGGCTCTGATCCTTCACTTTGAGAATCAAACGTTTTTGTTCAGGGTTACCTTGTAGGTCTCTGAGTAATAGATTGCTGTAGGTGGCTTCGTCCATTCCAATAGGTTGCGATGGGTCGACGTCGGATGGTGCTACTTGGGCCATTATTTTCTCGCTGAGGCTATTGAGGGTACGGATAATGGGCACTTTATCCAACGACCGAGGCCGTAAGCTAAATTCTGGCGCGTTGCCTTTCCTCTGGCTATGGTTTTCTTCATTACCCTCGAGATCGATAATCCGAGGGACGGCCGCGTCATAAGCTCTGGACCGACCTGTGAATTCCTCCTCGTTTAGATACTTGTCGAGATACTTGTCTGTCGCATCAGAAGGATCGATTTTCTCACCCCTCAACTTCTTGAATAGCCTGCTTTGAAAGAATCTGATCCAGAATTCCCTTTCGTCTAAGGGTTTAGGGACTTCCGTGTCGTACACACGCTTGATTAGGGGGTGCTGGTTGAACATAAGTTGTATTTGCTCCCGGCTGATGTTCATTTTCACAGAGTCCGTCGACGAACCTGGTGGTGGAGGTTTCAGAACGGAGAGCACATTGTAGGAGCCCCGCTGCTGGCTTTTCTCGATGGCGTGAGCACGGAGTAAGTGGACTCTAGTAGACCAAAATTGTGATGTGAACTGCGATGGTGTGATCGTATCCGGTTTCGTGCGAATTGATTCCATGAAAGTCTTCTGAAGGGACGGGTTCGCTTTGAAAAGGGATTGTTGCAAGCTGATATCTGCCTTGAGACGTTCATCATCGTCCCATATATTCTTGCCTTTTCCTGAGACAGAGGACGAGAGGGCGCTGGCTATAGCCATGGCGGCAGAAGACCCGGTGGCGGTATTCTCTGCAGCATTCTCTGCCGCTTTGATGGCCTGAATAACTGCAGACAGGGCTGCTTTGATCGTGTCCGCCTCCCCACGGGCGTTCGACGGCGAGATGAAGGTAAAGACATATGCAATAGGCTCTGCTTGACTAGCGGCTTGTGAGAATACTTTCAGCATGACCTTTGGGTTATTCACTGGCGTTTGCTGGAGGTTCGTGATGGTTGACACCGTTAGGACCAGAGCAGGCTTGCCATTTTGGCCCCCGCTTGAAGGTGTCCATTCTAAAGACTTGCGATCTTGTGTGATCCCAAGCACGCCTTCTTGCTTCTTGTATGTCGTCAGGGCGCTCGGGTTTGACATCTTGTCCGGGGAGATCCAGAGAAGTCTTGAGCTTTTGTATTACACAGGCCAGTCATCCTCAGGTGACACGGCTGAGGCTCACTTTAATTGGTGCAAGATTGTCTGCCACCCGCAACCCAATTCTAGGCAGTGACTCACGTCACTAGGCCACTGTATGAGTCGAAACAGTCTATTCACCGTCAACCTATATTCAAAACACCCCCAGTCGTTCAATAAATAGATTCTTGGTTTCCTTAAGCTGAAACAGCAGTATACTTCTGAGTTCAGAAAGCGGTGAGCCTTTTCGATGTAATGCGCTGAATAATGCGGCAGAAAATCATTTCTTGGCAGAAGTCCGCTGCAGAATGCATGTGCTAATTACCAGGCGCAGTGTAAAATATGGTGTTGAATGTAATTACTGCGAAGGGAGTGACTAGCTCATCCAATCACGCCCCCCTCTCCTCTCATATTCTGCTACCTGCCATCTATCATCCCAAACGTTAGATCTATCAAGCATGTCTACATTCATACTGTTGAGTGGCCTTAGATGTCTGAGTTCAACTTTTGCCTCGCTCACAAATTGATCTTCTTTCGGTCCAGGGGGCGGAGGTCTGGCGTATCCAGAGAGCTCTATATCGCTTCGCACGTCAAGGTCCAGACCCCAGTCGTAGTCCAGACGATGGTTGAGTATGTCATCAGTTGAGGCCAGGTCCAACTGTAGGACGTGGTTCTCAATTCCGGCAAAGATAGTACGTGATGAAGGGGAAGGCATCGATAGCGAATAAATCGAACCCCTATACCGCAGACTGCGGTCGTGTCTATTATTCCTGTCGTTTCCATGAAGGTTCATTAGCGGTGCATATATTCGTGTGTGTATGCCTAACCGGATAGCGAGGAGTACGTTCACATCTGTCGCTGGATGAGACATAGCTGCTTTCCAGCGAGGTTCGGGAAAGAGTTCGCTGTTCTTAGTAGGTTGCCATCGATTCCGGGAGTTAAGGTAAGAATATGGCCTTGATCCAGGCCTTCGTATATCGAAAAGCTTCAAACAAGCATTTTGATGCCCGCCAGCAATGAAACTATCCTTCCCAATTGATAAGATAGAAGCAATCATTCCATCATCGACAGTGTCGGAAAATTCTGTGACAGCGCTAGGGGCACGATCGTCGTGCAATCTAATAACACCATCTGACCACCCAGCCAGGAAGACATGTCCGTACTCTCCCATGATCGGGGCCAAAGCTGTTGGGATCCGTGCTCTCTCTCGAGCCGAGCCTGTCTCAAGCTCGATCAATGAAGTCTCCGATGCCGAGGCATTATCCATTTGGTAGACTCTGATCGGCGAAGTGACCATGTCATGTAACCGATTCTCAGCCAGCGCAAATCTTTCTGGGGTTATGAATTTGAGGCTCCTTCCAAAGCATAAATCTGGAGAGTCTTGACTCCTGGGTATCTGGAAGTCTGGTGTGATGATGGAATCCGTTGAATTCCCTAGATAGAGTCTGATCGAATCGTGATGACATACTGCCAAAAGTGGTTTCGAGCCTGGGCTCAAATCCATTGCTTCACAAGGATTCCGTCCAGTATCGAAAGATCCTTGAGCAGAACAAATATCCTCGTTGGCGTTGCATTGTATCTTTGAGATTTCGTGGTTCGCACGTCTGAAAATGAACTGCTCGGCATCTCCTTCGCGTTGTTCGGGCTTCAATAAATAGAGATCTAGAATATCTTGCTGAGGCGATGCATCATGTTGACTCTCAACGACTGTCCAATGGGTCGTAGTGCGTACGCCATTGATCAGGACATCTTGCGTAACCTTTCCCTCCGTATCCGTAGGCCTTGCCTTTCTCATACGCCTCAGGACCACCAGGGGACCAGCACCCCAAGCCAGGGCCTGATTCCGGCTCGCCCAGTTCCCACCATTCCACTCTTCATAGCTATCCAAGGCGGGTACATACCCCATGCTTCGCCTCGGCCTGTTAGCATTACGCACCATGGCCCGACTCTCACGGGAACTTGGTTCTGGTACGAGCACCCTTCCCACAAATGCTTTCCGATCCCAAGCTCTGGACCTGGTCGTCAATGCGCGAGCAGCTTCTCGCCACAGTGGCGGACACGATATCGACGGGAAACGATTCAGCACGAATTCGCGAAAGACCCTGTACCCATCACTGGCGATTGAACCATGGAGCTTCCGACATGTCAGGTCGAGAGCAATGATCGAGGACGCAGAAGGGAGATAGCTCGCGATCTGCTGGATCAATTCAGGGGGTAGGTCCGTTAATGCTGTTGCTGGCATTTTAAAAGGTTGGAAATACTCTGTAGTTGATCATATCTCTCTTCCTATGGCGAAGTATTGACGCAGGGATCCCTTTAAATTGCGTCTCCTTGGAGAAGAGAGAGTACAATCACTTCCAGCCTGATGGTCTTTAGTCTCCATGTGACTCGTTTACAAGATAGAAGTCGGGGTTTGGCTTGTTCAAACTTCCGAGGAAACACAATCTTTGGGTACAAAGATTATAATTCTCCAGTAGAAATTATAATCAAGGTACAAAATACTTTAAAATGTGATGGTCGACACACTCGCATATTCCCGTAAAAACTGTTGTCATGCGTCACGATGTGAGATAAAACTAATACTCCATATAACTACATAGAAGGACTATGAGTGGCAACCAAAGTTAGGACCTTTGATATTCGTTGCAGCTGTAACGATCGCTATGTCGATAGTCCAAGTGGGAAAAGCTAAGCTATGGATAGGTGATGAGACTTTTATGACTCAAAACCTTTGAGTGAAGATAGGATAGGGTTCAGATAATGAGCCGTTCTCTGTACGATAGAGGAGTAGCAGTAGCCAGTAGTGGTTTCACTCTCAAGCGATGCCATCATACTCGTCCTCAGAAGCCACATCATAGTCGATTTCTACAAGATGTTGGTCCTCGGTCCTATCCCGCCTCACCGCAGCTACATCTCTGCTTTCCGTATCGTCCGTCATATGTGCGTCTCCATCGTCACCATGTCCATCAAGCTTCGAAATTCCGTTGTTTGTTTGTTGCGCCGGAACAGGGCCAGCAACCCACCTCATTTCCACATCTCCAATGCCTGGAATGTTCCGACCCTTGTCGATCAGCATTTCCGCTTGGAACCTCTCGGCATAAGTCACAATTACACTTCTGCCCTGTGGCTTGTCTGGGTCTTGATCGATCCCTTGGAACGGCGAGATACTAAAGAGGTGATGGCGAAGTGTTTCATCTTTCTCGGCATCAAGCACAGTGCCCTCAGGAAATGTTATTGCAACTCTTCTTGGTCGATTGTCCAGCCGAAGCACACTGCCAGATCCATGAGAGCGTAGCATATATACACCTCCTCGGCCACGACCACGATAAGAGCCTCGACCACGATATCCACCTCTGGCATGAGAGTAGTACGCACCGTATGATGTATCAGCAGCAGACGTTACCGGAGCATCTGGATCAATCCCAAGTAACCTCGCCTCTGCTTCCAAAAGAGTCAATTGCTCTCGAAGAGCTTTTTGCACCTTTTCTTTCTGGAGAGATTTCGTATCTAGCGCAGACTGAGCCGAGGACTCCTCTCCATCTCGCGTGGTTCCAAGATCCCCATTCAACCTGTTCCTCTTGGCCTCCGCCTTAGCTAATTTTACCCTTAGAGATTTCATTTCTGCTTCGTGTTTTGCCAAAAGCTCTTGCTGCTGGACCTTGAGTTGCCTTCGAGCCTCTTGATTCTCTTTGACCTTTGCCATTCGTTCTTCGAAAGCCTGCTGAGCGATCAGTTGCTGCTGTGAGAATGTTTCGATGTCAATCTTTGTCTCTTCATCATCTTCTCCGCCGTTGCGCGAGGCGTAAGAACCTGTGCCTGCGTGGACCATCCTATTTTCCTTCCCATGGTCATACCAATAGGTTCTGATCGAACTGTCGTCGATAAGCTTTTTCGGACTGTCATACGCTCTTTGAGCACTGTCATGGTCCTCAAATCTGACTGAGCATCGAAAGGTTCGCCTTTGCATTTTGACTTCGGCAACCTTGCCAAATTGAGAGAAAAACTCGCGTATCTCTTCCTCACTTATGAATGGTGGTATTAGTGCAACCCCTAAGGTGGTATAGTAGGTGTCAAAACGTTGAGACAGCCCTGACATATTGGCTCTTCTTTCGCGAACGTCAAGTTTCAGCTCCTGGGCTCTTGCTCTTTCGAATCTGTCCATCGGTGATTCCATAGGATATCCCGTCGTGTCTTCACCATGTTTAAATGGACAAGCATTCCCATATGAACAGAAACCTTTGGTGTCATACTCAAGACATCTCTCCTGTGTGCCACCCATACCAAGTATCTGCATCATCTGCTGGAAAGATGCAAACATTCTCATAGGTGCTGTAGGGTCATTAGGGTCAAACGTGGGAAAGCCTGCTTGAAAACCCTGTATTGGCATTCCAGTTTGCGCCCAGGCCAGACCAGGCTCGATTTTGACATTTTGCTGCCGCGACTTCTTCCCTCTGTGACGAGACTTAGCCGTCTTTGTTGGCCGGTCGGATACCTGATGTGGTTGATTGACAGACGAGGTCTCTTGCTCTGCTAGCGTCCTCTTGCGACCTGCTAGTATAGGCCCATTATTAGCCCCGAGACGTCCGCCGCGTCCACCTCTAACAGCCTGTGCTGTAGGGTTTGTCTTCTTTGGATTTGGAAGGTTCGGCTTCGGAGGTAACGAGGACTTTTTCGCTTTAGACTGAGAACCGTACTTTGCAAAGACGTCGGCTACGAATTGCTTTGTATCTGAAAAGAGTCAACAATTTCTTGAATCCGCACAGAGGCGACGTTGCGTGCTCACTTTCTTTTAGGAAGTCATCAAGATTCTCCAAGCAGCTTGTCATGATCTTTTCGTCCGGCTCATCAGATGTGAGGAGTGCGAGGACATAGTCGCCGAGGACATCGGAGTCTGCATCTGAACTACAATGTGCAAGTCAAGTCAGCAATGATCATCGAGGTAGTAGCAGATAGCTGTACATGTCTTCTAGCCTCTTGACTACCCACGCCTTCACCCCCTCCCTCTTCTCGGGAGAGAACCGCATTGTGATGGGCCCGGAAATCTATCTGTGTCAGTCGCACAGAATTCACGAAACGCTGGTTCGATTAGGTTAGTGATAACATCATGGGTTGAGCCTAAAGCATCAGCTGCACAAGCAGAGATTGCCTTTAATATGTTGGCAGGGTCAACCAAAAGTGATGCGACATCGCAAGACAAACAAAGTCTCACTTGGATTGTCACCAGTTGAAGGATATCGCCGAGTATATTTGACGCTTAAAGTGAACCCCACTCTTTCACACGTGATGCAAGTGCATCAAGGCAACATTCTACTACTTTGAAGCTGATAGAAATAAAGGTACTAATTCTACATTCACTTGGGATGCAACGTTGGTTCTATTCTCAACCTAATCTAGATATTCAAAGGAAGTTTTCTTCGGTTACACAGGGAATGACCATCATTGCGACCACCATTTGAACAATTGATTCATTAACCTTGGACATCATGCACCTCCCCAGAATACTGAATACAGTGAGCAGCCTAGAACAGGTGGGTGATCCTGTCCCGGGCTCAGCGCTGTGAGGTTGAATTGTCCCCTGCGAGCAATGCTAGACATATAAGGACGTTGACGTGACGGAAATTGCTTTTGTTGTAGCACAACGCTTACAGCTTGTCGTAGTACTAGAAGTTTTGTAAGTAAATAGTCACAACAGTAGAATCTAGGTACACTTACATCTGTGTATGGTGGAATTTGTTCCTTGACACCCTTGCGTTTCCTGGTCTCGGTAACGACTTGACCTGGCTTGGTGCTGGTATCGAGGACAGAGCCACCGGGAAGAATTTGCCAGTGGTCGAAGACCAATTGAGGGAAAGCCTGACCACCAGTAGCGGCACGGAGGTCGCTCTGGAAACCGAAAGACTCGTTGACAGGCAAGTAAGCCTTGACAGTGAAGAGAGGAGTGCCTGGGCGTTGCTCCTCGGAGAAAACGTGACCACGCTTTCGGGTGAGGACACCATAGATACCACCCATGGCTTGTTCTGGAACTTGGATTTCGACCAAGTACACAGGCTCAAGCAGAGCTGGCTCAGCAAGGAGCGTAGCGGCGTAGAGCACACGTCTGGCAGTTGGGATGATCTGACCACCACCACGGTGAATGGCGTCAGCGTGGAGGGTAACATCCATAATGTTGAATCGGATCGATCTCATTGGCTCTTCAGCAACTGGACCTTCCTTGGTTGCCCATTGGAAACCAGAAACAAATGAATCCTTGATTTCGTTCAAGTATTGCACGGCCTTGGTCTGGTCAATCAACAAATTGGCACCAGTAGTCTCAGGACCGAAACACCAGATCTTACGGGCATCGGTGACATCCCAACCGTGCTCATCAGCAAGGATTCTGGCACGAGCCTTGAAATCGTCCTTGGGGCTGATCTTGCCCTCTTCGATGTCCTTGGAGACCTCCTCACCCAATGGGGATGCAATAACGTAGAGACGGTTGTGCTTGTTGGGAGACTTGGAAAGAGCTTGCATGCTGGACTCGCCACCGACAGTCTCACGGTATTGGACAATCGGGTCGGAGATACGGAGAGGAACACCGGCATGGTCTTCCTCAAGATCCTTCAAGCAAATTTCCAAGTGCAACTCACCGGCACCTGCAACAACGTGCTCACCGGATGGAGAGATGTAGGTCAGGACACAAGGATCGGACTTGGAAAGACGCTTGAGACCTTCGACAAGCTTGGGAAGATCGTTGGCGTTCTTGACTTCGACTGAACGTTGGACGACAGGTGAAACAGAGAACTTCATGACCTTCAAGTTGTGGGCAGTATCATCGGTGGTCAAGGTACCAGACTTGAGCAAGAACTGATCGATACCGACAAGACCGACGATGTTACCGGCTGGGCAGTCCTCAAGTGGCTCGATGAAACGACCCATCATGAGAATAGTACGCTGAATAGCCTTGATGAAGAGATCTTCCTTCTTGCCAGGGGTGTAGTTAGGTCCTTGGATACGGACCTTAAGACCTGAGCGGACAGTACCAGAGAAAACACGACCGAAAGCATAGAAACGACCCTTATCAGAGGTCGGTACCATCTTAGAGACGTACAACATGAGGGGACCCTTAGGATCGCAATCACGGATGGCAATGCATGCAGCATCATCGGGGGGACCTTCGTAGAGAGTCTCAGCACGGTATTTCTGGGCTGTGACTGGGGATGGCAAGTGAAGGATAACCATCTCAAGGAGAGCGTCAGCTGCTGGCAAGAACTTGCGCATGACAGTCTTGAGCATTTGCTTGCCCTCAAGATCTTTCTCTTCGCCGGTGAGCTTGATGTCGAGCTTGCCAACGAGGGTCTGAATTTCCTCCTTCTTGGCGTTCTTGACAGCGTTGAAGATTTGGAAAATAGGTGTGAGGATGAACTGATTGAAAGCGCGCTCTAATGGCTTGCCCTCATACTCAGAGTTCTTGGTCCACTTCTTGGTCTTTGGGTTGAAGAAGTTGTCACCCTAGGTAGAGTTAGCAGATCTTTAGGAATGGGCCGTTTTGTAATCGCTTACCCAGAGACGCTCCATCATCTTATTTCGGTCAACACCAAACTTCTTGGCATACTTGACAGCGAATTGTCGGACAGTGAAAGCCCAGCCGTGGAGACCGGAACCGAAGGCAACGGTGCCTTTGTCTGGGTAGACTTGGGTATCACCAAGAGCCTTGTCGAAGTATGTAGCGATGATGACGTTGACGGACTCAATGGTACGGGAGAATGATTGGTAAAGATCCTCCTTCTCAACCTGCAATTCAAGGAGAGCACGGTCGACTTTGTTGATGATAACAACAGGCTTGATACGTTCGCTGAGAGCCTGTCGAAGGACAGTCTCGGTCTGGACACACACACCTTCGACGCAGTCGACGACGACCAAAGCACCGTCAGTGACTCGGAGAGCAGCAGTGACCTCAGAGGAGAAGTCAACGTGACCTGGAGAATCGATCAAGTTGACCAAGAACTCGTTTCCGTCGACCTTTTGTGGGATATCCTTGATATCCTCCTCATCCTGAAGGTTGGCATACAGAGAAATAGCAGTCGACTTGATAGTGATACCACGATCCTGCTCGTCTTGACGAGTATCTGTGAAACGAGCCTCGCCGGCTTTGGCGGCAGAGATGATACCTGCTCTCTGGACAAGGGAATCGGTCAAAGTTGACTTGCCGTGATCGACTGATGGGATGTTTTATCAGCGACTGTTCTCTAGATCGCAAGATGAAGATGGATGCGACTTACCGTGAGCAATGACGGACATGTTACGGATGTTGGCCGGGCGGTCCATCAGGGCCCGGATCTCGTCGACGGTGAAGTTAACCATGGTGGCGGTGTTGTTCTTGTGATGGCCTTAGAGGCGGTCAAAGATTTACGATGGCGGATATGAGGTTGGTGAAACTAGCACCTTTGGGTCGAGATCTCGCTCGACAGAAGGAGGGGCTGAGAGATGATAGAACTGAATCTGAATGCGCTCAGCGATCAGAAACAGTAGAGAGACCAGATCTCTCTCTCCAACACACACAAAGATGGATGGATTTATAGAGATTGCTATTGGGGGGAGAAGAGGAGGGACGATGGCAGCAAGGTAAAAGAGGTGGGAAAGAATTTGAACGGGACTCCTCCCACTTTGGCTTTCCTGTGGTCGAGTTTCAATGTACAGTAATGTGGGAGGGCGAAAATGGTAACGAAATACTTTTTGCCCCTCGTTAAATTTTGATTGGGCAGAAAGTGACCTGACGAAGCCCCGCCTTCTCTTTTGGTCCTAGAGCCCCTCACTTTGTCACTAAGGTGACTCCGTCCAGTACCAAGGTAGCGTAGCTAGATGCCTACTTAGGTGCCTACCTAGGTACCTACCTAGGTACGGATATGCCTCTAGGGAGACCATAATTGCTAATCTCGCATTGATGGTGTTACTGATAGCTTCCCCGGCGATAAGAAATATACCCGGTTCATGCCCTGAGAGGGCGCAGAGGCCCCTCCGTAGATCAGGTCAGGTACCCAGTATGTAAGTCTGTCAGAGGCTACGGTAGGAGTCATAGAGCATCTGCTCTGAAGTATAAAGAACATTAAATTTATCTTCGGTGTCATCAAGGCTGATGAGCTCTTACTTCATGGCCTTTCCCGGCAGGATGCATTCGTCATGCCTGGCCCTTGGTGCAACCCTAGATTCACGACGTCAAGCATACTTGCATTCGATGGGTAGATGAAGGGGAAGAGACGAATGAAAAGACTCCTCACGCCGCACAGCCCACAGCATCTGAGTCAATATATACCTATCGTGACTCACCATACTTTGACTTTTGGGTGTGGTATGGGTAGATCTATAGAGGTAGGAAGACATACTGCAGAATTGATAATATCATGGTTACTTTTGTTTCTAGGGGGTAGAATAGAAAAGATATGGGCCACCCGTGGTCCGATGTAATCAGCTATACCTGCCAGAGGCACAGAGAGACGACGCAGCCAACCTCAAGGTTCACTGGAACACAAATCCACTAATTTAGCATCGAACTTCTTTCCACACCCTTCAATTTGCCTTTCACCTTCTCAAGTACTCTTCAATCTCAAACCCGACCCTCCTAAGCGCTTTCTCTTCAATAGCGGTGTTTTGCTGTGGCACAGCTTCCGCCCGTTTCTCCTCCGTAACAACGACGCATCTGCACTCTGGTAGTCTCACTTCTACGTTGGTTGCTCCTGGACCTGAACCTGGCGCCGGGGTTGTCCCTGACTCTTCACTCTTGACAATCACAGTGATATCGGCACCAACGCTACCCCTCATCAGAGCAGCGGCCCACTGCCAGTGATCCAGCGGAGTGTAGGAATCAGAGACTGGTATGTTGATAGAAGCAAGATCAACAGTGGAGAGATGGTAAGAAGGGATCAAGGCTATCGGTATAGGTGTCGGAGTGGGGGGATCAGGAGTGTGGGTAATATTTGAAGTCTTCGGGGACACGGATGTCGGCGATGAAGAGTCATCATCTATGGCCATGGGAGTCTCGGGAGGGTTTTGGCGGAGCTGATGCTGAGGCTCCGTGGCGGACGTTGGAGAAGTATCGTCTGACATTGAGATGTCTTTCAATGTCTCCCCGGTTTCATCTGTCGGACTCGTAGTCATAGTAGGATTCTCTTGCTTTGGTTGATCCGACTGCTGGACTTCTGCGGATTGGTCTTGATCTCCTTCCATCACTGCATCACGATCCTTTCGAGACTCTTGTGGATCTGCTCCACCGCTCGCTGTCTGAACCTTCTTTGAAAACTGGGTAACCCACTCGACCATCTCCCTACTCTTCTCATGCGTCTCCTTTACTGTATCCACATACATCAGATATGCATCTTGCTTTCTATTTTCCGACTGTTGCTCTAACCGCTCTTTGACTCCCCTCACCCCTTCAAATACCTTCACAGCGAAACCTTTGTTGCCCTCTTTAGCATGACTATTGTTCAGGAAGTTCTCCAGAAATTCCGTCATCACGTTCACTTTCCCCGGGTCAAGACCTTCAACGGTGATGATGGAACCTCGACCCCCAGGCCCAGAGTGCCCATGGACGGGATCTGCTAATGGCGGAGCAACCTTAGCTAGCAACTTAGCTTTGTTAATGGGAGGAACAGCCATCACAACTGCCTCAATACCGTTTGTACCTGTCCGAGTTGTCTGGGCAGCGGTATCTTTCCCGCCCAGGGAGTTTCCAGTTTGTAAAGGAGGAAGAATTAAGCTAGATTCGCCTCCTCCCAAGGAACCTCTGCTATTGTGAAGAGTATGTGTCGGGCCTTGAGGGCTCGCTCTGTAAGCCCGTGGTGGAGGTCCCATTGCAGCGGTTGCCGTCGGTGGTCCTCGTGGAATCATCAGTTCTGGTCGTGGAAGTGATGCTCTACGAGGTGTATTCGAGTAGTATGGATGTGGAGTCTCCGGTGGACCACCTGCTCCAGGGCCCCTCACAGCAATGTCAGTGTCTACACCATGTGGAGGTATATACACTCCGGCACCATGAAATTTTCTTCTCTTTGGATCAGGAGAATGGGGTGGGAGACCGCTGACAGAACCTTGGTGACCACTTCGGGGAGGGCTGTACATGTCTGCAGTCTCAAATCTTCTTCTTTTTGGATCCGGCGAATGAAGTGGTGGCCCATAGTCTCTGTAGCCTGAGGATGGAGGAGGGATATTAGCATACTCATCCACAGGCCGTACTCTTGCTGCGCTGTGGGGTGGACTTGAGGTTCCGTAACCACTCCCGGGTCTGACCCGCGAGGAAGGTGGTGGCCCACTGGCATTTTTCCGTTGCGAGAACGCTCTCAATGGCATTGTTGAGTTATGCATGGCTTCTTGTGAGTTGGGTGGTGGTAGTTGTGAGGTGGGACTAAATGGAGTTTCAGGTGTACTAGGAGGGTTCATAGCCTTCCCACCACAGCGCAGACAATTCCCAGATGGACTTACAGCAGCAGGGCCGAGCCTATCTGCTGAAGCTCCTGGTGGTAAGGCTAACTCTCCACTTGCTCCTGATGTCGAGTTTCTTCCGTAGCGGCGAGGCTGGTAGCGGTAGTCTGGGTATTGTTGTTGATGTCTCACTTTTTCTTCCTACACAAGGCGAGCGTCAGTCTTGACCAGGGCTCATCCAAATTCAGGAAGGGATACATACTTCAGCTAGAGCTTTCCACTCGTCCTTGACTGATTGTGGTAGTGCACTCCACTGCTTTCCGATGATCTTGCTAATTTCTGGGTTTGCAAGGCCAGGATTTTGAGCGACGACTGCGGCCTGATAATGTTGACGGTAGAGAATAAATGCTACAGACATAGTAAGTTAGCAAGGGCGGCTTTAGAAGTGCCTGGTAATGTCATGTGTTTGAATCGCGAACAAAGACAACAAAGGGAACAAAAAGCCGTCAAAGGGCTTTCTGACTTCTTGGTCATCAATACATTAGATGTTCACGTCGATTACCAAGTAGGACGACATTTTCTCGGACGCCTATTTCCGGCAACCAGCACGCAAAGCAATATACCTAGCTCCCTGTCCGTATAGGCAAAGAGAAAGAGAGGGACAATATCGACAAAGACTCTGGCAGGAAACAAACAAACGAACGTACCGTTCCTCGGCCGTGGAATTTTCGGATCTGTTCTGCAAAGGCAGAACTGTGGTGGGGGATGACCTTTATCAGTCAGTCCAAGCGAGCCACTGTGCTCACCTCCAGCAACGGTGGCCTGCGACTGCGTTGTCGAAGGGGAAGACAATTCTCCTTCTTCGGCGCCAACCACCCAACTAGCCTTTCTTTTCCTTGACACTCCCAGTTGCGGTAAGACCGGCACTTCCGATGCATTGTGCGCCGGGTAGGGATGCCTTTTCTCTGGAGAGTAGGAGTTGGATCGCTGCCTCTCTTTGTCAAGGTCACGTCTTTCCACCGCACTGGCCACATTGCTAAGATGCAACAAAGGGTTCGAATGATGCGCTGCAGCTGACGAATCCGATGGAGGACTAAGGGACCTTCTGTGCTCCGGAGACAAAGAAGCGATATTTGTGACGGTATTCCGGCGGTTCAATCCAGCGTCTGGTCGTGAATGCGCTGGCGGAAGGGCTTTGGATTCCGAGCCGAATCTGGCTTCTGAAGTGGGTGCACTATAAGGATGCTGCAAAGGGAAGTAGGCGCTGCTTCGTCTTGGTGCATATGGTGTGTGAAGTGGCGAGTAGCGGTCTGATGTCGCACCAAAACCAGGTTGCGATGCAGAGTGATATTCGTGATCATATGCTGCCGGTTCCAAAGCCGGTGGCCTCGGCAATACTCGACCCCAAGGAGGCAGCGAGACGGGGTCACTCATTAGGACCGTCATTGAATCAATGATATTACGGTATATGCCAGTCGACGGTGAAGGAGATATCAAAGGAATCGACGATGTATCAAAGCGCGTGTGGCCCTGAATGGAATATCTCAATCGACAAACAATAGAATGCGACCCGATGCATCAGATAGAGCGAAAGATGGGCACAATTTGCAGTAAGTTTTGTGAAGGACGCACAATGGGAATGAGGAATGCTGGGGAGATGAAGATGATATTGGATGATGGATGCACCGCAATCGACCAGTTATCGCGGTGAATAAAGGGATACAAAAGAGAGTTGCAAGAATGCTTTGAGATGGAAAGAGAAGAGACAACCATGACTACAACTCTGCCCACCTTCATCTATTGCCTACCTCCTTGTCTTTCTTTCTTTCAAACATGATGGACGACAAAGGCGCAAACATCATCGCTGTGATCCAACTATATCGCAAGCGGTTGGCGGAATTGTCCTGGTCCTAACGGCTAGAAGGGCTCGCCCTGCGCGGGCACTGACCATCTGATGCTCCACCAGGGTGATCGGAGAGCAGCCTGTCGCAATTGTTTTGCTTTCCTTTGTTCTCAGGAAGCACACAGAGACCGAAAGCGGAAGAAATGCGGGAGGAGCCACAGCGTGGGATTAGCCAATCGCTGATGCGAATGACTGCCAACAATGCACCATGGAGGAATGCGGAACACAAAGTTGAACAAAGAAAGGAATGTATACAGGGCTTGACGGAGGTTTTGTCAGTTTTTGTTTGTGACAAGTGCTCGCGTGTATAATTTGATTGACATTTTGATCTTTTGATCTATGGCAACATACCAGGCCTGGAATGTATTCCTCCACCGACGAATGTACCAAGGGGTTGGCCATCTCTGCTGCACGACATGGGACGACCCTGCCAGTCCGAAAGAGATGTTGATGCATAGATCATATGTCCCATGTTCCAGATAAATACATATGGTGGTCCACGATATCAGTTGCTGTTTAAATGAAATGACTGATATTCATGAAGTTTGGTACCAGAGTCGAATATTGGTTCCTCGGCGAAATGTCTCGGGTAAAATTGTCGCACCCAGTCAAACCCTAACACATACTTACGATAAGATACCGTACCGTACGGTAGTACGCGGCATCTCCTACTCTGTAGACACACCGAGCCCTTTCTCGATGACGGTGTATTGACTGACCCTTCTGACACTGCGTGATTCTTCAGATGCATACACCTTTTGAAGAGCATCTTCAATCCCATCGATACATTAAGTCCCTGGTCTTTGAGCGCCTTCCTCCACTGTCAAAAGTATTGCTTTTTGGGCAGATCAATGATTACGTCGGTACGCGTGTGTGAGATGTTTGTCCTGGCACAGCTCCCGAGACCGCCTGCAAGTAGGCGGACGAATGTGGTCGGTAGATGGCTCCAAACAAACATGATCATACCCATCCACTACTCAGTGTCTCAATATCCCTTTTGATCTCCTGGGCAATCAATTGATGCGCCTTGGGTGTGAAATGAACCTCATCCCTGATTCTAGTCAGCTACTACTCTTCCCAGACCTGAATCAGATCCTTACCAGAATAAGAAATCGTCGGGGGTATCACATGCTTCTTGATGCTTGTCATTATGCGTTGTTCCGTTGAGACTACCGATGCACGAGCCATTGACATTTGCAAATGCAGCCTTGATCTCATCCTGCCTGCCTTCTTCTAACCTGTCTACTGAGACGATTTGACGGGCCCGGATGTGCTCAACCAGAAAAGCGTTCGTGTCATACAAGAAGAGATCGCCTTTGCTCCAGTTCTTTGCTCGCTCAGTAAGCAGACCGTTCCAAAGCTGTATAAGTTCCAGAGTGGTTTTGGTTGTTTCACCATCCTTAGCAAATCCTGGCAAGAAGGTCATATCGAGTACCAAAGGTAGAATGGCTTTGGTACCATCGGACGCCGGTCTATCTTCTCCCTTGATCTGATCAAGCACATCCAATGCCTCAAAGATCATATCCACAGAGGTGGTCACTATATACCTCGCGTTCTCAGGGTCCAGTGCAACAGCTTGCCAAATATCCCAGAGACCGAAGTCAAGGACAAATATGGTTCGATTGGATGGCGCATCCGATTCACCCTTTGCAACTCCCTCCTTGGCGATATCATTGTGTTTCTTCCACTCTTTCATTTGCGCCCTGAGGTCGGCCGTCTGCTCTTCATCCTGGAATTGTATGAATTGACCGTGGAGGTGGAGACCATTTGCTACTGGAGCGCCCGCATGACCTATACCTGGGATGGTCTTTGGTCGCAGTCCTGCGTAGTTACGATGGCGGCAGTTAATCTTGATAGCAATTAATGAGAGCAACCGATAGAGGGTGACATTCCTACTCGTACCTCTTGGCAGAGATGTTCGGACCAGCTTTTGTGCGAGAATTGGGAAGTGATCTTTGGATGACCTGTGTTTGTAGAAGTTCGATATACGCTGCTATCACTCCACGCATCACCAAACACAACGAGGTCGAGTCCGGTTATTGGGCCCAGGAAGTCGGATATCTCTGTGATCGACGACAGAATATCTTTCTGATGAACCCAAGACAGTCTCCATGCCGAAAATAATATACTGGAGAAGGCGAGGGCAATGACCACGTATAGACGTACCCTTTGCTTCATATTGAATTCAAACTGACCAGAGAAAAAGCTAGAGAAAGCAAGACTGGGAAATAAGACTGTAGAAAAAGTTATGTCCTTACTTTTTCTGTCCTTACTTTTTCTATCATCATCCGACGATAATCTGCCATGCGATCTATTACCTGAAGAAGACATGGTCCCCATTGCTCAACAGCCATAGATTGAGATCACGACGGAGCTGGCCTTAGGTGCCGCGTAACCGTTGACAAGCAAAGCCACATAGTTGAATGGCTTGGGCCGAAGGCACCGTAGAAAGAAAATGATGATCCGACGCATCGGCTCCATCCGCTCAAGGATCATCCTCTGACACCAATGGATAGGAGCAGAGTACCTTTGGAGTTAGGCTTAATCAGTTAGTGGGCAAGGTTACTGTTGTTCGAGCTTGCGTGGTTACTATGTCGCAATCAAAATCATTACGACGCGTCAGATGGAGCACTCCAAGTTCCAGATGCGTTGGGGACTCGGGGGTCCCTTGAGGTCTTGGCGGTGATCAGAAGGAATAGTAGAGGAAGAGCGAGATAAAAGTGCAAGCAATACCATTATTCAGGAACTGGCAAACGTATCATCAAACATGCTGACATTAACCATGCTATAGAGAAGCGAAAATACGGTCTTCGCTTGCTCAGATGTTGTATCTCCTGGATGGTCTCGTGAGTGGGTCATTCGCCGAATATCCAAACAGCCTTGAAGCTCGTGCTTTTAGCCTGGTGAATTACGGTATATTACATCTAGTTTTGATCGTAGCCATGAGCTGGATCTCATATCATGATGGGCAGAGGCCCTGGGGCATATCGAAAGGGGAACAATCGCGCATCTGTGAATTACGTTCTGTTCGACTCGTCCGGTTGATAATCTGTTCCGCCAAGCGAAGATTGCCCCTCTTGTACAGCGGGTGATACTGCGACTGGCTGCGTAGCCGGCCGGTTAGTACTCGCAGCCTGCAGTCTTTGATCCAAAGCCTTGAGCGCCAAAGCTCGCCGGCGCTCTGCCTCCTCCCGCTTGCCCCTGCCTCTTCCCACATTGTTAAGTAAGCTGGGTAACCCGGCCTCTCCCCGTGCTGCTGCCCGTTCGTTCCCTGAAGCGATGTCTTCGGCGGAAAAGGGGGTACAGGCACCGATGCTGACAAGTACGTTATATACTTGATCGGTCACAGCAGCGATGGGCGGTTGTATAGCATCGGGGAAGAATGTTGCGAAGGAAAATGTTTCGCTAGCATCACCTCGCAATCCTTCACCACCAGTGCTCGTTCCAGATAGATCGGGTTGTCGCTTGTAGAATCTCAGATAAGTCCATGAGGTAAGAAGGCCGACCCAAGAAAGAATTGCCGCAGTATCGGTTCCCGCAATCAATCCAGAGACAGCATTGAGCACTAGGAATACTGCTGGGAAATGCTTGACTCGCACTTTGACGAAGCCTTTAAATAGCGAGACTGTGTGCTCAGGCACAAGCTGTTTGAACGCGCACAAGAATGCAGCCTGGGTTGTAATGCCTCCACAGATCTGTGTAAGTGCCCTGTCCACATTGCCCGAGATAGCAGCCCACAATACATAGACGGGCATGATGATCAGATTGGGTACCACTGCCACGATGAGAACAAATATCCCAAACTCCTTCGAGCCCCAGGCACGCTCTAGGTATTTCCCGCCGTAAAACATCGCTAACCCGTTCACGATGAGTGTGAAGACATTCTGCTCGACGAAGGTTGCGGTCAGGAAGGTCCAGGGGTAGAAAAGACACTGACTGGGCACAAGGGTCAGGTAAGGGACGAGGATTTTCGGCTGCTGATCTGGTTGCGCATCACCGAGTTGGCGCCATCGTGCAATGTTGTATAGGAAAGACAATGCGACAATGATGATCAGGAGGATGCGCGTGACTGGAGGAATGTTGATTGGTGCCATGATTTTATCAAAAACAATACCATGACAATGTCCTGAGCAGCTTGCACTATTTATGGGTAGATGAAGAGCGCACTTTCGAGGTTGTCGATATGCGCCGAAAGAATAGAGCCAGTCGCAAGCAAGGTCACTCTGAGAGGAGATGTTGGTTGAGCGTTACTTGACCGGCATGGTGATACGATGTATGGTTGGCCCAAAAAGATTGGAGTTTTGATCATCGTCTTGAGAAAAAAATTGGCTCGTTTCTGATCGGGACGAGACGGACATCCCTACCTCCTACCTTTCATCAGGGTCCCGACCAACGCAGTCTAAACATTGTTATTGCTAGAGGCTGGCTGTCGTACGACTTATAGTCTTAACATCGAAGGACATTATACGGCACTTGGAATAGGGCCAAGCGTTGCGTCGGGAAGGTCATCTGAACCAAGGATCGAATAGCCTCTACAATGCTCGCCAAATTGCCCTGTCTACGATGGTTGAGGATGCAATACGTCTTAATCTGTAAAGGCTATGATGCTCCGGTCAATAATGTGTTACAGGGATTAAGGCTGCCACCCGGTGAATAACCCCTAGGAGGGATCATTGGGCTTGCTAGGTAGGTCGCCAGGGAAGATTGAGGCCAAATATGTATTCCAGGAACTACAACAGTATCTCAACGATCGTGCACAAAAAGAGATCCAGGTGTGTCAAAACGCCCACAGCTGTCATTCGGCGCAAGTTACATTGTGTGTATCTTGCCACGGTATGTCGTGTAGACAGGTCAGGCAATAGGCAGCTAGTTTAGTTACCGTCCAACCGGAGTTCGATCTGCGAGGTCTAAGTCACAAAGTACTGAGGCTTGTCAGCCGTCAGCCCAAAATAAGAAGAACACTTAACGTGGAAATGTAGATGCGGGACGGATGATGTAGTAGTGTGATGCTGCGAAGGATGGATGCATTGCTGCGTACTGGACCGTCCTATCTATTATGTACCTAGGTAGGTTGGTGCCTGGTACGGTACAGTATTACATCTCGAGTTTCCAGGCATCCGTAGAAAGCATCGTTGGACCTTGCCTGTTTCCATACGTCAATTCACAAGATGTCCAACGCACCTATCCAATTCTGTGCTACGGTTTGTCGCAGTATGTGGCTCACGATGGGCGAATAATAACCTCAATAGGACCTCAGAATCAAGAAACGGCACCAGCTTTGGACATTTCATTCCCCCATTGACAATCTTACATAGTGGTGTACTGTAGGTACAGTGCTGGGGACAGTGCTCAGTACTAGGTACTGTAACAACCGCCTCAAATCATATGCCTGTGGAGGAATACACATAATAGATATCATCCCATGCTGTATACAGGTGCCTAGGTTTTATGTCTAATTGACCCATAGCCCTACCTGTGTCCTCCAAAAGGCGGACCGGCTTAGGCGGACTGTACTGTATTCTTGAATACCATAGTACCTACTTTATGTACTGAATCTTACCTAGGTAGGTACCACAGTATGTATGGTACTGTATAGTATTTTCCCGATCCAAGGCCCGTACCACAATGAAGGTACTCTGTACGCACCTCAAGCTTACTCTTTAGTGGTTGCCCTACTGTACTATACGATACATACCTTTGGTCCTAATCCGAGTACAGTCCCATGCCTGACCACTTACCACCTAGGTAGGTACCTTATTACATACTAGGTATGTACTTCCACCATGTGCCAGTCCTATCACCAAGGTACTGTGTATCATATCGTAATTGCCGGTAAGAGTGGTACTTGTACCTGTATCCCATTCCCCATCCTGTTTCCTCTTTCTCCCTCCCCCATGCACACTCACTGCACATCCTCCTCCTTCTCCTCCTCCACCTCCTCCAGCACCAGCACCACCACCACCACCACCCAAGAAGCCGCTTCTTTTCCACCCATTCCCTTTCAACCTTTAATTTTAATTTCAATCTTTAACTATCAAAAAGAACATCTATCAACCATCTCTCTCCATCCTATCTTCCTCCACTAGAACCACCCTCAGTTCACCATCTGGATCGCGCATTGTTCGGTTCCTCATCATACGACTCGGTGCGATAATAATCTGTCACCTTTCTTACCTTGGACGGAAATTATTGGCGTTCGGCAAGCGGCGCAAAGCCTTTCTTCAACGATCTTCCCTCTCGTGACTGCTGTGGCTGCAAACCCTGGTTCCCGCCGACTAAAACACGTAAAAGCATCTGGCTACCAACTGCGTCGCCAATCCATTACACCCATTTCCTTCAACTTCACCTATTGGTGCCACGAACAACTCCTCGACAAAATCACACACGCATCTTTTCTTTGACGCCCGATCCTCGAATAAACGGTGGACCATTCTTTGATCAAGCCCGTTCTAACTTCGCTTATTCTGGGTCCCTGCAAATGCTAATGCCAAGATGAGCAAGCCGCCCGGTCTGAATTCAGACCAGCTCAACTATCTCATATGGAGGTATGTTCGACACGCGATCGCGATCGCTTCAAGCTGTGCGTCATGAATTAACTAACAGATGTTGCAGATATTTGCAAGAATCAGGTTTGTCATTCAACTTCTCATTACTGGGCTGTAGCAAGAACTCTTCAACTAACTGGCCGGCAACAGGGTACGGCGAAGCCGCTGTAAAACTTCAGCGTGACTGGAACCTCGATCCCCAGTCGCTTTCCTTAGCCAAACATGTAAAAGGCCGGGCATTGATTCGCCTGGTGCAACGAGGTCTTGAGCATTATTACCTGGAGCAGACCGTAGTGCATGGCATCGAGGTAGGTTTCAATACAAAATTCTCCTCGTTCCGACAATCTACGAGCCATGCAACTAACTCCGATTTCAGTATGATCAAATACAGCCGTCTATGCTTTATTTTGGACCGGATTCAGTTCAATCACGACGACCGTCGCCTCAAGTTCGCGAGGTCCAAAAAGATCGGTCTCCTAGCGTGGCTACTTCCGGTACTGGAAGTACGCGCAAACACGGTCGAGAAAATGTCCCAAACGGGGTACTGGGTGAGATGACAGGACAGCCTGCACCAAAGAGAAGTCGGAAGATTGCTCTAAACGGCGTCACTCGGAATGGTGAACCTATTGCTACCACTGAGAACAACGCGATGGACGTGGACCAACCAAACGGCTCTACATCTACAAAACAAGCCTCGGCGACAAAGTCGCCATCGTCAACCCCGGTCAAAGCAGACATGGACGTGGATGTAGAGGCAGATGTGAAAACAACTGTTTCTGCAGGCTTGGCGGAAGACGAAAATGCCCTGCATGCGAATGCGAGCGAGAGTGGATTACGAGCAAGCAGCCTCGATGCACCCGTGGATCAGGACCAAGAACCTTCAAAACCGGTGGCGGAAGACGCAAGTGAAGCGCCGGTAATCCACACGCTAACAAATGGTCATAGCGTCGAAGTGCAGACAACACCCGCTAAAGTTGCCGAATTGGAGGGCGAAACCACTGTCTTGAATTCGCCCTATCACGAACACGTGACCAAAGCATTATGGCGTCCAAAAGATTCTACAGTGCTCGCGAGCATGGGTTACGACTTTTGTGGAATATGGAATTGCAAACAAGCACCCGATACACATGAACATGCTCTATCGCCGCAATATCATAGTCTTCTTGACAAGGTGGATGGCGTTCTCGTCAGTGCGTTGGCATGGGAACCCAATGGTTCCATGCTGGCTGTTTCAACATATAACGAACTGTCAGGGGAGTTGCGTATTTATGACGGCGCAGAGCTTGAGCTTGTGGAGACGTTACCTGCTGCCCAGAAGCTGATCACGACGTTGAAATGGCAAAACGTAGGTTCAAGACTAGTTGGTTCCTCGACAGGTCAGGACTTCTCTCTCGTTGTTTGGGATCTAAACCGAAGCTACGCTGGCGAATCTAGCATTCAGTCTATACCTATCCCGGACGAAATATACGACGTTGATTGGGCTTCTCATGGCAATGTCAGCATCGCTTGTGCAGCAGGTCGCGGAGTTGTTTACCAGTGTCGGGCAACATCGGATTTCTCTGTGGAGCATAAATGGATGTCGGATTCTGCTGCCGATCACGTCTGGCAATTCATAAAGTGTTCATGGTGGAGCGAAGAATCTTCGATTGCCATTGCCGCGACCAGCGAAAATGCCACTTTATGGATACCTACGCGAGATATCGTACAACGTGATGTGCATGCCGCCCCTATCACTGGCCTTGAGCTTCGACCAGTCCCAATGGTACATCCGAATCAACACGCCATTCATGATTTCATCACTGCCTCGCTTGACGGGACTGTAAAAGTGTGGAGATACAACGATCAAATACGTGATATCTCTTGTCTTTTCAAGTTGGCCATGGGCGGTGGTAGCGAATCACCCATATTGGCTGTCAAATTCTCTCCTGATGGCTCATACATTGCGGCCGCGAGCTATAATCAATTGAAAATATGGGACTCGAATACTGGTGGCGTTCCTGTTGCCACTTGGGATAGCAACAATATGCCTGAACTGGGATGGAAAGGCCAACAAGAGAAGGAAAGTCGATTGAATCGACCTAACGGCATCACTACGGACAAAAACGAAAACATGGATGCCGATGAAGCGGACCTTGAGCACAGTCTGAGTTGGGATGCCGAGGGCAAGAGGATTGCATTCGGTCTGGGACAACAACTAGCTCTCGTCAGCTTCAAACGGTAACGGAGAACTATTTTGCGCTGTTGGCATTGATTCCGTGCGCTCTTTGGACAATGAAATGATTGGGCTTTCCTTCACTTCCCGATGATACCCCCTGTTTTCCGCCGTTCACACAAATCCCTCCACATCTCAGAATATCCTCGTCAGTGGACTTGATTTCAAGACTTCTGGATGAAAATGCAACCATCTTACATTCAACACCACGCCGGCTGCTCCGAAAGATTCCTTGCGCCAATGACACATGATTTCTTTGAAAATCATACAGACCACAATGTATACATATATCACTGGAAAAGAAAGAAAGAAAAACAAAACAAAGGGCACCACTCGGTGTCAAAGACATCCATGCTGAGAAAAGACGGGTGAATGATTGTACTCCTACACCGCTGTCAACGGTTGGATCAGGATACTCGATATGTTTGGCCCGCCGACTTTCTTGCCTCGGTAGCGACACAGGCCGTCTCCCCCCCATGAGATATGTATATAAGTATGTATCTATTCATGTACCAATGTAGGATATGTATGTTGTATAATGTTGTTTATTTTGTATATCTCACACCAGATATATAAGCCATATTACATCAACTGAACATGTCATGTCATGTTCTTGGTCGTTCATTCATTCATTCATTTATTGGATTTTGTAAATGGCTAATACCTACAGTAATATATTGTGTAATCTTCATATAACGTTAACTAGTTATAGTACTGTAATTGCATCATCTACCTATCTATCTATCATACTGTTTTGAATCATATCAATTTCGGTCTTCCCGTTTCTGATATCATAAATAGATGGATAGATGGTTGGATAGATATACAAAGTGATACAGAGGGTCTTTGAGATCATGTATTAATGGTCTAGACGACCCTATCCTATCCTATCCTATGCTGTGCTATCCTATTCTGACATAGCCAGTGGCATCTAGAGGCATATATATATTCCTTACCAGATTCACCAGGAGGGGAGAAGGGGGAAAAAAAAATGCCAAATGCACCATGACGTTCCTCGAATTGAGGGAAAATGAGCCGTAGAACCGAAATGGTGTAGAAATGTATTATGAGAACAAGGTGAAATCGAACGTTGGTTGTGGATGTTCTCGCAAAGATTCGTAGGGGTATGTCCAGCCGCCGCCAGTCATTATCCGTCTGGAACATGTTCGAATTCTCCGAATTCATCTATATCACTATCATCATTTACACTCCCATCCCCGGCATCGAAAACATCTGATTCCGTCTCTGTTTCTGGGAGTTCTTCTTGTCCTATACGTCCAGGCTCTTGTTGAAGTTCGTTTCTAGCAGTGCCACCGCTACGGGACCGGAGTCTACTTCTTATGCTTTCTTCGACATCTCTGAAGCCTTTGACCCAGGAGCGGATTCCCTCTTCGAATTCAAGAATTTGTGGTGATGGCAGCTGGAGATGTTGTGGACGATGGAAGCGGGATATGGACGTCGTGGTCGAACCTCTTGTTGATTCGGGCGTATCGGTATGGTTGAGTACAGTCCAATCATGGCTTGGGCTCTGTTGTCCAATGGGTCGTTGGGTGCTGGAGGGTGTGGCTGGCGGGCTTAAGGGACTTAAGGATTGGGACTGGGGGTCATAGAGGCCGCGAAAACGACCCCGACCACGGACTGTTGGGCGTTGGGGCTGAGTATAATAAGGGGAGATCTCGCTTTGACGGGATTTCGGATCCAGCATCTTCTCATTTCGTGTTTTTGGCCTAGTGGCTGCTGTAGATGCCTCTCTTTGAGCTTCAGAGATGAAGCTGTCCATCCAGCCTTCTAGCCCGCCAACTGCTGCACTCATAGCTTCAAGCGCTACTTCATCCTCAAGATTGGTTCGTTCCGCTTCCTGTAGGGATGATCGAAGACGAGACTCCTGGCGTTCTACTTGGTGGAGATGCGCTGTAAGAGTGGAGTTGCGTGTGCGAAGATCCTTGACTCTAGTTTCTAATATTTCTTCCCGAGCCTCGAGTTCGATTATTTGATTCTGGAGGTTCTCTGGAGCGGAGGTGAGCTCCGAATTGATGGAGTCGAGATCTGTTATCTTCTTGTTGAGTTGCTCGATCTCTGCGGCTTTTCCTTCATTCTGAGACCCAAGGTACCCTACCTTGGACATCAGATGCGATTGCAGGTGTAGTGTTTCTTCGTGCCGTTTGCGCAAGGTAGACACGGAGCTTGTTAGGTGAGCCAAGACTTCGCGTGACTCTGAGAGAAGCGCAGGGTCATCTTGGGCCTTGTGTTTGCTCAATTGCCGCCTAGCAGGTGGTGGGGGTTGATGCGGAGAGCTGGTGAGTGCGCTTTGGATAATGTCTAGGTAAGCGTGAATTGATTGGAGAGACTCTGAAGGTAGAAGCGGTTGTTCCGATACGGCAAGAGACGTGAGGAAAGATAGGCGTGTAGAGAGAGAAACATGACTGTGACCGTCAGGAAATTTAGGTGGTGACGGTGAGGGACTCAGAGATGGAGGTTGGGAACGGGTTTGAGAAGAGACTGTCACAGAAGGGTCAACAAAAGGAGATGCCGTGTTGATAGAAGGCGATAATGTGGGGGTCGCTGGAGACAAAGGCATGTCCATGCCTATATTGGACCCAGTAAAGCTCGAAGCCGCGGTCGTTCCGGCTGTCGCACCATCTGATTTATGCGGAGATTCAATGATAGGGAGTCCATGCTGACTAGATGATGACATGTTTCAGCAGAGTGAGTTTGAACCTTTGCCGTCATAATGTATCCCGGCTACGATTGGTTGGGAACATCCTGAGTGTCCATGGAGAAACATGCTATCCAAAGGTTATGACATGGTCGCCATCGCAGGCACCTAGATATGTTCAAATTGTTATCCTGGTGGCTGGTGACCGGTTCTGGATCTCTTCGAGGGGATGACGACTGTGGGGCAACTTTCCGGCGCCGGGGGATCACACTCCTCTATCCTAGGAACCGTACTGTTTTCCCTTCTCTCCCTCCTTGGGGGTTCTAGAGTATAAAGGAGTGTGATTATCTGAATTTTGTCAACCGACGAAGATCATGACTGCCGCCATGCGATATCACCAAAGCCTAAGTTCACATAGGTATGTGTTGTGGGTATAGCTAGCCGTTTGATCGGCGACAGTCCCGACAAGATGACGGGTATGTAATTATTTTAATTACAGTACATAAGTACCATACAGTAGTAGACCCTGATAAGTTTTGGCCAGCCTCTGGAAGCGCAGATAACCCAGCGAGTGTGGGGAAACCACTGTACTCGTGGGTACTGTAACAAATTTTTTTTAATGCTGATGAGCTCGGACTCAGGGCTAGTCATCGGAGAAGATCAATCATGACTCCAGTCAACTAATACCTTGTACAGTTCTGATTATTTGTTGTCTGACACGGAATGACCTACGCCTGTTGCATGTACTATGCTTTGAGACTTCTATATTGTCTGCGTGGCTGAAGATCCTCTGGTTAGGCCATCCGCGCTCATCCAATTGGAACGGGTTTCGTTTGCTAGCCTTCGCAGCCCAACCTCATCGCAGCTATATCGTTCTTGTAGATGTTTGCTTTAGTCAGTCATCTTTCAAAGTAGCTTATGGACGTATAGGCTAACAATAATTAGGCCAAACTCCAGCCCACGCTGGAGCAGGCGCAAGATGTGCTGACCAAGATATCGACTTCATGTCACCCGCCGAATCTCATTCCATTATATGCTACCATTCCAGCCGATTTGCTCACACCATCAGGCGCCTATCTCAGAGTCTCAAAGGGTTCCAAACTGTCGTTTCTTTTTGAAAGTGCCGAGACCACTGGAACGATTGGGCGGTATAGCTTCGTTGGCGCAAATCCACGGAAAGTGCTGAAGAGCGGTCCAGGACACGGGCCTGCCGAGGATCCGTTGCCTGCACTCCAGACAGAATTATCTTCTTCAAAAGTAGCGACTGTTCCGGGATTACAATTACCTCCTCTCGCCGGTGGTGCTATCGGCTATGTTGGATACGATTGCGTCCGCTATTTCGAGCCGAAGACCGCGAGGGACATGAAAGATGTGCTCAAAGTACCAGAAAGCTTCTTTATGCTCTTCGACAACATCATTGCGTTTGACCACTTCTATCAGCAAATCAAAGTCATTGCTTATATTCAGATACCATCGTCTGCCGAGGACCTCCCAAAAGCCTACCAGAAGGCAGCAGAGGAAATATACCAATTGGTGGACATTTTACAGGCTGAAGTGACACCTCAAATACCGCAAGGGCCTATAACCCCAGATCAAGATTATACTTCAAACATCGGCCAGACTGGTTATGAGAATCATGTGAAGACGCTAAAAAAGCACATTACTGTCGGCGATATCATCCAAGCTGTGCCTTCTCAACGCCTGGCTCGACCTACCTCCTTACATCCTTTCAATATATATCGCCATTTGCGAACGGTAAATCCCTCACCATATCTGTTCTACGTGGACTGCGAAGATTTTCAACTCATTGGGGCGAGTCCTGAACTTCTTGTGAAGGAAGAGGCTGGCCGTATAATTACCCATCCAATCGCTGGCACAGTGAAACGCGGTACGACACCGGAGGAGGATGAAATGCTCGCAGACGAATTAAGGAACAGTCTCAAGGATCGTGCAGAGCATGTCATGCTTGTTGATCTTGCCAGGAATGACATCAATCGAGTTTGTGATCCCATGACCACGACGGTGGACCGCTTGATGGTAGTCCAAAAGTTCTCGCATGTTCAACATCTCGTCAGCCAAGTTTCTGGAGTCCTAAGATCTGACCAGACTCGCTGGGACGCTTTTCGAAGCATCTTCCCCGCTGGGACGGTGAGCGGAGCGCCCAAGGTTAAAGCAATGGAATTGATTGCCGAGCTTGAGGGAGAAAAACGTGGCGTCTACGCTGGTGCTGTCGGCTATTTTGGGTTTGACAGCGTCTCAGCTGATGGCAGCAAGGAGATTGAAGGAGCTATGGACACCTGTATTGCTCTGAGGACCATGCTTGCGAAGGACGGCGTGGCATACCTCCAAGCAGGTGGTGGCATTGTTTTCGACAGTGATCCTTATGATGAATATATTGAGACAATCAACAAGCTCGGGGCGAATATTAGGACAATCATTGCAGCGGAGGAGAAATTCATGGTCGCAGAGAGCAAAGCACCAAGACCTAGCCAGCAAAGTGGTTCAAAAGCACATATAGACTTGGCTGCCGGGTAAGAGATACCTCATAGCTGAATAAATCTTGTTCGATTTTCTGGCCATATTTGACATCCTTCCTGATATGGTAGAGCGACATGTGTTGGGCTGTGAAGTCCAGCGGACTCGTAGGCACCTGTTCCCGTTGACTTGCCACACCTCATTCCATTTCACCGATGAAAGATTTCAATCGTCTCTTTTCATTTTGCCCCCTTTCAGTCTGGGCATCGAGTTTGTTATGTACTCTGCGAATCACCAAGTTGCCACCAAGTCGTTTTTCTGTCAAAGCCATACTCTATTTATGTTGAGCTTCCCTGTTTGGAGCGATTACTTTATATGGCTTAAAGTGACTGCTACTGGCCAGGCCGTTGGGCAACGTGTGGTACCAAGTTTCAGATGGCTCCTCCCCCGTCTCGGAAATGTCCAGGTAGATTCTCTTGACATCAGCCTCAGAGTGGTCTGATACTAATCGGTCTACCACTCTCAGAACCAAACGCCCCACTCCAGAGTCGAAGTAGGAAACATCTATCAGATGCACAAAACGAACAACATGGCGATGACACGGCAGGCACTGTACAAGATGAGGCTCAACAATGCTGGTCTCCTGAGGGATCAGGTAGACAAAGCCAAGGAGCGGAGTTGAAGAGAATTCAAGACGTTACAAAGTCAAAGGCTTCAGCGTTCGCTGCTTGTACATCTATCTAATCTCTTGCAGTGATTTTACAGCCAAAATGACTGCCGCTATGGACCAGCTCAAAGATCCTTGGCCAAAGAAATTTGCCACAAAAGTCAACGAAGACGAAAAGGAGCTGAAAAATAAACTCAAAATGGCCATCAAAGAACTGTATGTCACTTGTGCCATATCCCAACCTGTATATGAGAAGCGAGAAACTGATTTCGCAGGGAGCAACGCTGTGAGACTTTCGACGAGACTTTTCTCAGGATTCTGAGAGATACGGTGACACAACCGTTTCTAGCAGAACTGGATGTGACGGCTTTCACAAGAGACTGTGCCGCTAAGGAAAGCCATCCACAGTTCACACAGTCTAGTGAAGTATTACAGAAATCGAAAACACTGCTTGAAGACTACAAAGTGCTTGTCGAGAGCACCGCTAAGTCATTTGAAACAGTCAATCTTTCCATAAAATTCAGACAAGAGAGAGACAGACTGGTCAATGTCCTTAAGACGGGAAAGCAAGTAACACAGAACGAGATTCTCTCTCTATTAGCACACAAAAGAAAATGCTCCACTTGGAGTGCGTACGATCTTGCCAGTGTCTCAGAGGAGGATCTAGCAGACGTAAAAGCTATGCTGCACGCTGGAGCGAGAAAGACACAGAATGAGGATCAACAAGCTATGGAAAGCTGGGGTGATGTGGCATATGATACCGCCAAGGCATTCACTGAACTGAAGAGAGCTGGAGAGGGCTACTGATAGGCGGGTGGTTCAGAAGACTTAGGCTGATGACCAAAGAAACACAGCCATTATCGTAGCTAATATATGGAAGCTTTACGACTGCCAAAGAATTCTTCGTCTTAATATATACTCTATGAGGATGACTCGTTGAGCACAGAAACTGCCGTAATACCTTAAGAGTACTCCAGGGTAACGCCAAGACCTGCACAGGCATTAATGGGATGTGGGTCAGACTTTCGACCAACCAATCATGGCCACCTACAGATTTAGGAAAGTCTACCGAAACACACGAACTTCCACTTTTCGGCCAAAATTCAAGAAATTTAGACAACTCTCGATTTGACACCAACAACTCAACGTCGTCGACAACTCCCAATCTTTACCGCCAAGGTGAGACATTAAAAGTCTTTCTAGATGCAGTCGCAAGACTTACTAACTCTTTTGCGCAGATGGGTGCCCTTAAATACGTCGAAGAGCTTCAAAAGAAGAAGCAATCCGATATCCTTCGTTTCCTTCTTCGAGTCCGCTGCTGGGAGGTGAGCAATATATAACCCTTACAAGTAGCGACGCGCGATGCTTTCAGTCGAGCCGTTTACTTGTTCTGTGGCACAATTCGTGTCTTGCTATACACTCGTTGAACTTTGCTGAGAGTGCATAATATAGCTTCGTCAACTCAACGTTATTCATCGAGCATCCCGCCCATCACGACCAGATAAGGCCCGCCGCCTTGGTTACAAGGCCAAGCAAGGATATGTAATTTACCGTGTCCGAGTGCGACGTGGTGGTCGCAAGAGGCCATCTCCAAAGGGTGCTACCTATGGTACGAAATTCACCCCAATGTCTTACAGCATCAAGCTAATGATGATTAGGCAAGCCAACAAACCAGGGTATCAACCAACTTAAGTACCAACGATCCCTCCGTGCGACTGCCGAGGAGCGTGTCGGCCGTCGCTGCGCCAATCTTCGAGTGCTCAACTCCTACTGGATCAACCAAGACTCAACATACAAGTACTACGAAGTCATCCTTGTTGACCCACAACACAAGGCTATCCGCAAGGATCCCCGCATCAACTGGATCGTCAACCCTGTTCACAAGCACCGTGAAGCTCGTGGATTGACGGCTACTGGCAAGAAGTCCCGTGGACTGGGCAAGGGTCACAAATTCAACAAGACCACAGCTGGAAGGAGAAAGACCTGGAAGAGACTCAACACCCTTTCTCTCTGGAGATACCGATAGAGAGGTGGCTGAAATGGGGTCGGCACTATTTCGAACAATGGTGTCTGTGGACATGTGGCTCGTGTTCTCTTGCTGCATCAAAAGTCGTGCGAAAACGTTCTTGAATCGGATAGCGATTTGATACCACAAATGGAAAAGGAGAAGTCCAGCGATAGGGAATTACGAAACAATGGATTCTTCGTCTACCGAACGATTATGATGGATTTTTACTTGTTTGTAGTCTCAATGAAACAAACCTTCGAGGCTCTTATTACCTTAGACATCTACATAAATGCTCAGTATGTCCCAACTCTGTACTTGGCTAGTGTTAACCATAGAGGATGTGATGACCTAAAAAAAAGCCTTCCGGAATTCCGAGTACATCCGTATGTAATGTAGATATGATGGGTCTACAGTATAGCGTGGCATTTGGTCTCTGCCCTAGGTGGTAGCCGGTACTTCAGGGCCAAAGAGCTGCCGGAAATTTAGACCCATTGATTTATGGTAAGCGCATCATATTACCCAAACACGAGCAAAGGTGAATGAAATTTATGGTTGAGGAGATTGATTGATGCTTGGCAATGCGTTACCACCCTTGCAGGTCCGCCGCCCTATAATTCAAGAAGCTCGTACCCGTTTGCAGCTGCCCTAGCAAGACCTTAATGATGTCGACCTTGCAGGCAGGGGAAAATCCACAAGAATGGCAATTGTCGCTCATTCCTCCCTCGCTCGAGCTCAAGAGATACACTTTGGAACACCACCTGCCAATGTCAACAATCTTCATGGTTCGCAAGGCCTCGGACCTTCTCACAATCGTCACCGCCGATTGTCTCCCAACCCCACACTTATACTAACGTTAGCCGCTGCCCCGTGCTATGCTACCAAACAGTTGAATACGAGAAGTACCCTGCAAAAAGCGTGATGTCTGAGATCTTAGTCGTCTGTTCGTGCGCAAATATCGTCTCGGTTTCCTGAAACACAACATAAACAAATTCGCATCGAATCGTCAGATGGCCTCATTTCATTTGCCCTCTTGCTCTCGGTGGTTGCATTACCTGAGCCATACAGATTAGTATAGCGATGTCTCCTTGGCCGCCTCGACCGCAACAATCACCCCAGCATAGACATCAGTATTCCCCTCAGCATCATCCAGGAGCCGGCAGGACAAATCAACAAGTTCCATCTGGATTGACAATCGACTACGATATCCCTACATTGCATCCTCCATCGAGTTCGGACCGACAAGATCCCTCAAACCTTCGACATGCGAGGTCGTTCAGCCATCCATTCCCCTCATTCTTCGGAGGCGGCTCGAAGAAGGCGGACAAGAGGAACGGAACAAAAGGAAGCGCCAATACTGGCGTTGATTCAACGGACGATGAAGCCTCCTTTCTAGGGAAAGCTATGCGACTTAAAAGAGACAACTCGCTAAATGACAAAGAGCCTGTAACGGGTCGATGCATGACTTGTGACTCGACAGTTCGTTGGCCGCGAGAGGTCAAAGTCTTCAGGTGTGTGACTTGTCAGACGATAAATGATCTGGAGCCATTTGTAGAGTCGCAGAAGGACCAGTTTACATTCGGAAAGTATGATCAGGTTACAGGCCACCGCAAGCGTCCGTATCCGACCCCCTCTCATGAACGTGACTTAACATTTCTCTAGCTATACCAGTCAATGTCGAAAGAACACGTTCAATCATCGACCGCTGCGTGAGTGACTACCTGCGATCTCTCCTTAGTGCTTCACATCTCGAACGATCAACCCCTACGCCGACCTCGACGCATGGAACTCCCGGTGGAGAGTATTTCCGTCCGGGGCATGGGCATGGGCATATGAGAGGTCGGAGTGGGAACGGCGTCCCTAATGACACTACATATGTTAGACCTAAGACCGCAACTTCCCCTAGAAGAGCAGCCTTGCCTGACCGTACTGGACCACCGGTTCGGCATACGCCGCCTGGCATAATATCACGCAAACCAGTGCCAATATCGAGCGAGAAGCCTCTTCCACCGCCCCCGATTCCTTCCACACATCAACCATCGTCTCGAAACTTGCGTGTACCGGAAGTGCTCTCTGGTTCACTGTCTGACAAAGCCGAGTCGGATATTGACTTGCAAGCTACTGCCAAGAAGAGGGCACCTCGCATATTTAAACCACTAGAGACCTATATACAAGGCTGTTTGACGGGATGTGCTAGTCTCAACGTGTCGTTCATGAGTACTCGACCCCAACCCCCCGGCAGAGCTGCAAGCGAGAGCAACGCCCAGCGCCCAGTATTTGAAAACGATTGCGTGGAATCCACAACCGATGCATTACTCACTCACTTGGATCCTAAAATGCTCTTGCTTGGCGACATTGCTGAGAATGGGACATGGTGGACAGGTGGCAGAGCAGAAAGACGGCCATCTCAACACCGCGACCGGTCTCCGGAACCTGACGGAAGCACGGTAAGCTTGAAAACGCCACGCATCAATTGGGCAGAACTCGCTGAATGGTATCATCTTATCATTCACGCCGGCGACGATTGGAAGGACAGATGGAATCGCATGCGCCCAAGTAAAACAGAAACACAAGAAGACTACGAGCAGCTACGCCGCTGGGAATCGAACAATACAGCGGATTTGGAGAGGGACGTCTTTGATGCGAGAATTCATGCTCAGCGTCAACTACTGAAAGCTACCGAGAATTTACTCAAACGGCCTAGACAACCACTGAAGCTAGCTGAAGACTGCAGATTTCTCATGATGCTCTTGGCAAATCCTTTGCTATACTCGGACGAACTTGGCCCATCATCTTCGGCCCCAACACACAGCGCCTCCGGGCCGTCAATTGCTGCCAATGACCAGGCTGCCTTTCTGAAGCGCAGTGGATCAAGCAGGAAAAGCAGCCTTGGTCACCATGCCGGACTGATCAAGAGGATTCTAGGCCTCATATCCAATGTACCCGATGAAGTGCATCGTTATATCACGTCGTGGCTTTCCAGATTCTCAGACAGCCATTTTCAAAGACTTGTTGATCTCGTTGGGGGCTTTGTCACCTATCGCTTAACGCGACTACAAGGTCAAAAGCGTTCTGAGGCCCCAAATCCTACTGCTGGCCTGGTGCCGGATTTCTCCGGGATCGGTGGGGGAAGCACCGCCCAGGTTCACGCTGCTCTCGCAGATCGGCCAACGACTGCATCTAGACCCCTCGATGATAAACGACCGAAATTTGTCGCGTATAGTGAAGACTGGCAAGTACGCGTTGCTGCCAGAGTGATGTCCTTGCTTTTCAAGGCAAATACATGGCACCCCTTAAAGCAACGAGATCAAGTACCTAAGGCTCTGAGGATACAGAATGCTGGTCTCAATGCGAAGCATGCCGCACATAGTCATGGCCAAATTTTACCGACAAGCGCCTTTTATAATACCATGTTGGACTACTGCGACCTTGTGGCGGATTTTGAAGCTTGGGAATCTAGTCGGACGAAATTTGCATTTTGCCGGTATCCCTTCTTCCTAAGCATCTGGGCTAAGATACATATCATGGAGTACGATGCGCGGCGTCAGATGGAGGTCAGAGCTCGAGAAGCATTCTTCGACAGTATATTGACGAGGAAAGCTGTCAGTCAGTACTTGGTTTTAAGGGTTCGGTAGGTTACCTCTTTAGAACTCGTGACTTTTCCACCCTGCTGACCTTCATAGTCGTGAATGTCTTGTCGAAGACAGCTTGCGGGCTGTGAGCGAAGTTGTCGGCTCCGGCTCCGAGGACATTAAAAAGGGCTTGAAAATTGATTTTCAGGGAGAAGAAGGGGTTGATGCAGGCGGACTTCGAAAGGAGTGGTTTCTACTGCTGACCCGGGAAATTTTCGATCCCCAACATGGTAAGTGACCAAAAATAACCGTCTTGGGTTGTGTTCATAGCTGAACGTCGTTTTTAGGCCTCTTTACCTATGACGAGGATTCCAATTTCTGTTACTTCAACCCTTACTGTTTTGAGTCGTCAGAGCAATTCTTCCTCGTAGGTGTTCTTCTCGGACTAGCGATTTACAATTCGGCTATACTTGATGTGGCATTTCCACCTTTCGCGTTCAAGAAGTTGCTTGCGTCAGCTCCATCTTCAGGGACTGCAACAACCGCCGCTCCCAGAATCACACCCGTCTATACTCTGGAAGATCTTGCCGAAATTCGGCCGGCCCTCGCTCGTGGTCTACGGTTACTTCTTGACTATGATGGTGATGTAGAGGAAGCATTTTCTCTTGATTTTGTTGCGCAGATCGACCGATACGGAGAACCTATCCAAGTTCCTTTGTCTTCAGGCGGGGAAAAGAAACCAGTGACAAACTCCAACAGGCGTGAATATGTTGAATTGTATGTTCGCTATGTTCTTGACACAGCCGTCGCCCGTCAATACGAGCCTTTCAAACGAGGCTTCTTCACCGTCTGTGGTGGCAACGCCCTCAGTCTGTTTCGCCCGGAAGAGATTGAGCTCCTTATACGCGGATCCGAAGAACCCCTTGACATATCTGCTCTGAAAGCTGTTGCAACATATGAAAATTGGCATTGCAAATATCCCGAAGAGGAGCCGCAGGTACAATGGTTTTGGGAAGCATTTTCGGAGGCGAGTCCCAAAGATCAAAGGAAAGTGTTGAGCTTCATCACCGGTAGCGATCGGATCCCGGCTATGGGTGCGACGAATTTGGTCCTGAAAATCACATGTTTGGGAAATAGCGAGGATACCGAGAGACTGCCGAGTGCGCGAACTTGTTTTAATATGCTGTCACTGTATCGATATCAGACCAGGGAGAAGTTGATGGAGAAGTTGTGGTTAGCAGTGGGAGAGAGCGAGGGGTTTGGACTGAAATGATGAGGTCTCGGATGATTGGGGGGCAATAACAGGGGGGTATGAGATACGGGAATCCGGCCAGCATGCATACGGTGGTGTTTTCAGTTTTCCCTCGCTGTTCTCATGAGAGGATAAATACATTGGTCCGGTTTTAGCATTGAGGTTAGGTAATTCCTTTTTGGGCATCTTGCATTGATCGGGAGTTTTTTTTCTTTTGTTCCTTCTGGGAGAGGAGAGAAGAAGGAATGAATTGATTTGGCCTCTGGAGTTTCTTGGGTTCCTGCGGATGAATTGATTGGTGAAGAAAAAGGAGAGAAGTCCTGGGAAAGTAGCAGATATTGATATTGAATATACTCGAATTAAGTTATACATATCATATTATCTGATAACATGTCGTATCCTTTTTCTGTCTCTGTATTTGTTCTGCTCTTGCTCTGTCTTATAATGATGTATGGATGTATGCCTACCTACCTACCTACCTACCTACAGTACCTACGTAATTAATTGCACTTGGAATTTGTATTCTCATCCCCTCCTCATCCTCATATATAACTATGTAATTCACTACCTAGGTATCTACAGTGATTACAGTATAAATTAAGTTATGGAAAAACTTTTCATTCAGTCAGCCCTATTCTATTGATCTTTGTCACTACAGTAACATTAGTTATATCTTGAACCCCCCCCGGGTAAATTGACTGGGTTTTCGGAGGGTTCTATTTCTCGTACTGTTAATTACTTTTTATCTTTATCAACATTTAATTTAACATATTCTCGTTCAATCAAGATTAAGGATGAAAAGATGATTTTTAGTCTGTCTAGTTTATAGAAAACCCCTTTTTTATTCTTTTTTAAGTCTCTTCTTCTCTGTTTCTATCTAAATTTATTTAGAATCCCTATTGCCTCAACTATTGATTATTTGCTCACTTTTCCTGCCTACTGAATCTAGCTTGTTTTTATTTAGTCGAAAGTGATGGCAGCCTTGATGGCGGATTTGTTCTTCATGGATTCTAGACATTCCTTCCATTGGTCGAGGGTGAATGTCTTGTTGACGATTCCTTTGACTTTCACTTTGCCGGAATCGAGATAGTCGATTGCTGCGGGGAATTTGTAGGTCTCGGAGAATGAACCGAGGATGGTGATTTCGTCGCCGACTTAAAGGGAAGTGGGATGTCAGGGCAAGATTGTTCGGGAAGAGAAGGTAGAAAAGGTAGATAAGAGTGAATTAAATGGAACTTACAGATCTTGCTGGGTGGCCAGGAAACACGGTCTTTGTTGGCGTAGACACCGTAGACGACCAATTTACCACCACGTCGAACATAGTTGATGGAGTCTTCTAAGATTTTCACACTTCCTGTAGCCTCGACGACGATGTCGAAGCCGTAGGGGTTCTCGGCCTTGATCTTTTCGAATTGGGCCTGGGGATTCGTTCGGCTCAATGGGACGTATACATCAGCCGCATCAAGACTCTTGGCAAGATCCATTTTCAAGCCTTCTGGAGCAGCGACGACAACGTGGCAGCCACCGTTCTGTCGGAGCATTTGAGTAAGGACTAAGCCAGTTGGACCAGCGCCGAACATCAAGACCGAGGAACCCATCTTAGGGGCAATCTTATCGAGACCGTGCGCAGCGCAAGAAGCGGGTTCGAGTAGTGTAGCGTCAACATCGGAAAGGTTGTTGATCTTGAAGACACGCTTGGCTGTATAGTGTAATAGCATCAGTAATCATTCATTGGCAATGTATCTAAGGGGTTTCAAGGGTACTTAGACAAGCTTACCTGGGTAGGCACAGTATTCAGCGAAGCCGCCATCCATAGTGACTCCATGGGCCTCAAAGTGCTCGCAAAGGAGCTCCTCGCCACGACGGCAGTAGAAACATTCTCCACAAAGCTCAGAATTATCTGCAACAACACGGTCACCAATCTCAAAGCCCTTGGCCTTTGGGCCGAGAGCTGCGACAACACCAACAGTCTCGTGACCTAGACTCTCAGGTATCAGTTTTGCTCGTGAATCGGAATCAGACATCAGCATTCGTACCAGGAATCAAAGGGAACTATTGCAGCACCGGTCAGCATGAATTCTCGAGCTACGTCGGCTTGTAGGGTGTGCTGGTCGAGCTTCAACAGCTATGGGGAAGTCAATACTAACCTTGGCCAAGAATTCTCCTTCATGAATATGCAAATCGGTGCCGCAGACACCACAGGCCTTAACTTTGACCTAGATGGCACCGCGTCACTATCAGAAACCCAGGAGGTAACGATGTTGGGCTTACCAGAACATCGGTCTCGCGGAGAGTTGGGAGGGGAACTTCGACCACCTCAAATTCCTCCGGCTTGGAGTATTGCTATTGAGATGAATGAGTAAAAGACTTGTGACAGGCTGGACTCGGATAGCACAGCTACGCTGACGACTTGAGGGCTTGTGTAGTCCAAGTTCGTGATACGCTTGAGCTTGAGGTGGGGAGCGGAAAAGGCTGCTGAATGTGCCCGACACTTACCAAAGCTTTCATGGACTTCGGAAGGTTCGACATGATTGCGGTATCAGAATGGAATAGGTAGAATTGAGGCAAGTCAATTGAGGGGCTATGTAATCGCCTGGAGAAGTATACACAGATGAAGAGTAAAGATATTGAAAAGATGAGATTGTCAAGCGAGGTATCGGTGAGGAAAAGTGTGTGTGTTGTTTTTTTCTTTTGTCAGCCTTCCAAGCTCAAACCCGTCGCAGCTATGGTACAGTACTGCAGCTATCCCCTCCCCTCCTCTTCCACCTCAGCTTTCTCACCTTGCTTTTCATTTTCGTTATGGTTTTGGGCGGGATTGGTGGGGTAAGGTTCAAAGTGCGGGCGGTTCTGGTTCGGGGATATCCACGCTACTGTAATCGAAGAGGCGTCGGTCAGCAAAAACGTAGTGGAGTCGCAGAATTCATTCTCCTATTCGGTCCAGGAACAGCATCTTGACGAAGTACCTACTACTCTATTCATGCCCATACGTCTCAGAAGAAGCGGTGACGGAAGTCATGGTTTCTCGTTGGCCAAACAAAGACGTAGAAAAGGAAGGGAACATGGATTTCGTTGGCCACATCCTCAATCAGCACCCCAGCCTGAACCTAAACCGACATCAGTTTCAGGTACACTTCAATACCCACGTAGTCTTGCTTTCATGACTGGGTATTGCCAACCATGAGTGAAGGCGAAGACCTGTCGCCAAGTAGTGCTTCATGGGTACTTCAGAATGCCAGCCCAGGCACATTCATTGCTGCCGCGACCGCGATCTGCATCAGTATTCGTGCAGGGTCTGCTTTGTAACCCTGAGCTTCCGGCAATATAACAACTGATGATAGACGAGCTTCGGCTGGCTTCTCTCCGAAGGTTCGGTTTCAATGGCGTTGCAAAATGCAGCCTGTTTCCCTTGCTATGGATATTTGACGGCATTATACATAGTACAGGGAATTCGCATAGTCGACGCTGGGTACGTGATTAGAGGATGATTTCCGATAGGCAGAGGTAGCTCAACCTTGTAGATCCATTGGATTACGATACCTAGATCGTCTGGATGGTCGCCTGCCTGACTATGGCTTTTGGAGGTGGATCCTTTCGACCTTTCTGGCCAAAATGCTGACACTTTTCAGTGTCGACCTCGACGGAACGGACAACATGTACTTCGGGGAGATGGCTATATGGAAGCGTAGATATGCATCTATGCCGCCATGGTATTTTGTTCTTCAGTTGTTCTAGAATTATTTGCAAAAAGGATAATTTACTATTGTTATATTCACTGGCAATCGTCCACCGAGGTACCCATTGATGGCGTATCAGGTTAGCACTGGGGTTTCGATGCTATTTCCCCAAGGAATACTAATCAGCTCTGTTTTCTACCTCAAGTTTAGTTAAACATAGACACATAAAACCTTTCTGGTCCAGTATGTCCAGCCGTCTATCTCAATACATAGTGGTACAACCCTGTGCCGCGAGATCCGCATACATTCTCTGTGTTGTCTTTCTTCAGGTAACATCCGCTTCTCACTTGTCGGACCAATGGCCATCTATGAAGATGCGTACTGGCTGGTCGGTCTTTCATGGGCTACTACAATGTGCAACGGAGAACTTGAAAATAGAAATGATGTTCGTCTGAAGTTACATCTCCGCAAATTGACATTTCACTCCTTCGAGGTAAGCCTTGTCAAGTAATGGATTGAGGAAGTCCTAGAATGATAAGCATTCATGGTCCATGAAAAGAAGAGCCACGAGGATCTAGCCTCTGATGTGTGAACTTGGCCCATGCTTCATCTTAGTTCCATGAGCCCGAGCGATCTTAGTGAAAGCCGCGATGGATGACGGATGTCGTAATTCCCGCACAGTCCTAAGTGATAGAACTAATTTAGACCAATCTGGGATTCATACTTATCGTCCTCCACCACGAGGATGATGACCAATAGCTTCACTCAAGAGAAATCAAAGGAAGCGGGACGATACAAAGAATGAATGGAACCAAGCGAGGAAACGGCGAGGATAACGGCGAGTACGGCACGGACCTTGCCAAGCGATTGGATGACGCTGCATGCTTTCTTCTCATCAGACGAAAGGATCAGCTATGGCCGAGTCTAGTACCACTATAACGGCCCGAGAATGATGACAGGAACAGGGACTGTCGCAAAGTTGGCCGAGAGGGGTTGACAAGAGATATATTCCATACAAGCTGAAGATACAGTTATAGAAGTAGTGCGCAAGCGAAGGTATTGTCTGAGCTGGCCGTGGGACACGTGGCAGATACTCTACTATGCATGCACGTATCATTCGAGCATAATGTATGATCGGCTCTCATAGGTGGCCCAGCACACAGTTGACTGCTCCAGCAGGATCGAAAGCCAAGAAGTCGAGATTGTCTTTGCCGGCGCTTGTGTCGCGAGATCCATAATGCCGCTGATACAAAGACCTGCCGGAACAGGTTGAGTGCATTAGACTGTCGCCTGAGAGCTCAGCGATGGGCTCTTGCATCGGTTCATTCGGTAAGATCGCTGAGAGCTACACAATGAGTTGTCGCAAAGCTTATTTTCTTTTGTGTAGTCCAGGACCTGATGCTTTGACCGACCGGACTGACGTCGTGCAATGGCTCGAAGCATGGTCAACGTAGGGAACGAGCAATGGACCTCTGAGGAATGAGATGCGGTGTGTGCCACGGATGTGTAGGTCATTGTGTTCGCAAGCGCCGGTGTCCCTCATTGGAGTGACCAGATTGGGGACGAGGTTGCAGCAGCAGACGTGGCTATCGTATGGAGCTGATGCAGATATTCTGTACATACGGTACCATCGTTGAATGCGAAGGTCGATGCATCATGACATAGCTTGGGTGTAGCAGCGTGTCCACCGTACACTGCATGTTGCGCCATCTTCCCTGGACATCTTTGTTTGTGACTCAGAAGATTGTAATGTCTCACGCATCGACATATATTATCGCCATTGTGATCTGCCTACTACTCGTAAAGCAGCTAAAGTTATATAATTAATTGCTCTGATTACAGTTCAGGAGGAGAGTTCGATTGGCATTGCAGATCTCGGCTAACCTTCTTCCCTTGAAGTTATCCAATTCATCTTCCTGCAAAGTGAGGGGTTCCTTGAACTGGGAAACGTATTGTGCTGTGTTTTGTACATCCCATACTACATGGTTCTCTGATCACGTATTCCTCCTGCAAGCCTCATAGCAACATGAATACCTGTATCGCAGCACAACATGATTTCACACACAGACCACCCCTCGGACAATTCTTGTTACATTGAAGGAGTAAATCAGCTGTATCTATATGGCCCCAAACGGGTTTCAGCGAAAAGGCAACCCGGATAGACCCAGGCGTCATCCTAGCCACCGATTTTTCGACGCATTGACGATGAGTCCCACCCCGCCCTGGTCGTCTTTTAAGCGTCACTGCCAGCTCATACTTGCATCTCATACTTATCCCCATTTTGCATTGGCCAAATGAACACCCTCCAAACAGCGGGCACGAGCTGGTTTAGATTGCCCCCCAGTCGACGAAGCTCCATCTTCCAGCCGCTTTTCTTCTGCTTGCCAAAGTCCTGACCGCCCGAGCTCTATCAGGCTATGCGCCATTGTTCAACTTCGTAGTGCGCGGCTATTCAAGTCATGTTTGCTCCCAAGACTGGAAACAAGACCAGACCGTTTGCTGCGCTTATGTACCTACTATTGACCGGCGAGCTGGTTCTCCAATCATGGGCGTCTAATGATCGACATCAGGAACATACAAACTGTGGTAAGGGCTCTCTTATACCTAGCATGTCTTACCGGGGACAGAGACATCGAAACCTTTCGTTAAACGAGGGTCCGAATGTCCATGATGCAGTAGCGCTCGCCAGGTTCTCATTCGACTATTGGATGCTGCAGCTGGTTCAGCCATACAGATGCTGGCGTGCCTATGCATTTAGCTGTTCACCACAAATTGCCCGAAGCCATGAAATTACCGCAGAGCAATTGAAGTTGACCAGAACTTGAGGTCTGAATCGCCACCCTTAAGTGCAACATCAGTGGGTCACCCTGCCAGGTGTTCGGGACATAGCACGAGTCCTCCAGTCACCGGGCGTTCTGACGCCTCGATCGGCATTGTCCCAATCGCCAACGGAGCAATTCTTACTGAAGCGTCTCGAACGTCACGAAACTCCGGATGCCAAATTTGTTAGCCTTGCCAACGCATCACCAACCGTTTTCCCATGGGATTATCGGCGGACGATCCTCCTTTTCTGTGCACTCCATTTACCAATCCAAGAAAATGTACCAACCTGCAATCTTCTACTTGGAGAAATATTTCACACATTGACCCACAGCAGCCGAGTGATTATATTGAAATGCCCTCTCAGTTTCGTTCGATGTTGTCCAAGGCCTCACGAGTAGAACAGTACTGAAGCTCTTTCACTGAATGCTGCTTAGGAGGAACCTGTCTCATGCGTGTGTTTTCCTTCACTTGATATTGCTTCATATGTCGATGTGAAATTTAAGCACCCGTCAGGCACCTTCCTGTCGTACCTTGCTGAGATTGGGTATCAACGCAGCTAAATATCCTGCAAGGCCTGCTTGGGTAGAGAACGTCTCTCTAGAGACCTGAGACTGCGTCAATTGGCGTTAGGGTAGGAGACAGCTTCACTTTCGACTTCAGCTACCATTGGCTCGACATCGTGGGAAAATGTACTACTATACATACTTGGAGGGTACGTTGTCTTGCTTCTTTGCCTCTTATTATCAGCCCACATAGTCGAGCCGCGAATTCGGGATGAACTAGGTCTGGGTTCCTGCAGAAAGTTGCGTGCCGTCGGATCGTTGGCAATGGAACTTCTATACGGATCCGTCAGCAGGTCGACGGAATGCCCAATTCCGATTTCCCTTCCCCCAGACTTTCGTAATTTCGGGCCATGATCATTTGTTGACCCATTGTCTTAGGATTATGCCGCCGTCGGCAGTGGTCTGATCCACGCTACGATTTCTATCAAACCAGAGAAGGCATTCGCTGCGTAGTGCGGGTCAACAACCTCCAATATCGAACGGAAAGGTCATTTTCCTCGACGGAACTAGCTCGAGAGAATGCCGCCATGTTAGCATACTTCATCTCTCGGAACCAATCAGTTAACAATGGCCAATATCCTGCTGGGCACGACCATGGGGGGTTGATCCAAGGCGTACCCGAAGCCATTGGCACTGGCCGCTATCGTTACAGCACAAACTCTCAAAGTTCAGGGAGCACAGGATCTCGGAGCGGTGGTAGTAGTCCTGAGTCCCATGATGGGGCCAGACTAATGCGTGCGCACAGTCGACGATAAGCCATGACCTAGCGACCACGATTGACAGACCTGGGAAAAAGGGTACAGAAGATTGAGCCAAAAGATAGGGCCAGGCTGTGTTTATCTATTCAACGAATTTCTTTCAATTGACGACCATCACGACCTCAACGACTATTATGACTTTGCATTGCAAGGACTTGTTGGCTAGCCTGGAAAACCTTAATGATTTTTGATAGATGCCGTTGTGCATTTTCTGTCTCAATGTGTGGCTCTCTGCTTTTTAGCGGCATTCGATCGACACCGAATTAGATTTGAAAGCTTTTATTGTAGCATGAATTAGGAATAATGATCATACGGGATCCAAATCTCTTGCTTGTTTTACTGTATGAAAGAGCTTGATGAGATACAGTATTACATTTACTGTCAACTAAATCAAGGTAACAACTCTTCACTGTGCACTTGTATCCGGAAGCGTGTCCCGTGACTGCGGAAGTTCCCTGCGTCTGTTTACCTTTTCCGCTTAAGAGGTCTTAAATGACGTAGCGGCAATCATTCATTATCCAACACCCAGCCGGCGCTTGTTGCCAACTTCAGGGTCACTTCCGCGTTGTACTTTTACAGAAATATTCTACAGAAGCATTGGCATCTCGCGAAAGTCATCATATAATTTCTTGCTTTTCTCATGTGTTTGTGTCCATTGGTACTCGTTGCATCATATCAGGTGTGGCTTTAGGTGGATTAAGAGGCGCCATGAAGGAATGGCGAACAGTGACATGGATGCCCCTTAGAGGCCCTTGTGTTCGACAACGTTCCGCCAACGTTGGGCAACACATGATACTTCTGGTTCATGGCATGCGGAAAAGATGCCTGAGCTCATCTGGTACCTCCAAGGCAAAATTTGGCCCTTCACAACAGTCTCAATGTCGCAAGAATTTTGACCTGAAATATCTTGACCAGAAACGATATCAATCCCAGTCTCCACTCGCCAGAAGACTAAACCAGAAGGGCGTGGATGCAGAGGAAACAAGCCTAGATGATCAACTGGCGAAGGAGAAAGAAAAGCAAGTCCGCACACCATGGCACCGGGAGGGGGCTACTAAACCACCGGTGGCTCGACAGCGTTCAGCTGGTGCGATGACGAAAGGTATGTTGATAGCCACGCAACTTTCCATTACACAATGATCTGATGATGATTCAGGAAAGCTCTTGACTACTCCATCACGTTTGCTCAAACTTATTATTCCCTTGACCACTGTCGATCACAATTCCGACCGAAAAGATATCGAGCCGCTTGCACTTCTCGTCCACCCACAGCAACCGCTTTCTTACCTAGAACGTCTGATACAGTCCGAACTGCCAAGCATTACGACAGACAAGAGCGAAAACCACATACCGAAAGTCTCCTTTCGAGCCGTGGAATCGAAGAGCGACGAGATCAAGCCTAAGACCAAGACATCCGATGAAGAGGAGAAAGAAGACGTTGTGAAACAGCGTCCCAGTCGCGGAGGCCCAGGGGAAGGAGGAGTTGAATCCTACTCCGGTCTTGGTCGTGAGAGTGAGGGGGAATTAAAAGACGCAGAATTTGTTAGGTGGTCCGCATCAACTGAGATAGGCGATTTCATTCGTGACGCGGCACGTGCCAAAGAATTCGAGATTGAGATCGAGGGCCAGGAGGAACCCGTCAAAATCGGCGTCCCCTCATTCAACGATCGTACCTACTATCTAAGAATGCGACTAAGAAAGACTGCGCTCGAGATCATGGATCTGGCCAAAGTCAAATACGAATGTGACATGCTAGCTCACAAAGGCGGCCAGCGACTTGCCCTCGCGGGTTTCGGTATCATGGTCGGCTGGTGGTACATTGTGTATCGGCTCACTTTTGAAACGGATTATGGATGGGATACAATGGAAGTGAGCGACCAAACCTAAAACTGTGTATGCTTCATGCTGATTGCTTCTTAGCCTGTGACATATCTTGTGGGTCTAAGTACCTTGATGTTAGGTTATTTGTGGTTTCTCTATCATAATCGAGAGGTATCTTATAGATCAGCCTTGAACCTTACGGTCAGTCGACGGCAACAAAAACTCTATCAGCAGCGGGGTTTTGACGTTGCGAGATGGGATCAATTAATTGAAGAAGGGAATGCCCTTCGAAAAGAGATTAAAGCTGTTGCAGCCGAGTATGACGTGGATTGGGATGAAAAAGCCGACGAGAAACATGCAACCGTAACCAAAGCTCTTCGTGATGAGCGTAAAAAGACTCAGTCCGACAAGAAGTCCAAAAAGAAGGACGACGACGAGGACGATGAATGAGCCGATGAGGCTCGAGTTTACCAGCCTTCCAAATTCATTGTCAAGTGCCTTAGCGCCAAACAACCCAACAAGAATCGCACAAACAGCCGCCAAATTACCGGAGGTCCCTTACAGGATCGTAGGTCCGACTCCTACTGGATATATCTCTTGACATAGAACTTCCTAGTCCAACTATGTCAGCATGTACAAGCTATGTGGGCGTAGGGACAGCATGACCCTACCAACTCCAATGCCCTTACCCTCTACAGCATAGCGACTTGGTGGAGTGCGTTTGCTTCTGTTGTTGCGATCATCTCGAGCACGAAAGACACTGTATAGCAACCAGAGTGTAACCCAATTTGGAGATAGGTCTCCGTCTGTTGCTCCAAGGTCGAACAATTTCCTCACAGAGGTTCCGGCTTCTGCCTGTTGCCAGACAGCTCTGACTGCCTGTTCTCGAATCTCTGGCCGAACATGGTGCCAGAAAAACGGGGATTTAACTTCCGGATCCGTCCGTTTACCATCAACGAGATTGCTTCGACTGTTATTGATTTTTTCAAAGACAATGATAGCTTGCTCCTAGAATAGTGTCAATTTCGCAAACACGTGTCAGCAAGTGATCAACTTACCCTCATGGCCTTGTACACTCCTTCGGCATTGGGATGACCGGGGTCGATGTGTAATGCCCGGAGAAACTCCTCTTTCGTGGCGCGAGGGCCAACAGGGGAGATATGGCTCATAACGAGGAATCTTTTGAAATGATATTTGGATGAAGACGGCGCTGTAAATATTGCGGAGGTTTCACAGTTCTTGCATGGAATGAGGACCGAGTAGCTTTGAAGGGGTCGAACAGGGCTGTTATAACATTGTCTGTTGTACAAGGAAGCGTCGTAATGTCGTAGCAAACAGTCAACATCTCAACGTCTCATCAGGTTACCTCCAGGTTGATCGCATTGGTACATCTGTACAGTACTTTAGACAATGTAGCAAACAAACAAATTTTTGTCGACTGACTGGAAACAGTACGATTTATCTTGTGAGATTTTCCCTGGTTCGCTTACTGTCTCTGCCTCACAAGGGCAAAGCCGAACTTTTGACTGTGCCAAAGCGTTTTTGAAAGGACCACGTTTTTGATCCATGCATCGATGTCCTGCATGATCCCGTCGAGGTATATGACCTTGGGAGGCTTTGGGTGAGCTTGGGTGCCACAATGCTGTGTGAACAAATTGGTCACAGTACACAGGACTCTCTCGGCTCCGATAGCAGGTCCAATCTTCAACACTGTTTTTTTTGTTTGCCTGGCATAACCCTGTCACGGTCCACACGGAATGTCAAACAAACGCTCCCTGACCGTTAAGCCATGGATGAATTACACTTCTGCCATGTGCAGGAATAGCAGTCCTGTCTTCCCGATGTGGAGCATGTTATGAGCTGCCAATGCAGCCAGTGGTCTGTTACCCGTGTTGTCCCCTGTGGCACCCGGGGTGTCACCTGGAGTAGGCTCCCCCCCCTCCCCTCCCCTTATACCTACCTAGCCGCTGATCATGAGATGATTGGACGGTTAATCGAGTTTCTTTGTGAGACATTGTGGTCAATTCGGCACCGTGAAATGAACTTGTGTCATCGGGGTTGCTGTTGGTCCTTCTACTCTTCGTCTTCTTCTCTGGCACCAAGAAGATATGTGACCCCTTGTGGACAGTGTGGTGATTGGATCCCTATCTTCAGCAAACTTTTCGACTCTCCCCAATCAATCTGCTGCGTTTTCTCAGGCTGGCTGCAGATGTGACATCAGATGAGTCGAAACCGGTTGAGGTATGCATCCTAAGGCTGATTGGCAATATGACAGCTTAGTGCCGTAGTACAACGCTCTGTCATACATCGACAAAACAGAAAAAAAACTTCCCTAGGACACTGTGGCTAAGGGGTACAATCCGGCACTGGTCAATGCGGGTCCCCCATTCCTTGCGGTCAAACCATGCAAACTCAGAGAAGCTCCCATGTCGATCCTTGGGGGGTGATGGATATTGATCAAGTTTGCTTCTGGACTTTCTCTGCTTGTCTAGTCCGACAGATGAGCTACATCTGTGTAATGTGAGCTATCACTGGACCGAGATGTCGCTTCATCCCCGGACGTTGAGCAAACTTCATTTTGAAACACCTCTAGAGCTTCCATCAAGAGCGTTAGCTACTGATGGACCCTGTTCATACCTTGTCCGTGGCGGCCGATCCAGTATGTTTTTATTAGCGGCCGTTTCCCTGCCGTGGAGTGGGAGATAAATGAACTTGCAAACTAATGTACTGTGTACAGGACTTTCGGCAAGGGTTGCCATCCAGATCTTCGCACACTACGGATCGATCAAGATTTGAAATACTAACATCCCTACCTTGTGTCGTACAGATCCAAGGAGGCGTTACTTAGGGCTAACTGGAATCCCGCCGACTCGATTGTTTGGGCCGATGTTACGCTGTGTATGGAATTTACCATGCTGGATGGATATAGCGACATTCGCACATAAAACTTTCAGAACACGCTTTTTATGCAAACCCGTTTTGAGTCTCATTGGGGATGAGATGTAGTCTGTGTGACCTGTCAGAATGTAGCCGAGTAAACTGATCGACTGGGGATCACCGCAGCCATTTGTCCTGCATCACCATACCTCAAGCCGCATTACCCTTGAAAAGTTCCTTGACCCTGGTTTGCCGACTACAGAACGCCAGAGCGCGCTTCGATCGGAAATGCGGACAAGATGACGGCGAACCTCAAATCTTTACTTAACCTAAAACAGTAAGAGAACGCAATATATGGGGACCTTTTCTGAGCGTCTGTGCAACGGCTTTAGAAGATCTAGGAGGCCAATGACGATCCCTCTTCCACTATAGACACAAGATGTGCTTATATGAATGCTCAATGGCTGACCGTTGTTGACAGATAAGACAATAGGTAGAGCTCGTTCTATATTGCTCAACGACCAGCCATTCATCCTATCCTGCTCCCTGTAATCCTATAGGCGGCTGTTACGCCATATATTGTGGTCCATTGAACCGAACGCAAATGGTTCGAGGCCCTTGTTGCTTCAAGCTTCCTCAACGGCGCGGACTCATGCCCACAGTCGTTGCCTATTTGACCCACGAAGTTGCTGGCCGACCAGAGACATGTTTTCGGAGTAGTTGAATTCCCCCTTGCTGTTTATGCGCCATGTTGGCCTTGCAGATTGCACTTTTTGTCGGAAACTCAATACCACAACATTCTCGCCGACCAAATGACCACCAACCAGCATAGATTTCTCCACATGGTCCTCTGCCATGCCATACCCCTTACTGCTGACAGCTGTCTACAAGTGTACGATTCCAAGGCGGAGGGCGGGTTATTGGTCGACAGTATTGTTGTCAATGCTCATTCGAATGTAGATATCGACGTCCCGAGATCTTGATATGTGACAATTGGACGGACTATAGATCCATCCCCGTACATTGATTGATAACCCAGCTGCATGAAACCCAACGCCTTGTCTTGGGAAGAAGACATTGTACATGCATGCAGCAAGACCTGCATCGCATCAATTGTCTCACAGGCGAACGACGCTGTCAAGCCTGAAAGTTTAGCGCGAACAGCCAAAGGAGGGGTGGTCATGAGGACAAATGGAAGGAGGAAGAAATGCCAAATGAGATATTACTTGCTCAGCCAGAGTTGAGGTATATGCTTGGAAGAGTGCTATCACTACGGCGGGGTCGTATAGGGACCTCCTGGAGACGACAAGAATAGGTGACATGCGAGATTGTACATGGCGGACGCATATTGTCTGACTGTAGCCTACAGCAACCGCATCGTATATGTATCTCATGCGTGAAATGCTCAAGTTAGGATTTCCGGTATAGGATGCAGAGGGAGATGTGTAAGTAAAACAACGAGCTTTTGCAAAATGCAATTATCATTGACGTCGCGTTCCCCACCTGGAAAAAGTGAGGGACGCGTCGTTCCGTCAGTATACTCCATTGAGCGCGTAAATTGATTTTCTGCCAGACTTCACATGATAGAAGGGCCATCACATCATCGTCGCTAAAGTGAACAGATAACCACATGCACGCAGCCTCTGCAGACATTGATCAACATCTGCCCAACTGTTATATCCAATATGGCTCTCTTAGTCGACAGGTTACGACCACGTACGCTGGAAGCTTTAACATATCATCCCGAACTCTCTGCCCGACTAAAAGCACTTGTAAGAGAATCTTCACAAAATATGATTGCAATTTTCTATCGATCGCAATGTCTGACAACGTTCATTTGTATAGGCCTCGTCACCAGATTTTCCTCACTTGCTGATCTACGGCCCTTCTGGTGCCGGAAAGAAAACCCGCATTCTCACCCTCCTCCGCGCCCTCTATGGCCCCGGTGCGGAAAAGATCAAGATCGATGCTCGCGTCTTCCAAACCACAAGCAATCGTAAGCTCGAATTCAACATTGTCAGCTCCGTTTACCATATGGAGATCACCCCATCCGACGTCGGGAATTACGACCGAGTTGTGATTCAAGAACTCCTGAAAGAAGTCGCTCAAACGCAACAAGTCGATCTCAGCGCCCGTCAGCGTTTCAAAATCGTTGTCATAAATGAAGCCGACAGCCTGACTCGTGATGCTCAAGCTGCTCTCCGTCGCACCATGGAGAAATATTCCCCCAATCTTCGCCTCATCCTTCTCGCCAACTCCACCGCTGGAATTATCGCGCCAATACGATCTCGAACTTTACTAGTCCGAGTCCCCGCTCCGACCGAGTCTGAAATTGTGACGGTATTATCCCAAGCTGCTGCCAAAGAAAGATGGAAAGACATTCCCCTTCTCAACGAGCGAATCGCCAAAGAGTCCAAACGCAATCTGCGCAGAGCCCTCCTGATGTTCGAAGCCGTTTACGCGACAACCCCATCCCCGTCGACATTATCCTTCACCGAAAAAACCCCCATCCCCCCTCCCGATTGGGAATCCCTTGTCTCCCAAATCGCAAATGACATCATGCGCGAACGCTCCCCTCAGATGATCCTCACCGTCCGAGCAAAACTCTACGATTTACTCAGTCATTGTATCCCGCCCACCATGATCCTCAAGACCCTGACATTCAAGTTAATTCCAAAATTGGACGAGGAACTGAGGCCAGAGGTCGTCAAATGGGCTGCCTTTTACGAACATCGGGTTAAATTAGGAAGTAAAGTCATCTTCCATCTGGAAGCTTTTGTCGCCAAGGTCATGAGGGTCATAGAGGGTTGGTTAAGTATGGGCTTGGTGGATTTTTAGGCTAGGATCATCGAAAGAACAGACGAACAGGACCAAGCCTGACTTTCGATCATTGCTATCATCGGTCGAGAATACAGTGCAAAGCATACAACACTCCAACTTCACATGGGCGTTGGCTAGGTGTTTCATGGAGTAGAGCAAAATAGAACAATCAATAGGAATGGTGGGAATTGGTTGATCTTTATTCATCTTTTGATGTTTCTGATTCTGATTTTGGGCATGAGAAAGTCATAGTGTTAGTTCGTAGTTCAAGTTACACTCATGCAAATATAATATGTAATATTAAAATCAAGAATAACATGAATTCATGTCCTCTCCTTTTTCTGGCTATACTGTAACTAGTCTAGACAATCGAAGTTTGCAGTAGAATTTTTGTGAGGTTGTGACGCAAAGTTTTATTTTGGGTATTAGTATTCTGCTTCTTGTGTCTTGAGGGGTTTATAGTACACATATGCAGAGTGAAGTATAGGGAAAGGAGGTATGATGTTTTCTCTTCCTTATCTGTGTCTCTTTCGTATTGTATCTAGATCTTACATTTGAATCCGGCGTTGAAGCTGAAGCTGATTTGTAAAGCTGATGCCAATGCTGCCAGATAAGGATTCGTGAATTTCTGACCTGTTCGTCTCTCTCTCTCTTTTTCTACTCCAGTAATTATATTTCATGGTATTCACGACGTCAAAACTCCCTCCAATACCCCGCCCAACACCCCCCTCAATCTTCTCCGTTGTTTTCCTTTATCTAATCCCGCCATGACGACTATCGCCGTACTCCCGGCAAATACCAGTCCTTCTTTCCACATATCTTTTCTATTATACCGTCTGGGTAATAATGTGGCAAGAGCTCTAGGAGCGACGAAAAAGGCGATTTCTTGACGGCGGGAGGCGGTTTCGACAAGGATGGACCAACCGCAGCTTAGGCAGGAGGTCAGGACAAGGATACCGGAGTCGATGGATTGGGGGCCGGGGTAGGGAATTAAGGGGGTTTGGACGGTGGGGTCGGTCCCTGGGCCGGAGGATGGAGGTGAAGAGACGATTATGGAATCGTGAGATGGGGGAGAGGGGAGTTGGAGTCTTGTTGGAGGAGGTGGTGGTGGGGGAGGTGATGAGGTTGGAGGGGAAGAAGAACATCCTGGAATATGGGGAAGGTTGTAGAAGAGCGGACCAATACGGGTACGACTAAGGCAGACAGAGTAATAGAAGAGGGTGACGAAGAGGGCGAGGAAGGTCGAGGATCGGGCACTGGATTTTAGTATGTAATAAAGGCGGATGGCTAGTGGCTGTTTCGACCTAGAACGTAGACGAAGTGCAAGTTGAAGTGGAAAGTAGGTTGACATGGCGAAACGAAAGGTGCGCAGAAAGCGAGATATCGCGTGATATTCACAATTCGGACCTGAATGTAGATGAACCAAATGACAAGGAACAGGCACCGTACGGGCAGGGTCACCCCATTCAGCAGGAAGTCCAAGATCTAGGCAAAGACTCGAGAGTATATGAGAATAGCCTGTGTCCTTGCCATAGATCCACTTGCCTTGACGGGCAAGGCGAAGAGCTTCGATGAGTCGCAAGTCAATTTGAGCAGCCTCAGAGATCCAAATGTTGTAGGTTCTGGGAAGCCGGTCTGGCAGGTAGAACCATGCCCACATTATGATAGCAGAGGAGAGAGAGAATATGCCGGCATCTGTGAGATTGGATATAGCGTGCTCGATGCGCGTGTAGTCTCCGGCGAGTTTTCGACTACGAGACCACGCCTGCCAGAGATCGCCAACTAAGACATCACAGGCACGAGTGAATACGAATAATGTAAGATCAATGGTTTTGCCAGCAAGGGGTTCAATGGATTCTGAAGTAACCTTGGATGGTGCCACATCTGTTGGCTTAAGGATAGGGGTAGATTCTGCAGATGCAGCCAAGGGATTGAGAGGCGGATCTATATTGAGAGTCCGGCGCGAGTGTGCATGAGAGGCGGAAACCCTCTTGCTGTTGAGGAGCTTGAAACTCAGCCATGCTGATATGAATGACGACGCGAAGTAAACGAAGCGAGACCAGACTTCAAAGCGAATAGGAGAGAACTGGTTATTGACGAGTTTCATCAAGTTTCTCAAGATCCCCAAGAGCAAACGCGGCAAAAGGGTTGAGCCAGCAACTATGAGTCCGCATGCTGCTGGAAAGCGATTTAATTGTGCTGAGGTCTTGAGAATGTATCGTAACTGAGGGGGCAATGTCAGGAACATAAATCGTGGTCACGTTAAAGAGCGTCATGGGAAAGAACCAAGATCAAGACATAGTCTCACCAATTCGAATTTTTCGCTACTCGACTTGTCCTTACGACCTATGATCTTCAAGAAGCTAAAGAGCCTTGGCCCTGTAACTGAGATATAGCCCAGGGCATATGCTCGTAGGAAGCTAAACACACGTTAGTAACTATCAGCGATAGGCTCTGTCTAACGAGCTTCATGGTTCTCGGTTCAACTTACGGCTTCAAAGCATTGATATTGATTGTAGAAGATTTTGAGGCTCTATGGCTGGTCTGCATCATTCATGGTGACTTTTAGGTTCGAAGTCGACGGTATCACACGAATCAATATTGGGAAATTGATGCTGAATGAAGACAACAAAGAACTTCATCTATCGAATGACTCGTATAATAGGCTGTCCACAGGCAGATTCACTTTTATCACGCTGCCCAAGGCAATGCTAGCCATATGCTCAATGTGGCACGCGTCCTTGAAGATACTCCCTTAAAAGCATGTGATTATTCGTCCCGCACGTGACGCGTATTGACGTCCATGACCTCTACCCTTTCGCATACGACGAATTAATCATGCACTAGAAAGTGGATCAGCAGATGGCTTCACACAACAGCGATGACGGCATTATACAGATTGAACTCGGATGTATTCGATTAGTTCTTACACATACAGGGATCTATACAATGCTCTTCAGCTTTGTATCGTACACCGTGACCAGGATCGTTAAAATAATTATCCAGCTGTCTGGCTCTCTAATATCTAATAGGAAGCCACAGAAGTGGTAGGATAGTTTGCCAAATCTGGTGCAGCAAGCTGTACATCCTATGGAAAATTAAGTAAAGTTAGGTGGTATATTTCACTCATGCTCCATCCGTTCTCTCAATGCCCGGACCTGGTGTCTCTGGTCGCATACTGCCGCGGCGATTTGCCGCGGCGACATGCTCTCTACTAATCGCGACGCATACCAAGTAAACCGGGTGGGATACTGGCTGTCACTTGGTCATGGCATTCGAAGTTCGATTTGGGTCATTCTGACAAGGTAATTGCAGGGTAGGGCGACGTGCGCACTCATGAATCAGGTGATGGAATCGATGGGAGTGGAGATGAGCAATACTTCAAGAGTTTAACTTCTGGTGGAAGCGAAGCCTTAAGGTCGAGTAGGTTCGATCTCTGTTCCTGAGAAGGCGGTGCTTTGATTATGGTCCCCCGGGTACTGGCGACAAGACTCCATTCTTGTCATATTTTGCTTCTGTAGAAGGGATCAGCAAGATATAACAATACACAGGGCATAAACATACTGAAGAATGTATATGAAAGCGTAATGGTGTCGATACCCTTCATTGCCGGATCTTTCACGAAGTCCGGGTCAATGAAGAAGAATACAGGCATATCCACCTGCTCGCCGGCGTTTAGCCTCTGTTCCTCGAAGCAAAAGCACTGGATCTTGCTGAAATATGGTGCTACCTGCGCAGGTGTGACGCTGTATGTGGCTACTCCGATTATGTCTGCGTCGCTCTTATTCGTCGCGGTATAGAAGGCCAGCGCAGTCTCTCCCGGAAGGACTCTGACTTCGCGCTGCTGAGGAACAAATTTCCAGGGCAAGACATCGGAGACTGAGCCATTGAATGTTATACGGAGGCGTCGATGGGAGGTGAGGGGCTGAAGGCGGGAAGCAGGGTCCTCTGCGACATCATGCGCTTTTACGGGTTGACCACTCCATCCCGTTTGTTGACAAATCTGGGATTGTCAATTGGGTTTCGACTATTCTGAGGGGATCAAATACCATCTTGTACATAGGCACCGAGCCATATGCTAACGCAAGCGTCCCGATTATAATACTTAGACCATAATACCTGTCATCATAAGTAAAGGACCTAAAAATGAAGGAACACGATGATGACAAACATGGTAGATTCATTTCTACTTTTTGACGCCTTCGCAGCAGCGTCAATTGGCGAGACATAGCTCTGCTCCTTTCTAGCATCCTGAGTCAGTCTCCGGATCTGCGGCAGAGACCGACGCTGTCGGTTTGATGTGGGAGTAGTTTCGAAGAGACTGAGAACTCGGTTAGATCTGTTAATCAAACAGCTCCTGAAGAAGCCATTTGGGAATGCTGGCATTTTCTGCAACAGCTCATATATACACTTCCCCTAACATCACAACCACTATGTTTTACCACGAGTAAACACCCGGCATAGGTATTCTCGAAAACTTTTGTTCCCGTGCCAATTGGAGTTTGGAGTTTATTTGGATGCGGCCGCATTTACTTTCCACTTCTCGACGTCACTCAACAGTTTGGAGAAAATGCCTATTGAGCGGGCGTATATTCAATTCAGCATTCGACCACTTCATCCAAAACGTCTATCCAAAGAAAACGATACTTCAAAGTAAGGTTACAGATTGCCACAGAAAAGTACACAAGCCACAATGTCTTCAAATTTGATGGACACATCTCCAGGAGGAGAGTCAACACAGTAAATTTACGCTATAGAGTATATGTACAAGTATTGCTGAAGCTGACTCAGATACAGATATGAGTCGATCAAGACAGTGGACAAACCAACGGAAACTCAGACGGGTATACTTTCCGGTAAGTTGCCCTCGGATCCTTCGGCAGAGTTTCCAGGCTGATTCGTATAGACATTGCCCCGAAGAAGCAGGACGGGGACGAGGCCAAAACTGAACGTGGAGAGCGAGTGGCAGAGAATATCAGATATGGTCAAGCCATCTCCGAGGAAGGGTTTGGGGGGAAGACCACAGAATCAGACGGGGTCGCAAATCCCGGTTCGTAGTCCTTGTTTCAATAACAAGTGACAGTGCTGACAGATACGCAGAAGGTACTGGAGGTGCAGAGGATCGAACCAACGAGGAAGATACCAAAAACACGCGACGTGAGCAGAAGTATGGGTCCATGCCCAATATCGGAGCATGATCGGTTCTCATTATCCGTGAGTACGCCGGCCGATTTGCAACTTGGAGTACTGTTCGAGGACTTTCAGGGTGGCGGTGACATGGTCGTTGGGGGAGACTCGATAGACATCGGAGGTACAACAGGACCTTCGGCAACTTTTGGAGGTGGCGGTTCTCGTCTAGCCTGTTTGAGGCTCTCTAATGTTATTCCGTCCTGCAGCTTTGTCAATCCGACAACTGGAGGATCACCCTTCTTGACGAATTCATAGAGGCCTAGTCACTATTAGTAAGATTTCTGAATAGTCATGTGTCATGCTTGCCTGGTAATTTGTTACCGGCGAGTCGAAAAGCGTCTCGCACTACCTTCTCATGGATTTCGCCGATTAGCTCGAAAATAACACGATGCACCGGCACTCTTGCGGCCCAGTAGTCGAATTTGCCCTTTCCTTTACCCATACGAACTTCGTTGCCACTCGTATATACACCAATGTTGGCGCTGACTCTTTTGTATAACTTGTAGTTCATTCCTCTTAAACGCTTCCGTATCGTGTCCTCGGCATTTTTGAACTGCTTCGCGGAAACTCTGCGGTCGTGGTCGATCATTCGTAGGCCATAGTCTCCCCAAACCAACGTCGTTCCTCGCGTAGATCCTCCAGTGGGCATGCGTGGCCTTCCTACCCTTGATTTGCTAGATTCTGGATTTTTAGGTCGCAGCCAGTCGTATCTTACAGAAGCAGTCGAAAACGGTCTCGAAGATGTAATCCATGGGCTACCTCGTTGAATACTGGGCCCCTGCCGTGGAGAGTCTACTGTATATGGGGAAAGCTTCGTCGATGATATTTGAAGTCCCGAGAACTTGGTTGAAAGTCCTCTACCTGTGAGATGTCAGCTATGCACCTTAGCTAGACCATTGAAAGGTTTCTCTCACAGCATGCTTGAAATTTTAAAGCCCTTGACTGTCTGGCTCCTACCATCGCTGCTTCCATTATGACTTCTTTACTCCTGTACTCTTTTGGGGCGAGGTAGACCGAATTGATATCTGCTGCTGCCACAAGTCTTTGTCGTTGTCTTCTCCAAAACGATAATTGTTCGAAGCAATTTGAGGCAACTGTAATTAATGCATTGTTGGTCTTTACCAGTCGACGTACTCAATATTGCTTCAACGGGCATTAGCGGCGGAACACGTGCAGGCGCGACATAAAGATTACAGGCGCGTCATATACTCAAAAAGATACCCTCAATGCGCCTGTGAAGGGGAAGAAGATTGACGTCTTCCACAGAGGTACTTGTACAACATCTGAGCTTTCTTCGAGACAAGCTCTAACATCCGCATCCGGGCGTTCTTCTTTGCTGGCTTTATAGCCCAGGAATCCCAATCAGAGCAAATGCCCGCCGATATACGAAGCTTCTTCGGAAGCGGAGGGCTAGCTAAGCCCGCGGCCTCCAGTGCACAAGACAAACATGAAAAAGTAGGTGCAATGTCCTCGCCGAGTAACGATTTTGTTTCGTTGAATTCAAAACTTCAGCCTCCTTTCATATTCTTGCCTGTCATACTAATGTACCGACTTCGCAGACACTATCATCTAGCATGAGGAAAAGTTAGTCTCATTAGCCAAAGTATCGCAAGTGTTCGTGCTAAATATTCCAGGAGCTCGGAAGATCATAGACAGTGAGGATGAGGAGGAGGTCAAGCCACAGTAGACATCCTTGATGAACTTATGATTCTAGAGCTGACATGGGCGCAGGCCGAAAAAGCAAGACCCAGTCAAGTCGAAGCAGAACAAATCTAAGTTAGTTGAATTCTGAATCTAGCTAGGTATAGTGTGCTCACGTGGAGTATAGGGATGAACCACAAAGCGAGACAACCACAAGTTCAGAGTACTTCGCTTCGAATACGAAATCAGCACCATCTAGGTCCACTCCGTCCAAAGGAAAATCTGGAAGTGATAAGACTAAGACGAACAATTTAATAACTACAACACCGACTAAATTCAATGGTCGAGGATCGGCAACTCCAGCCTCGAGCACACGAAAGTCCGGCCGGAGATCTGCTGTTAAAACGTACAACGAATCAGACGATGATCTTGATGCATTACTCAAAGTTGACGATGAGAATGGAGGGGATGACATACATGCTACCGGTTTCAAAAAGCGAGGGAAAGATGAAGACGAATACCAAGAAGCTGAAAGTGACGAGGATAGCCTGGTAGTACAAAAGCCTCTTGCTCTCAAAGCAAACAATGTAACGGGGAAATCCTCAACTAGGGCAAAGAAACATGATTTCGACATGGTGGATGCTGAGCTGGAAGATGATAAATCTGCTTCGAAGAAAAACGCAAATGGTGTCCGGACCAGCGCACTGTTGAAGTCCAGCAAGAAGAGAAAGTCTGCTGACTTGGACGATCAAGATGACGATGAACATATTCCGAAAAAGGCTGCTAAGAAGCCTGCACCACGACCAGCAGCGAAAAAGTCGAAGCCGGCAGACCACCCAGAAAGTAAAGAAATACAGGCTATATTTGACTCGATACCAACCGTTCGAGCACCTACACCACCCGCCCGAGACGAGGATAGAAAATTCGTCTTTGGAGCTCATAATAACACAACTGCGGCGCCGCCAGCTTGTGGGACCAAAACGGTTCCTGTTGGAGCAGAGAACTGCCTTGCTGGTCTCACTTTTGTCTTCACTGGCATCCTCGAGTCGATTAGCCGCGACGAGGGTCAAGCTCTAGTCAAACGTTATGGCGGTAAGGTCACTACCGCCCCGAGCAAAAATACAAGCTATGTTGTGCTTGGATCAGAAGCGGGTCCCAAAAAGCTCGAGACCATTCGGAAATTGAGCTTGAAGACAATTGACGAAGATGGTCTCTTTGCCTTGATCGAAAAGATGCCAGCTAATGGTGGCGATGGCAAGCAGGCCGAGAAGCATGCTGAGAAAAAAGCAAAAGAAGAAGCAAAGATACGTGAGGAAGCAGCGGAGATGGAACGCCTAGAGAAACAACGAGCCAAGGAGGCTGCAGAAAAGACGGCTCGGCAAAATGGCATAACCCCGAGTGCGACACCTGCAAGCCAGCCACAAGTAGACAGCCGTCTTTGGACTGAGAAATATGCCCCGACATCCTTACAGGCCGTCTGTGGGAACAAGGGGCTGGTTGAGAAGCTTCAACGATGGCTGCGAAACTGGCACTACAATTCCAATTTCCAATTTAAGAAGGCTGGTGCTGACGGTACAGGCATATACCGTGCAGCAATGTTGCATGGCCCACCTGGCATCGGAAAGACAACTGCAGCACATCTGATTGCAAAGTTGGAAGGTTATGATGTCGTGGAGACAAATGCAAGTGACACTCGAAGCAAGAAACTTGTCGAAACTGGACTCAAAGGCGTTCTTGATACGACATCACTCCTCGGATATTTTGCAGGAGATGGCAAAAAGGTCGAGGCTAGCAAGCGAAAGCTCTGCCTTGTCATGGATGAAGTTGACGGTATGTCGGCAGGTGATCGAGGTGGTGTCGGTGCTTTAGCCTCAATTGCAAAGAAGACCAACATCCCAATAATTCTCATCTGTAACGAAAGAAGACTGCCAAAAATGAGACCGTTCGATCATGTAACAGCCGACTTCCAGTTCAGACGTCCGACATCAGATCAAATCCGTGCCAGACTGATGACTATTTGCTATCGTGAGGGCATAAAGCTGTCTACCCAGGTCCTTGACGCCTTGATCCAGGGCACCCACGCCGATATTCGTCAGGTCATCAACATGATTTCGACAGCGAAGCTCGACAAGACGAATATGGATTTTGATGAGGGCACTGCCATGTCTAAGGCCTGGGAAAAACACGTGATTCTCAAGCCCTGGGACATTACTAGTAAAATTTTGCGCCCGGGCCTGTGGGCAGGAAGCGCAACAGAGACTCTAAATGACAAGATCGAGCTGTACTTCAACGATCATGAATTCAGTTATCTCATGCTCCAGGAGAACTACCTCAAAACCACTCCTGTACGGGCTAATGCTACCAACGGAAAGGAACGTGCGTATAAATTGCTCGAAATCTACGACAACGCAGCCGAGAGCATAAGCGACGGTGATCTCGTCGACCGTATGATACATGGCTCTCAACAACAGTGGAGTTTGATGCCAACACATGCTGTCTTCAGCTTTGTGCGACCTGCGAGCTATGCATATGGTAATCTCAATGGCCAGGTTGGCTTTACTTCCTGGCTAGGGCAGAACAGCAAGTTCGGTAAGGACAGTGTCCACAAGTTGACAAACAAAGCTAACCGCAATCAGGGAAACTTAGTCGGTTTGTCAAGGAGATTCAGGGCCATATGCGTTTGCGTGCATCAGGTGATAGACATGAGATTCGTCAACAGTATCTCCCTGCACTATGGAACAGAACAGTCAAGAGACTCATGGATGATGGCAAAGAGGCGGTTGATGAGATCATCGATCTTATGGATAGCTATTTCCTTACGAAAGAAGACTACGATGCCATGATTGAATTAGGCCTTGGAGAGATGGACGAAGAGAAGGTTAGAATCGACCCAACCACCAAATCGTCCTTTACCCGGCAATACAACGCTAGGTCCCATCCACTACCTTTCATGAAATCGACCAATGTTAAGGCTCCGAGGGTTGCTGGGAAAGAAAAGCCTGATCTTGAAGAAGCTATCGAAGAGGAAGAGGATGATATTGCTGTGGAAAATGACGTGGATGGTGACGAAGAGGAGGACACTGATCTCACCAAGGACAAGTATATCAAAGCGCCAAAGAAAAAGCCTGGTGGTAAGGGCGGAACTGGAGCAAAAAAAGGCAAAGGCAAGAAGAGTGCTGACGACTTGGATGCTGCTGTCGATGACGAGAACGATGAGAAGGTCAAGAAACCTGCTAACGGTAAAGGTGGCCGAAAAGGAAAGGGCAAGGCATGATACGGAGACTCTTCGCAACGCTTCCCAAAATAGAGAGCTTCTTACCCATCTTCAACCAAATTCCTGTTTATGTGGTCTTGGACACTAACACTACATTTATCGCGACGGGTCTTGGGGCTTTGAGATTACTGTAGTGCATGAGCATTCCTCCCCCACGTATAGCAAGCAATATTGCGAGCAGGAGCAAAGATGCAAGAAACTTGTATTATTTTAACACGGCAATCGCTATGAATAACTCTACAAAAATATTCGAGAATCATGCATTGAAGTTTCAAGCTATCAGCACATGAGGATCAAGCATTCTTGGGTGAAGCAGAGGACATTTTCTTTGAGAGGGAAGGTAGGCGTACATTACTCTGTCGTGTTGAATAGCGCAGCTACCTTACATATATTCCTAAGATAGGCTAAGAAGTCCCTGGAATACGACACCTGAAAACTCCTTTGTCGACGTCCACTCGATCAATCAAATTATCGGTTATACCAACGTATTTGAGTCCCCGATTATAGCCCTGACCATATATCTGCATGTCCCTGATTGATTAAGGGGTCGTTCAATCCCTGCTGTATTCCGTTGGTTTCCATAGTGTATGATCCAGTCGTGTCCGTGTCCGTGTCCTGTCCTATCCCATACCCATCCCGTTTCGTATGGTTTTCATTAAGGTCAATACATTGACTTGTGTTAAAAATTTACTTAGCTCCCGCCGAGGATCTGTGTGATTGTTGGAAAGCCAAAGAAATCATAGGCTTGAAAAGAAGATTAGGAAGAAGAAATTTCAAGTGAGGAGATGTTTGGGAGGGGTTGATTCTCTTCTTCTTGGTTTTTGATGGTAGTAGATGGTGGATGGGCTTTTGAGGAGGTAGCCATACCAACATCGACATTCTGATTTGCTTGTTCGGGAGGTGTGTCATTGGTGATTGTGTCATGGTTGCCAACTGGTGCCGGTGCATTCTGTGATTCCCTTGACGTAATTTGTTCAAGGGGATCCATATCTCCAGAGAAGTTGAGATCCACGCCATCAATATTCACGTTGTGATTATTGTCGCCCAACTTTCGCGCAATGAGTTCCGTAGTAAGAGCCAGTTCCTGTTCAATCTCTTGGAGAAGCGAGAGGTTATCAGGAAGTCTGACAATCGGATCCCCTTTCAAAAGTCTTCGACGAAACTCCTTGAGCGATTTGCATAAATATTCGGGCTCAGCTTTTAAGCTATCGGGAATGGCAGGTACAGGGGTTGTTGGAGTAGGAGGCTTTTGGCTACTACTACCTTCCTCGTCGCTTCTGGTTCGGGTCATTGAACGGAGATTGGATGGGACTGACGGAGGGCGACGTAGTCTGCTGTTGTTTGCACGATTAGGTGTTTTGGGGCTTTGAGAGATTGGAGGTGGTGGAGAAGGAGAGCGATTTCGGGCCGAATTCGATGTCGGAGAGCGTTGCTTTGGGGTCGTCGAGACTAGGTTCCCCAAGGGTATGGTAGGCAAAGGAGGGGCAGGTGATGGAGAACCTGTAAGCCTTGAATTCTGTGTCACCAGGGTTGGTCTAGAAGTTTTGCGCCGAATGCGTTGTGGCGATGCATTCCTACTTCGCGAAGGGGACTTAGGCGTTGGAGGATCGAGGATCATGAGATCTGCAAGCTCGGATCGAGACAGAACCCGTCTGAGAGGTGGCCGCATTGCCACACTGTCCTTTACTGGAGTGCCATCAAACTCCGACGATCTTGAGCTACCTTGTCGTCCTTGTCCAATCTCTTGGAGAGCTTGATCTTGTTGCGTTAAAAGATCCCAGATCATCACTGTACCATCCAGACCTGTTGTAACAAGCTTAATCGTGGAAGAGGAGCCTCTAGTTGTTTCAAATTCAAGTATAGCAACATCGGTGATTCCTTCACTGTGGCCGAACTCACGTGTAATTAGTTGTCCCTTGCTTATATCGTAAACTCTGACAGACTTGTCCGTCGATGAGATGCCAATCAAGTAACCAGACTGACCACTCAGTGGCCCTCGCCATACCTTCATGGCGCTCAAAATGACCAAATCGTTCATTTCCGTATCTCCAGCTTTGAACGAGTGCTCTTGCTGTCCAGTGGAGAGGTCAACTCTTGTAATCTGGTGATTCATTGTTGACACCATCAACCAATCCGGCTCGTCAGAGCAAAGTGCCAATGATACTGGGGATGCTTTCATCGTTATGATCTTCGCAGGGAGGTAGACTGTCAATTCACTGCCAGTCGTGGATTTAGTCACACGATCGTGAACAACAACTGTGCGATCAGCAGAACTGGAGAGCAACCTATGTCCCTCATTTGTGAACAAAACGTTATTGACCGCACCGACGTGATGGTCTATTGTCTGTATTAAATCTAGAGACTTTGTAGAGGCAGTAAAAAGCTGTATCACCCGATCCCGTCCAGCAGTAGCAAGAAGGGTCGAAGTGCTGCATTCATATATTGCTAGATCCGTAATCTCCGCACCATGGGCTCGGGCCTCTTGAGGAGGGATTTCAGTATCAGGAGCCATAACTCTGTTTCGCCTTATCAGCTGACATTCAAGTAAAATAGAGAAGAATCCCTTACCTGATGACACCGTATTTATCTCCTGAAATGAACCGATGGCCACTTTCTAAGGATCGGACAATCCTCAGTTCATTGAGTACATCAAATTCGTCTTCACTCTCATGTTGATCAAGCTTGACCGTGAATGATGAATGTAGAATTCCAGCAGAGTCCCAGCATCTAACATCACCGTCAGAAGACCACGTCACAAACTCTGCTTTCCGTTCTTTGCCTTTGATTGCCTCTACCCCTTGAACGGAGGTGTGATGGCCCTGCAGAGACGCCTGTGCTTCAACTGGGGGCGTCTTTTCGAGTTCGGTCGCAATGGATATCGTAGACAGGGTATGGTCCGTGTCCAGAAGAACAAGACGGCCAAGTATAGATGCCAGAGCTAGTAAATCCTTCTTTCGTGTTGAGCCTGTCTGAGAGGCCGCGATGGTTGGAGAGCCCGGGCTAGTCCCTGCGGAGAGAAACTTTGACTTGCTGCTAGGTGGTGTCTGATTGCCACGAGCAGAGTCTCGCAGTTGTTGAATACTCTCTTTTTGGAGCTTACCGTGCTTCCCGCCAAGCCATATGCTACCGTTCTCTGGATCTGTCGATATACATTGAGCCCTGAATCCTATGTTTTTGGCAGTCGTGAGTCTCTGTTGGCCTTCTGAATCGTCTATCATGCAGATGTCTCCCCGACTCGTGCAGACTACAGCCTCTTTCTCTGATATTGCAGTCACACAAGTGAATTTCGCATCCACAAGATTTCCCAGCAAGCAGTTCCTGCCTGATAATGCCTTTGGCATTGGACTAGTTGGAATCTCTTCATCGCGATTAGGTCTCCCCCCTTTCATCGGCGACGGTGGATCCATAGTGCCCTCAAGTACGCGCCAAACTTTCACATGACGAGTCCCAACCCTGGTATATGTTAGCCGTGATCACCCTGAAAAACGTCTCGCTCTTACGTGACGACACTGTTCCCCATCCATGTCATGTCATTGACAAGGGCGGTGCATTTATTCGTAGAGAATAGCTTCACAGAACCATTTCTTGGGTTTATGGCCCATATGAAGAGGAATCCATCGTTGGTGTCTCCGAGAGTTGCTAGAAATTTGGCATCGGGACTGAATGCTATAGCACGAATTCCAAAAGAGTGTTCCGTGAGGATTGAGATTGGAGTGTCGTGTGCCGAATCTGCGGCTGTTGAGAAGATCATGACCCGGGGATTATAGCCTGTCTGGTTCTGTTAATATAGGTCGGACACATGGTTTTGCATTCGACGCACCTCTCCAACAGCGAGATACCGACCGTCTGGGCTGATTTCTACTGCGGTCGCAGATTTGGTTCTTTCACGTGATGTCCATGTTTTTGAACCACCCCGCTCAATCCAATCTCTTGATGGCGAAGCTGAAGGGCTATTATCCTGGAATCCGGCCCGAGAGGGTGCGATTGACTTACGCCGTCTTTCCGGAGTATGGGGGGTCTGCGCACTATCGTAGTAGCTGAAAGTTGGATTGACTGCTGGTGCAGTTGGCTTCGCCTTGTAAAATCTCTGTGAGATGTTCCAGTCGCCATCAAATTCGGCGAGCACTACCGCGGAGCCAGCACAATATGCTATACTTCGAGATCCATCATGGGCAGCAAACGCACTCGGTGTTGAGGTCGTCGTTCCAATTATTCTTTTCAGCGCCAGCGACGACTGGGTCTGCCCAAATCGAATGGGTGATCTAGCGGCCGGTTTCAAAGAAGGTGCAGTAGATGGTGTCAGCTTTAGCGATGCGGGCTGGACCACGCCGACCGATCTCGTGGGCGTCGAAGTGTCTGCCATGAAGACCACTTGCGGATTGAAAGAGCATTGACCCTGAAGTGGGTTCTACACGCCCTATCTCATATCATTATTGATAATAAACGGATGGCCTTTTGGGGAGGGGTGCGCATTGATGGACATGTGAGATCGCATGAAGCTCAATTCCGGTATTAACCCCAGATTATGCTTAGACAAGGGTGACAAGGGTAACCAGGGTCGCAAGTGAGAGCAATGGTACCTGCGGAGCGGAATGTGACAGGAAATTATTTGATTGGCTGATGACGGGGAATTGTAAACATCAACTCAGAAAGGAATAGCGCAAGTTGTTCACAATTAGTTGAAGCAGAAAGCATGTCTTACAAGAGACGATTGCCTTTCCTTACAGTGACTGATATGTAACATGGTCTTGCAGATTGTCAGAACCTCACAGAATCGAGACACTGCGAAAGTATGCCGTTCGAAATTCAGCAATGGAGAGTTCCAACGACAGATGTTTTTGATCCTGTGCAATCAATGCATTATATGCAGTCATTTGAAACGCTCCAGGACAGCATGAACAGCATTTCTCCAGTGATGCATATCTACTCTGTAATCTCGACGCAGTAACATCTTATATACTGACAATCGCGTGCCAGAAGGGTATTGTTCTCTTTATGCGAAGGCCCTCTCTAGGAAGCATACATGGCTTCTTCCGCCATCCAGCATGGTAATCTCTTGCACGCCTTGCATAAATCTATATGACATTACCCCTGTCCCAATCTGCTCTCACTGACAGTAGTACATTCTACGCGCCGTCTATCCGTCAAAAAGCGAGAGCGAGAGCGAGAGCGCGCTTTGCCCATAGGGTCGGTCGTATTCCTAAAAATCCACTGGAACGACGTAATTCGACATCAGAAATGCTGTCCATCAGCACGTCACCGTCCAATCAGACCGGTAGGATACTTCTGTATACGTCGAGTCACATCAGTTCAGTCGAGTTTACGGCCTGATGCTTGATGCAAAAGGTGAAGGATAACGGCACTCGTGGGTGATGAGATTATTCGGCTACGTTCTCGCTGACTCCACTGGGCCGTCTTTGCCGGCACCGAACCAGCATCAATTATATACCAGCAGATCTTGCCTTCAGGGGGTATTCGGATAAAAATGAATGAATGAAGAAACGACAGCCATGAAGAGCGCCCCGAACCGAGGCAATTGAAGTTACCAATCCCATGGACTGGACCGCAGACTTGAGAGATCCATCCATGTTTCCCACGGCCCAGTCTATGCCTGTAAGTCACTTTTTTCGTTCTTAATTCGCTTCAAGGATACAATTATTGATAATAGAATATTTCAATTAGAACATTTTCATTTTGTAAGGCGAGCCCGAGCCGGAAGCTGACTATCTCCATATTTTACCCACTTTCTGCTTCTGTGGTCCCGTTGACGATGATCGGTCATGATTGTTAGCACTCCATAGACCGTGCAATACAATCAAAGACACCTGCCCGCCAGGTTGCAACTCGCAGTCTCACGGAATCATTGTGATGATCACCTCAGGTCAGAATCATGTCGCCTGTTCAATGATATAGACAAAATTTCCACGGTCTTTTCTTCCCGTGTTGTATACTTCCTTCATCACCGCAAATTACTATCTATGAGCTAAAACCGTTCAAATTAATGGGCCTCAATGGGCGATCTACATATCCAGGATCAGCACCATTTGACGAATCAATCCTGGATCGGGAAAGCGAATCACTCCGAATATGTTCCCACCTACAAGACGTCGATACACCGACTACTCTGTATTTTGTACCATGCAGGGTAAAGCGGTTCCTGGTGCCGGATGTTACGAAAATGCCTCGTAAGGCATTCAGAACCCTTGTGCCACGAAGGCAGACGCTCCTGGTGCAAAGGCAGGCATGTTTAGAAAAGAGTATATTTGAGCTGGCATACCTCTGCTTCATATTCCCAGCCCAACGTCTTTTTTGTCTAATATTTGTATATACTCAGATATGGCGTACGGCAAACGTCTATTGCCCTCTGTGGTTGACGAACAATCCAAAGCTGATCCCGAACGCGTGATCTACTCCTATTCAACTGCAGCTGATCCTTCGAAAGGTTTTAGGGATGTAACCACGAGAGCATTCGCAAATGCTGTCAACAAGATGGCGTTGCTGCTGATGGCGAGTCTGGGCAACCCTTCGGATTTCGAGGTAATTGGTTATATTGGTCCATCTGACATCAGGTTTGCGATTCTAGCTCTCGCCGCGATGAAAACGGGTTACGTGGTGAGATAGACCAATTGAGAAATTTGAAGCGCTCAGCCGTGCTGAAGTTGAGAGTAGATGTTATTCAATTCTCCACGCAACTCCCTTGATGGACATATCAACGTCACTACACAATCCAGTTGCAAGATATGGGCTGTTCCCGATCCTCGCCCCGCTATGGTCGATGATATCTTAGATGCCAGACAGATGCGAACTGTATTAATTCCCGATCTTGACCATCTCCTCAACGACGAATGTGTCGAGGTATATCGATACAAAAAGACTTTTTCGGAAGCTATAAAGGATCCAGTCCTCGTGCTCCATACTTCCGGATCTACGGGATTCCCCAAGCCTATCACATGGACACATGAAACCCTGGCGATATTTGATAAGCATCATGATTTACCCCCGATTGAAGGGAAATCGACGCTCATCACGGACTGGGCATCTGACGAAAGAATGATCTACTCAGGTTTACCGCATTTTCATGTAGGTGTACCTTGCTTGTTCTTTGATATTTCTTCTTCTAACGGAAGATACAGGCAGCTGGGGCTTTTTTCCACATCGGGGCAGTCTTCTTCTATGGATTAAGAATTGCTTTTGGTCCTGCATCTGTTCCAATCAACACTCATATTATTTCCAATGTCCTGGAAAGCAGAAACGACTTTCAAGGCGTCATCGTCGCCCCAGCTATTTTGGAAGAAATAGCTGGACTTCCAGAATACCTTGTAAAGCTTAGAAATCTACGATTCGTGGCATATGCCGGTGGTGCCCTACACTATGCGGCAGGTACCACGATATCCAAGATATGTCGAGTGGACAATTGCATAGGCTCTACTGAAGGAGCGATGTATGCCGTTTTGGTCGCAGATCCAGACGATTGGCAGTACTTCCACTACCACGACGATTCTGGGTTTGAGTTCGAGCAAGTCTCTGAAAATATCTTCGAGCAAGTCTCGGTCTTCGATACAGAAAAGCCAAAATATCATACATTTCACGTCACATTCCCAGACCAAAAGAAGATTTCTACTAAGGATCGCTACACTCGACACCCAACGAAGACAGGTCGATGGCTTTATCGAGGTCGTGCCGATGATATCATAGTGCTCTCCAATGGCGAGAAATTCAACCCGACCGATATGGAAGCAAATATTGCTGGCCACCCTGCCGTCAGGAGTGCGATTATTACCGGACAGGGACGATTCCAGATCTCCGCGTTGATTGAATTATTAGAGCCCACAGCCAATCCTGTCAAGCTGGAGACAGTCACTGATAGCCTGCAGGCCACGATCGAAGAAGCGAACAGGGTGGCTCCGGCGCACGCCCGTCTACAGCCCGGTTTTATAATCTTTGCTCATCCGAGTAAACCTTTTGTACGCGCTGCAAAAGGGACAGTCATTCGAGCTGCAACTTCGAGAATGTATGAGTATGAGCTGAGCCGACTATATGAGTCTTCAGATGTAGCTGTGATGTCCGAGGTCAACTGCATTGACATTCACGACCCGGAAAGCACCTCTTCAAGCCTGCTGTCTTTGGTCGAGAAATTGATTGGGAAGCCAATAAAACCACGAGACGACATGTTTGCAGCTGGATTAGATTCTCTTCTAGTTTTCCAAATTACGCAGTCCCTGAATGCTAGCATACCACCGACCCGGCAAAGTAGTCAGTTGTCGAATACACTGGTCTATGCGAACCCTACAGTGGAACAACTTGCCAACGCATTTTTCAAAATTGTCCGAAGTGAAGACAATTCAGATCAGACGGATGACAGTAATATACATGCCATCGAAGACGTCGTCACCAAGTACACCTCGAACCTGCCTCGAATGGTATACCAGCACACCATATCACCTGGAGAGAAGCTTTTTTCGATCATACTGACTGGCAGCACCGGATCTTTGGGGACGTATCTCCTTGATGCTTTACTTAAGATCCCCCACGTCCGGCGAGTCTATTGTCTCAATAGATCTCTCGACAGCAGATCACAACAACACAGCCGTAGCTCTACTTGCGGCTTATCCACTAACTGGCCTGAAGAGCGCGTCAGGTTCTTTCGCGCTGATCTCTCAAAGTCCAAATTCGGGCTAAACGGTGGCATCTACGATGATCTCCTCCACGATACGACCCATATTATCCGTAAGTTTTCACTTTTCCCAGCTACCCCTATTCATGCATGTACTTATCACACAATTAGATAATCAATGGCCAGTCAATTTCAACTGGTCGCTTTCCTCTTTCGAGCCACATATTGCTGGAGTCCGCAACCTCGTGGACTTCACGGCACAAAGCCAACACAATGCGTCCATCTTCTTCGTTAGTTCAATTGCAACGGTTGAGAACAACGTGTCGAATAAACCAGTTCCCGAGGCGCCGGTCACAGACCTCTCCTGCGCATCCATGGGATATGGATCATCCAAACTAGCTGCAGAGCTTGTTCTTCAAGCGGCCGGTGAGCAAAGCAAGATAGTGTCCTCCGTTTGCCGAGTTGGACAGATTGCAGGCCCGATAGGTTCCGAAAGGGGACAATGGAATCCAAAAGAATGGCTTCCAACGGTAAAGCGTCGATGCTCACAACGTATTGTTCACTAACATCAAAATTGCAGATAATTGCCACTTCGGCATTCATGGCCAAGATCCCCTCAACGCTTGCCGGCCTTGACATCTGTAGCTGGGTACCTGTCGACATCGTCGCAAACATCATCCTCGAACTCGCCGACATAATCCAGAACCCGAACCTAGGCCCCCCTGTGCCTCCAATGACCACCACACCAGTCTACCACCTCCAAAATTCACACGGCGTTCCCTGGTCCACACTTCTCCCACAAGTACAGCAACGCATCGGACAAAACCTACAAACCGTCAGCTGGGACGAATGGATATCAGCTCTCGAGGAAAGCAGACGAGATGCCAACCAAATCGGCAAGAACCCCGGTCTACCTCTATTGGACTTTTATCAGAACTTAACAAGAGCTCGTGATTCCGGAAAACCTCAAGTCATATTGGATCTTACCAATGCCATGAGAGACAGTCGCTCGCTGCGGGAAATGCTGCCGGTGAATGATCTGTGGATGGAAAGGTGGATGCACCAATGGGGATACAGAAATCAGGTCGAATAATTTGACATCCCGTTCAGACAAAATGACATTTGTTTTTAAGATGGTAAAGCTGTCTTGTGGCGAGGATGACAAACATTTACTGGAGTTGTATTAAGCTTTCATGATCACAATACAAGATACTATACCATCCACCTCTCCACTCCTATCCTATTTCCTAATATCAAAATCAAACCTGAGACCGGAATATCAGTGCTACCTAACAATAACAATAAGTCTACACTTCTGAGCTCGATTCAAATAGAACGTTTTTAAATCGAGCATTCTAATATTCAACCATTTTGTATCGGAAACATATCTAAATGATGTCGGAAGAGAAAATTTTTCTCCTCTCTACTAACGCCTGCGTTCGAGCGACTTGTTGGTTTTTAAGATGAAGCATGGAGATAGCCAGCCCATTATTTCTTCTGCAAGACTTGCAATAGAGAAGGGAACGAGGTGGTAGATATGTTTCCCTTTCTATCCTGCTAAGGCAAGCTTGTGAAACCAGAAACGGATGGTTGAGTAGGTAGAGAAGTGACGAGAATCGCAGGTGAAAGTCAATGCCATCAACAAAGATCTACAATGAGAAGGCCTTAATGTTCAGCAGGAAGAGTTGATCCGTAGTGATGTCTTCATTAATATGTTGGACCAAGCAGCCCTTACCTCATCATTAACGTGTTGATGTCTTCATCTTCTTGGGTTTAGTCTTCGAATTTGAACCCCTTTCCAGGCCCAATATCGATCATACCACCCCTGTAGCTTCCTCTCTTTTTCTTGTTCTTCTCCTTAGTGAATCCTTTGCCTCTAGTGACAATCAAATCGTTGTACGCCCGCTCAGCATAGTCGTAGCTGATGTATTCATTGGACAAATACTGCCCTGCCCTTGCCGCCTCACTGAGCTTGGCAAGGGGTGTCGGTTGTGTGCCCTTGTGCTTCTTCTTCTCCTGCACCGTAGGCGTTGCTTGTCCTGAGCTGGCCGAAGTAGAAGCTGTTTGTGTCTCGACTGGAGTGGCAGATTCATCGGAAGCCACGTTCTCAGAGTCACCTTGAAGAGTTGACGATGAGGATGTCGAAATCTCTCGAAAGGCCACTGGCCTCTTCGATTGTTGGCTTTTGGTCTTCGTAGGCCTCCTTTCAGCTTCGGACCCAGATGAAGCGCTGTCCGAATCAGAAGAAGACAAGCCAGAGCTCGAACCAGAATTATCGCTGTCGCTGTCACTTGAAGAATCAGAACCATCACCTGAATCGCTAACACTGGAACTGGCTTCTGAAGAGGCTGATGAATCTGAATCTGAGCTAGAGTCTGTGACACTCGAGCTAGACTCCTGTTTCATAATTTCTGTTTTGGATGCAATCAATTTCGATTTGATCTTGGAAGGCGTAAGGGTTTCAAGTGTTTTAGTGGCTGTGGTCTTGACCCTTTTTACTTGTGGCTTATCATCTTCTGAAGATGAGTCGGACTCTGAATCGGAATTGGACTCGGAGTCAGATGACGAAGCGGAGGACGCTTCTGACGAACTGGACTCGGCTTTGCGTTTGAGATTGTTGACTTTTGCTGTGACTGGTACCGACCTGGGGGCTTTCTTCGTAACAGGTTCGTCGTCCTCATCATCAGCATCACTATCGGAAGAGCTCGACGATGAAGAAGTCGATGATACCGACGCAGCCCTCTTCGTGGCTTTCGCTTTCTTCACCTTCGGTACCTCTTTCATCTCTACATTGGAATCGGAATCAGAATCCGAGGTAGAATCACCGCTGGAAGAGTCTGTTGCGGCCATAACACCCGCATCACTTTCCGATGTCGATGTCAAATCACTGTCACTCTCGCTTTCACTCTGACTTGACGACGCTTTGTCCTTCTTTGTCTTTCCTGCTTGCCATTCTTGGTACAGCCCCTCAAGACTTGGGGTACCCTTCCGTAGTTTGAAGGCACCGGCTTTCTTAGATGTCTTCAGATCGCGACTGCCTATCTCAGTTGTGAAGATGCGGCTTGTCGACTCAAATCCATGTTCGTTTAGGAAGGACTCGATGAGGTTAAGGACTTGAGGGGATGGCGTCGGGCGATCCGATGCTTTTTGGGATTTCTGTTTCATGTCGTCGACCTTGTTTGATTCTGTTTCCGCCCGCCGTCGGTCGTCAGGAGGAAACAGCCAAGCAGAAGGACGGGTACAGGAAGATGCTAGTCTTGATGTCTGGGTCTGAGAGAGAAATGCGCGTTGAGGCTCATTCGACTTCGGACTTGTAATGGGCATCCCAAAGGAATAAAGTGGATTCTTGGGAGAGAAGGAACGAATGGAGGTCGCGGCTGCGACTAATTGACCAGGCGTTTACCAGCGGGTGGTGGTACAACTTTCCAGATTTTTTTTATCAAACAATCAATTCTGCCGACGAACTTCTTGTGAAATGTGGACTACTTGTGGGGACGAGATGAAGTAACCTCTCACCGCTTCCTCACACGGCAGCTTGGGGACAAACCTCGTAAGAACACAGTAATTACTGTATAATTACACTAGAAGGCGTTTCCGCAAAGACCTCACTTCTCTCCTTCCACAATGAACCAGCATACAATACAATGAGGGATATTCGAAGCTCAGTAATTCATAGCACTTGATTTCTTCATCCCAAATAGATTGGCGATGACTAGTCAGCATTTCCTTCCCAATCCCATTTTCATGACGATATCCCGTTGGAACAGAGCCATATGCACCCTTGATTCCTCCGCAATCGCCGCCAATTCAACTTTCGCAGGTCCGACTCCGGGATGCCCAGAGTTTACTGATTAGATATGGGCTGCTGCTACATGTTCAGACGCCAAGTGACATTTCCAATGCTTTTGATATACAAGAAAAATTGGGGGATGTTGACAAAGGAATGACCACCCCAAAAAAGAGCGGGCAAGATAGAGTATACCTATCATTGCCAGCAAGAAAGTAAACCAAACGCTCTCCCCTTAACAACCGCTCCGGACAACCACCCACGTAGTTCTAACCCTTCTCTATGTTGCTCTTATTGTCTCCGTGTCCATCCTCCCCTTGTTATACTGCAGCATTAAACAGTTCAGAAGGTCCCGGTAGCCTGAGGAAACCCTGCGCCAGTGCCAGTTGGGAAGAAGCCGCCGCTAGGCTGGGAGAATCCACCACTTTGGCGAGCGAAGCCACCACTTGGTCTGGCAAATCCTCCGCTTGGTTGAGCAAATCCTCCGCTTGGGGCTTGACGACGACCGAATGCAGGGACCGCAGTTCCGCTAGGAAGTGAACCGGTGCCGGGAAAACCAGTGCCCGTTTGGGATGCAGCACCGAAATGAGCTGCGCCTAGGCCACTGGGTTGGGAGCCGCCACTTGGTTGAGCAAAGCCACCACTTGGCTGAGAAAAGCCAGCGCTGGGAGCTTGACGACGGCCGAATGCCGGGGATCCAGTCGCGCTGGGGACGGCACCGGTGCCAGAAGGATGGAAGTGAGGCACACCGCTCCCTGTTGGGAAAGCAGCGAAGTGGTGAACTCCAGTGCCACTGGGATGGAAGCCACCGCTGGGACGGGAAAAGCCACCGCTTGCAACTGCGCTTCCAGATGCGATAGGGTAAGGAGCGGCAAAGGCGGAGGCGATGATGGAAAAAGTAGCAAAGCTGATCGTGAACTTCATTTTGGCGTTTTGGAAGTCGTTGGACGTTCGTGGTATTGCAAAGAATGTTCTGAAAGCGACAGGAATTGGAGCCGGATCTAATGAACGCACCAGGCGACGAGTGTTTGGATTTATGGAAAGTTGAAGAGAATGAACGTCTCACTAGGAGGTTTGGAAATGGTACACTGAAAAGCAATGAAGGTGCAAAGGAATGCCTTGATTGAAGAATACTAACATCAACGTTGTACGGCAACAGAAGGAATCTTATATGTGATGCTCCTCTTCACCACCGACTCACTCCCGAACATGACTGACAGGGCTCCCCATACTCAGTCCAGACTACTGTAGTACATTCCATGGCATGATTTCCACCACAGCTATTAAGGGGATATTGAGGACGCGTAAACCACAGCTGCAAGCGACATGCGGATAGACTCTTCCAGAGGGTTGGACAGGCTTGGAAGCAATTAAAAGGGCAATGCATCAAGAGGATGGGATACGCTGGGTAAAGCCCACTTCAATGCTCCGCAAGGTCGAGAACAAATCAGAATTGTCAGTTGCAGGGCATCGAAACGCTCTGTTTCTTCAGATAAATAGATTGTAGATGAAAGTCCAAGTCTCAAACGTTGATCAGCCGTTTGCGAATACTTCGTTCCACTGAAGTTGTGAGAAACCACAGGGGTAGTGGAGCCACAGCACCTGCCGCTTGTTTCATGTTGGGTGACTCGGTCCAAGGGTCGCCACAAATAGAGATGTTTTACCAATGACTTTGTTTCTAGATCAACAGCTCGACATTTGCACAATTCCTGACAGCCCAGTTTGGGATTCGATGTTGCAACTTAAGCTCCTGATGAGATGATTGGACCTGTGTTTTTGCCGCTTGGTGATATGGAGTTTCCTCTCATGAATTCGTCACTAGAACAAACTTTCTGCTCCATCTTCACCAAACATCTTCCTGGGACTTTTAGCCCACTCCTCATAGCGTCCGAACACAAGACCTTGCAGATAGCCCGCCAGTGCCACAATGGGATGCCGCCATAAAGCACTATATCAACTCATCTATCCTTCGTCATCTTGATTCACCTTCATTGGCCATCATTTCTACCCACTCATAGAGTGTACTGTCTTTGAAATCTTCGTGATCGTTGTGCCACCTCTGCAGATCGTCCAAGACACGTATTGGTGGCTAGGCTAGGGTATCGCATCAGCACCGATTGGACCTGATCGGCTGCCAGCAATGCTGCAGATAGCTTGTCCTGCTGTCGAAGAATTTTTTGCTGCAGTATCTCGTCGGCAAGCATTACGTTCATCAGAGGCTTCACGTATCGCTGCCCCAATTCTGCCATCGCTTTCAACCAATGCTTGTATAATCTTTCACACTCAAGGAGAGAGATGTACGCGTCCAGAATGCTATCTTGCAGATCATCGTCCATCTCGGGAAAGTTTCGCATCGCTCTGATATACAAGACGTCTTCAAACAGTCGGACGAATCCTTGCAAGACTCGGCAATCTGCACAACGAGGAAGTCTAGTATATCTACGGGTTGTAAGTATGTCTTCCATCTGAAAGTTCTTGGTAAGTCCGAAATGTTCTCACATCCATACCTGACGATGACCTCGACTCTCTGCTTGTAGCATATCCAATAGTCCTGGCGCAAAGGTGTGATAGTGAAGGGAGCGAGTGTCAGTATGAAAGCAATGCTGTCTATTTGACTCTTTACAACTTGAGAAAATGCGGTGAGCCAAGTCGCTATGGATCGCACCTGGGGCTTTGCTTTGCGCAGATTCGTTGGGGCGGCCCCTTCATTCTCGAGCAGCAGCAGTTCGTTGACCTCATATACCATATCTCTCAAAGCCCGAAAGTTCGAAGCTATACTATCGCTCAACTCGCCACTGGCGAGCAGATCATCAAAACTCGGCTCATCTGATCTGGCCGAGGAAAGAGGGTCTGCGTCTGGAGAACCAAGAGTCGACTCTAAATCTGTGAACCTAGTCGCAGGTGTGCTGTTCAGCGAAGTGGTCCCATTGTGACTGATTTTGCTTGAGGGAGTTGCATTTTCTTCTTCGCTAAGATCTCCTACGGTTGGGGACGAAGGTGAAACCATGACAGATGCGTGATCCATGTGCCCAGTGTGTTTGGCAATAGGAAACGAGCTCCAGGTTTTGATGCTCTAGATTTGTCAAACGAATTTTCAGGATCCTGGGCAGTCATAAGGGACTTGTGATGCCATCACGCTCATTGTGAAGGTGAAGCAGGGAACTGGTCGCATCAGCACGACGGAAGGTACAGCTTAAGGATGTAGATAAACAATGCAGGAACCATGGGTCTGGAGGCCGTTGGTAGACTATCACCGAGAACAATATCACACAGTCGAATTTCATTTACATTCGCTACCCAGTTAAAAAAAACCACTTTGTCTAAACGAAATTTACCAGCGTCGTCGTATTCATTAAGATGGAGCATACATCCAAATGACCATGCAATGAAATGCATGCAATTTGGTTGAGACGTGGCAGTACTTCCAGCACTGTCGGATCCAAACATAACGTTCGTCACTAACAGTCTATGAAGCAATAATTCTCCGCGCACAGACTGATCAGCACGGCATGGATAAAGCTGTGACAACTCAAAGTTGGGCGGGATTGATGTTCGAATTTGAAGTGATCAGGGATGCTCGAGGGCCGAGTTTTCATTCTACTCCGCCTTCTTGTTTTCCGTTGAAATGACCACAGATCTCTCTTGCAAAGCATACTGAATGTCTTCGTCATCATCAGGCAGTTGAACATTCTTAACCTTATCCGACATATGTGAGAGGTACCTTGCAGCAAGATAATGTGTGAAAGAATAAATCTTCCAAAGCGCTGTCACAACTCCAATGAGTATGACAACCAAGCTAAGTCCACTAATCCTGTCCCTGCCGGTATTTCCAAAACGTCCACTTCCTTGCAATAGGGCGTTGCGCATGCTCCACCATTGCCATGGACTGAGCAGAATAGCAGTGCTGAATGAAAGCGCTCCTAGCGAAGCGGTTCCCTTGGCAAAGTGCTGGCCCCATGGGGACCGTTGCAGAGCAGAAAGCTTGATATCTACCTGATGGTGAGGAGGCCCAACTCTGATATCCATTGGATTTTTCATCAATGCACTTGCATCGAAGCCCCCTGTGTACGGTCCTAGATAGTAGTTGATGACAGGGTCGGCTACAAATCCAAGGGCAAAGGCGAAGAGCAGAAGTAAGGCCAAAGTCAGCAGCAGCTGGTTGATACGGTTGCCGATTGCACGGGCTGCCCACATCCTCTCCAGTCTGTATTTGAAGTGACAAATATCGCACTGATGATAGTGCTGTTTCCAATTGGCACCTCTGGCCCTCATCATCCCAAGCCGTAATTCCTGAAGACACCCTTCGTGCACATACCTCCGCGTACCTTTGCAAAGGCATGGTTTGATGAGATCCCCTAGATCTGGATCACTATCGACATATCTGACACGAGGACGAAGTTGCATGAATAAAGGTAGATTTGTTGAAGGCATTTCAATTGTTGGTTCAACATCTGCCCAGCAAAAGCGACAACGTCGGGTAGGAAACCCCTGCGATTGACCCGATTTTGCATTTGGACGAGAGATTGTATCATGTTCGGTATCATTGTGTAATCGGACGTCTCTGTCTAAGCTTGCTTCACTCGTCATTGACCACTCATCGTCAGTGTTGATATCCATCTCCGGCGCCGATAAATGAGCCGATATATGTAACTGCTGTTCTGTCAAGATGCCAGTTCGGGAGAGGGAATATCTGCAATCGCAGGTTGACGCAGGCCGTGCTCATGCTGCAGGGCTCTGTGCTGGAGCAATGTCATCCTATCAAGATCCAGCTTGCCAGAATTGTTTCATTGTCAAACCAGACTAGAGAGGGAAGCAGAAGTTGTGAAAGAAATGAGATGGTGGTGACTGGTGGGAAGGGAAGGGAAGTTTCGCCTTTGTATTTTACTTGGCATTCGTCTCCGCAGAAGCTCCAACGAACTCGTGGTAGCTCCGAGCTGCATCGCAGTGCGCGTAACATTGGTAGCCTACAATCCTGAGTATTAACAAATCCATTTCCACCATTTCGTCTTGACAGAGCCAGACTTATTGCTTTGTACTCAATACCTCCAGTCTCAGCGCATATCCGAAGATATCCAGTCTCGTTTCAGTTCGCCGGATATCTGCAGATACCGTCCGCAAAATGGCGGATCGTTACTCCTTCTCATTGACGACTTTCTCACCAAGGTATGTAGAACTTGACATGAAGTCAGAATGATTGCTAACATCATTCAAGCGGAAAGCTGGTGCAGATCGGTTGGTAGCAAGCAGTCATCACCGGATCGGAGTTGCTAACCATTGGTAGAATATGCGCTCAATGCGGTCAACCAAGGCGTCACCTCATTGGGAATCAAAGGTAGGTTTCGGTGCGAGCATAACAGTCCAAAACACTGACAAAAGTAGCAACGAACGGGGTCGTGCTGGCAACAGAAAAGAAGTCATCGTCGCCTCTTATAGATCCTCCATCTCTTTCTAAAGTTTCGCTCATCACACCCAACATCGGCATGGTCTATTCCGGCATGGGCCCTGATTACCGAGTACTTGTGGATAAAGCCCGAAAAGTCTCACATACAGGCTACAAGAGAATCTACAACGAATATCCGCCTACAAGGATTCTAGTACAGGATGTTGCCAGGGTAGTCCAGGAGGCGACACAATCCGGTGGTGTCAGACCGTACGGTGTGAGCTTGCTGATTGCTGGCTGGGATGAGGGTATTGAACCGGAGACCGAAGAAGCAAAAGAAGGAGAAACAGATGCAGAAAAGAAGAAGGCATCTGGAAAGACCGGGGGTATCCTAAAAGGAGGTCCAAGTCTATATCAAGTTGATCCCAGTGGCACATATTTCCCTTGGAAAGCGACCGCGATAGGAAAAGGTGCAACAAGCGCAAAGACGTTTTTAGAAAAGAGATACAACGAGGACCTAGAGCTCGAGGATGCTGTCCACATTGCTCTTTTGACCTTGAAGGAGACAATCGAAGGGGAGATGAATGGCAACACCGTTGAAATTGGTATAACTCTCCGTCATCTCATCGAAATTTTGACTAACCTTCATTCCAGGCATCGTTGGACCTCCAGCAGACCATCTCTTAGGAGTCGAAGGAGTCGAAGGAGCGCAGGGGCCAAGGTTCAGAAAATTGACGAAAGAAGAGATCGAAGATTACCTGACCAACTTGTAATATTGTCGAGACAACATCGTTGTTTGCATGTAAAGGAGTCAAATGGGAACGGCTAGGTAGAGCAAATCTATTGAAATAGGGCTATCAACACGTTCAAGCTACAAGGCTGCGCCTCAAGTAAACTTTGACTTGACGAAGTGTCAAAGATGTTCAGAAATCGGACAAATCAGTTCGTGTTTCATTGCACGCAACGCAGGATGCTTCCCGGGTCGGATGCAATGCAACCATACCTCGTGACATTGACATGTTCCAAGATGCATACATCGTGGTTGTTGGCGCTTGGCCACAGAAGCGAACTCAGATCCTGTAATCTACATCAAGATATTCAAACATGACTTCTGGTTAGTCTTCTGAAACTTTCGGGAAGAATGAACCAAAATTCCTACCGTTTCTCCTTTCTATTACTCACCGAAACAGGCTTATCCGCAAGATGACGACAGTGTAATCTGACGACTACCCGTCGCTCTTGAATTTCATGCTCTTGTTCTATCATTGACCTCATGGTTCCATTAATTGCTGTGTCTGTATCTGTTGTGCTATAACAACTGTGCATTATCATTGAATATTGATTGGGCGCCACAACAAGGATGGTAGCCTTCGGAGCCATAGATTATAATTCTACACACCCACACACGAGATATTTACGGGCACCTTTACATGCAAAGTCAATGCGAAGTGCCTCCAGTCAGTGTCAGCACTCAGCCTGGTCAACCATGCCGCATGTTGCTAATCTCACAAATCAGTTTCACTCTGTGATATAAAGATAACCTATCAACCTTTTTGTTTCCTGCCATGGACTCCGCCGTAATTGCTTAGGTGATGGCTGTGCATCTACCCCGCGGCTTCTACAGCCATACTAAAGGGCGATGAGATGGCCTTTCGAAAATGGTGACAGAGATCAAGCTTCATCAGGACCTAGGAACTTGGCTACAGAGTGCTCAACGATGGCTGCCCCCAATATCAAGCCCCAGGCGCGCTCATATCAGTACGAAATGTTTACGGAGAGTATGAAGCATAATATCATTGTTACGGTAATCAGGACAAGGCTCTCTCACCCTCCTGCCACGGACTCACAGAAAACAGATGGATACAGGAAGTGGGAAGACCCAAGTGTGAGTGAATGCATTTGTGTTACGCTATTCATGTGTGCTTACACACCCTCAGTGCAATTATGAGAATTGCAGCTGAGCTCGAAAGATGTGAGCCGGACAAGGTAAGGTGGTACTCTAAGTCTGAAGATGAAGAGATAACAATGGAATTCCAAAGCTCGTCTGGATGCTCTGTCCGACCGTCCACCTTGCCCAGCAGCAATGTATGGTAGTTCAAAACCAACTACCAGCCTACCAGTGCAGAACACTCTCCAGTCTTGATGATGTGGATCATTGGAGCAATGCCACAGTATGGTTCAAAGCGTTGGAAAACTTCCATGTCGTTGTCTCTACACCAGCCGTTTTGTACGATGCCATGACTCATGGATTCGTAGCAATTCAAAAGATTGCATTGCTTGTGTTCGATGAAGCACATCACTGCCAGAAGAAGCATGCTACAAACAAAATTATGCAAGAATTTTATCACCCTCAGCTCTCGAAAGGAGGCCCAGTGCCGCACATTCTCGGCCTTACAGCCAGCCCAGCTGACTCTGCAGTGAAGATGGAAGTTGTAGAACGCAATCTCAATTCTGTCTGTCGAACCCCAAAGGCCCAGGTTGAAGATCTACGTCAATATGTTCACCGTCCTATCTTGGAAAAGTTGTCCTACGATGTCGATATGCTTCAGTCCCCAGATATGCTTCTTGCGTTGGAAAAAATCATCAGAGAGTATTCTATCGAAAGAGATCCATTCATCGCCTTCCGCTTGGATAGGGATCCAAACCATGCAGCAACACTGCAGAAAATGCTTCAGACTCGCGAAACTCGCTGCTTGTCCAGTATAAAGCAACTGAGAGCTGCTGCTGAAGATGTTTACTCTCAGCTCGGGCGATGGGCAGGAGATCACTACCTCCACACGAGCATAAAGCGGTTGGTAAAAGCTGCAAAGAGAGTCGGAAATTTGCTATCGGATACTCGTAATCAGGAACTAATACACCTGAATAACCAATTATCACCATTACTAAGCATTTCTGAAGCACCACTGTGTAGCGAGCATCTGTCCTCGAAGGCAAGGGCATTGGCAAACTTCCTCGTTCAAGAATATTGTCCGGAGATCAATGGTATCATTTTTGTCCAGAGAAGAAGTACAGCTTTTGTTCTTGCAGCTCTTCTTTCTGCTTATCGCCCTGTTGCAAAGAAATACAAGCTCTCTCCTATTGTAGGCTCGGCAACTCATACCTCCAAGAGTCATGATCTGGTCGATATTGCTGATACAAAGCTTCAGCATGAAGCGCTCCACCATTTCAGAGTCGGTACCAAAGACCTGTTAGTTTCAACAAGTGTGCTTGAAGAGGGTATTGATGTCTCTGCCACCAATCTGATCATTCGCTTTGACCCGCCTCCGAATCTCAGATCGTATGTCCAGAGCAGGGGTCGAGCGAGAAAGGTTGCCTCAAAGTTTGTTATGATGCTTCCGGTGGATGTATCTGCGTCAGGCGTTTCAAAATGGGATAGTATGGAAGAGAACATGAAAGCTTTATACTCGCGAGATCTTCGTGAGATAGAGAAAATTGTCGGTGCAGATGAAGTTGAAGAGGAGGGAGATCGAGTATTCGTCGTGGAGTCCACTGGGTAAGTTCAACTCCAAGTTTGTTTCTCGCTTGCTAATGAAATTACTATCTAGAGCCCGCTTAAATCTTGACGAGGCCCCCAGGCACCTTTATCACTTCTGCGCATCTCTACCCAGGGATCGGTATGCCGACAACGTTCCACATTTCATTTATGAATCTGATAATGCAGATGCAGAGCGGATAGTGGCAAAAGTGATTTTGCCAGCAGCTATTGATTCATCCCTGCGTGTAACTGGGAGCGAACAATCGTGGCTCACCCAAAAACAGGCAAAGAAAGACTGTTCATTCCAAGCTTACATAAAGCTTTATAAAGCGGGTCTTATTAATGACAATTTGCTACCGATTAGGGCTCTTGACGAAGAAGACATAGTTGAGATCGATTCTCGTGAAAGCTTTGCCACAGTCCAACAACGTCTTGATATCTGGTCTGAAGCTGCAAAGCTCTGGGGTCACTCTGACATCCATAGAATTGATATAACAATTTGCTTGGGATCGGAGACATTGGAGCTTCTCACTATGTTCTTGCCATTCTTCTTGGATTCGACCATACATATCCAGTTGTACTGGAACGACTTACAACCTCTGAAGGCGACGGTCATACCTCAACCACGAGATAATGCCATTTCTTATGCCAACGATGTATCGATCCTTGTACGACTGACACACTATCTCTTCAATTCTCTGTTCTCCTTACATCTTCCATCGCCTCCAACAGCCAATTCGACCGAAGCGCCAATCGTCCAGCATCCGTATATGATCTCAATGTCTGATCATCTCGCCGAGTATACCAATACAAGGACAGTTGCAGACATTGAAACGGTTCCGGATTTTACATCAAGTGAAGTTGGCTCGCTCCATCCAGATCTTCTGGTTCGTGGACTCCTTCGGCGAATTGACCGGCCATTTCATGCACGGCCATATGCTTTCCATTCAGTCCTCGATCAGCAGCTCGGAAATAGATTTGACGAACGAATGAAACTACCTGACATTATCAAGGGAGATGGCCAAGACGACCCTGGCGACATCTCTGTGACCCATCTTGTCGTTAAGAGTCTGCCAAAAAGACTTGACTATCTCCATGACTACGACTCGAAAGATGCACATACAGGGGTTGAGATATTGCCCGAAACGGTCTTTTCATACGATCCATTTCCACTTCCATACGCCAACACTATGTTATTCTTCCCATCGATCTGTCATCGCATCGAGCTAAGACTTGTTGCCCAAAGGCTGCAGCAAACCCTTCTGCGCAAGATCGAGATATCAGACGTGGGTCTTATAGAAGCTGCTATCAGTACTCCATCCGCAGGAGAAGAAGTCAACTATGAACGGCTCGAATATCTAGGTGACACCCTGTTGAAAGTCCATACCTCGTTCCAAATGTTTGCTGAAAATCCGCAATGGCACGAAGGCAGACTCTCAATTGCCAAAACATTGATCATCAACAATGCACACTTGAGCAAAGCTGCTATTGCTTTGGGTCTCGACAGGTACATACACACAGACCGCTTCTTACAGGCGAAGTGGAAACCAGCGATCAACACTGATTTGCTTCGAAAGGACCCAACAAAAACGCGTGAGATCTCTACAAAAACGCTCGCTGATGTTGTCGAGGCTATCATAGGTGCAGCGTATATGGATGGCTCGGATGAACAGTCCCGAGAACAGAAGACGTTATCGAGTTTGAATATCTTACTCCCACAGCTTACCTGGAACCCTCTCTCCGATCTAGTATCCGGATTAAAACACGGAGACCACGACCCGAATTCATTTCCGGCTCTAATCCCATTACAAAACCTCCTGTCATACCACTTTAAGTATCCTACCCTTCTGATCTCTGCTCTCACCCACCCGTCAGTTCTCGCCATCACCACACGAACCTCATCATTCCAACAACTCGAATTCCTCGGCGACGCTCTTCTAGACCTAATCATCGTGGAAACCATGATCCATCACCGGCCAAACAACCCCCTTCCCCAAAGCCAACTGACACTCATCCGCCACGCCCTCGCCAACATCCACATCCTAAGCTACTTCTGCCTCTCATCCTCCTACACGACTCAAACACACAACCCGGTCTACGACCCGGTCACCAAACAAACCACCTTAACCCCTCACCTCACCCACCACTATCTCTGGCAATTCATGCGCCACAATGGCTCCCCTGACCTCATAACCGCCCAAACCCACTGCCAAAGCCGCTACACCACTCTCTCCCCTCAAATCCACCAATACATCCACCACGGCGCCACATACCCCTGGATCCCACTCTTACAGCTCAAAGCCGAGAAATTCTACAGCGACATCATCGAATCCATCCTCGGCGCCATTTTCATCGATTCCCGCGGCAACCTTTCCGCCTGTCGCGCCTGGCTCCGAACCCTCGGACTCTTACCCTATCTCGAAAGAATCCTCGACGAGGAAATTGACTGCGTCCATCCGAAAATGAAACTCGGTATTCTGGCCGGAGGCAGAAAAGTGAGATATCGATTCGGAGATGAAAATGCATCATCATCATCTTCTTCCTCTTCGTCTTCCCCCTCAACTTCTTCTTTGTCGTCGTCATCATCATCATCTACGCCATCTCAATCTCATTCATCGATCCAATGCACAATCCTCATCGATAATGTAGAATACTGGAAAATCTCAGATGCGGAAAGTAAAATGGAAGCACAAGCTCGTGCGGCGGAGGGTGCGATTGAGAAGTTGAGGAAGGGAGGAGGAGGAGGAGGAGCAGCAGGAGAAAAGGGGAATGAGCACATGGAAATAGGAGGAGATGAAATGGTTTCGGATTAATTTGATTTTGCTGAATGAATGAATGGTTTACTGAAGGGGATCTTTTTTTTTTCTTTTTCATATATACACATTGATGAAATGGATGGAAATCGATGAATAGAATATTTCAGAGGTTGGAGGTCGGCACGGTTTAAGTCGTGATGAGGTGAGTAGGTAAGATAAGGGGGATCTGGACTCTTTTTTCGATTTCCCTTTTGGTACGACTTTTATGTAAGCGGATATGATATGAATTGAATGGATACAAGTTTTACTTTCTTTTTGAGATAGGTGTGGAATTGAATCGATTAATATACTGTAATTTGTTTTACTTTGTCATGCATGTATTGCTTCAGAAAAGCCTTGTATTTCATTGACACTGTACGATAGGAAGCAAAATCATCTCTTCTACTGTATCAATTCCAAGTGAAGAAGTAATTAGGCCCCCAGAAAAAGAAAAAAAAAAAAGGTAGAAAACAAAGAGCTATAAAAACTTCTCAAAACACAATCTAACTTATATTCCAGACCATATACCTTATAATGGCTGTGCTTTTGAGGGAATGAATGCGTAGTACAGTACAATGGAATTTCGAGAAAATAATAATAATAATAATAATGATAATAATTTTTCTTCCCACGAATCCAAGTCCAAAAGTTGCAAAAGTGAATGAGTGATTTTTCATGTCATGAAAAGAGATGAATGAAAGAAACCAGGGTGAAAAGGAGGAGAGGAAGGAAAAGACAGAAAGAAAGAAAGAAAGATGACTATTTTGTTTCCTCCGGTATTCCGCGTGAAGGTGCGGATGAAGGTGTAAAGGTGTCCCAACCCCAACCCCGATCACGATCAACCTCTGAGATCTAAGCGCTCCCTCAGGTCGCGGAATCTTGATAACTCCAGTCAAGTCTGCGTCTGGGCTTGGGGCATATCTGGAGATGACTAGACGGATCAAGTCGGTCTTAGAAGTGCCATCTTGTTCTTTTGAATAGATCGAGTTTGGAGGAGATAAGATATGCTGTGTATATAAACCAACTCGACCCGACTCAATTCAGTTATATCCAGCTGCAGTTTCATGAAGTGTTATTTCAAGATGACTGCTGGATATTACATTGATTGTGGCTTGCCTGAGGGAAAGGTCTGGACTGGACTGGTCTTGATGAATGAGATGTCGGGGTAAGCGAAGGTGGGAAGAAACTCCACAAAGGTACAAACGTCGTTCGATGATTGCCGCATATAGAATAAAGTACCTTTGTAGAACCCGTTCTTTTGTACCCGATACTTTTGTACTGTACCGTGTAAGGCTTAAAGGATATGGTATCGCTTGTTACAGCACAATTACCATAAGACGAGAGTTCCAGTATTGAAATCCGCATACAGCGTTCGAAAACCCAGCTAGAATATGATTCTCGAGTCTGGTCATTGATAGGTCAGATGTCTGTTTCAGGATAGGCCCTGGGTACGTCAAAAGAGTTAGTCTTAGGCCCTATGTAAGGGGTTTGAACCCTCAGTCGAAGAATCTGTGCCAAACACGCGAATCGCCGGAGAAAAGAATCAGGAACAGGAAAAGACTGAAAGGAGAACATGCCACATTCCCAGCGATCGTTTACCATCATGGTGGATATGCATGGAGCAACGATACGTAAGGAATGGCGGAGATGAGAGGACCAAGGGTGGAAATGGTGAATAAACAATTTAAAAAGTTGACGATAAGAATTTTTCCAGGTACAGTAGCAAAGTGGGGTAGAGGGGGGAGAGAGGGGTAGCATAGGGTGCTCTTTCAGCGCAATGCATCTCTTGTATCTTCTCATTTTTGAAGATAGGCTTGCCTCACTTAGTGGGGTAACGTAGCAAGGGAGAAGTATTCGAAGTTTTGGTTGTCTGGATTTCTTTGTCATGAAACCCGGGCTGTATCTAAAGTCTCTGTACGTCCAGTCAGAGTCTGAAAGCGGTAGTCAGCGCGTCGATTTTTCCTTCATGACCTTTGCTGTAATGTCTCAAGGAAGTTGAAAGAATGAAAACAGGATGCGTGTGAGCGGAGTGGTAATGTCACATGTTCACGTGACTGAGACTTTATGCGAGTTGCTGATGATGATCATTGCACATTATCACACAAAAGTAAAATGTTGTGCCTGGGAAGCAACATAATTTGGTCGTTCCTTAGTGGAGGAAGGGCGCATGTTGATCGAATATATTGCGCATGTCTGTGATAGTGCCTCTGAGGTTTAGCAGAGATTATATATCGAGTAAGGGCCAATGTCGAAATCCGCAGCGAGAGAAAGCAGAATGCCTATCTTTTCGATGGGAGAAACGATGTGATGACCGAACCACGCACGTGATTGAGCAGGTATGCAGGTGATGACCCGGTGCAGAGAAAGGAGGGTAGACAGGGTTCAGGGAGGCAGGAAAGCAAACCTCGAAGTTGCAGCTGTAAAGCAAGCTGCAAATACGAGCGGAAACAAGACATTGCCGTGCGATGGAATGCTTGGAACCGGTCACAGATAGAGTGCAAGAGCTGGTATTGCCATTTTTCTTATGTGATTGGACCTTGACTTCAGCTCGATCAGTTCTCTCTCTCTCTCTGAGATGTGCAGTCCTGGATATGATGATGTGGTGACAGGAAGCGTGTTTTGACTAAACATTGACTCTCATGATTTCCAAGCGGGCAAATCTCGAAATTGGGCATCACATCATTAAAATACAGAGTGCGATTATGTTTATGATCTTCCGATGGATCAGTACATCGTGAATGCCTCGAATCTTCGACCGTTACGCTGACGATTGATGATGAAAACTCACAATACGTTGGCTCCAACAAGCTCTCAGCAAGGAAATGCAGTTTCCTAAGCGGTATCTACTTCCCAGATATGTAAAATTGCCAACTTCTACGTACAGGATGATCCCTGTGCAAAAGAGGCAAAGAATTACGAGCCAATACAAAATGTTGTAACTTCGCGTTTGGTCAGGGAAGGTAATGATGGTGCCAAACGATGAAACAAAACAAGCGGTGTGAACCAGGTACTCGGGACTGGGAGATTTCTGGGAGTGGAATATGGCGTGCATTGTGCATTCCTGAGCAGCAACTAATTTCTCAAAGTGTGCTGGATCAACCGTGCCAGTAGTGGCTGTTATTGGATGATGCTCTCAAACATGGTAGTCGACCACTGTACCCCAGAAGATGATCAGGGGTCTAGTGGTGATCTTTCTGATACTTGGTGGAGACGATCATCGCTGTAACTTAACGATAGCTAAGCCGGCCCCTTGGGTCGATGGCATTTCCATTACCGAGTACTCAGGATGCGAAGATTGTGGCGAGATAAGGATCTCCTTTATATGGGATGCCATGGTGATTTGATGGGGTGACGATATGCGTTTTGTGGATGAACCATGGTCTTCCTGGTTCTGATACACCGCCAACTTCACGCAGGTTGGACTTGGCAGGGAAGTTGGAAGTTGAAACACCCTTTGGCGAGGAGGCTATCTCTGCGGCCACGCGTTCTCAACGGCCCCTTAGCTAAACCTAGACCACTGTTCTGTTACCGCTGGAGCAATCTGGTGGACTCATCCCGAGGTTGGCTATATACATGGAACTGTAGCTGTGGCTGATATGGACCCAGTAATTTCGGGATTTGATTCTAGAAGGATGCGAGAGATCGATGTATATGAGGCTGCATGAACAGAGTCGACATGTGTCAGCACCCGAGGATGTCGACGGCTCTCGCAAGGCTCGGGTGGGCCGGGATATTACCGATGCTGATGCTCTTTGCGTGTGTTGCTACGGAGGTACAGTACTGTAACCCATCGGAAGATAGCTTACCTCATGTCTGCCTGAAACGTCTCTGTAAATGTAGTCGGAGATGCTGGGAATCGACTGTCTGAAGCAGGTTCATGCACCCGATCATCTCTCAGCGGGCCGGGTTGTAATCTGGAGGCGAATAGCACCACAGAATACGCATGACCCAGGTTGAGCAAGATGGATAAATGAGGTCTGTGCAATTTAAGAACGATTGCTCCATGGAGGTGAGAGTAGATACCATTGTAGGAAGGCCGCAGGTGGTGCTGACGCACGGCAATCAATGTTTTCGCTGGCACCAGTAGCCATCGATTGTTTGACTCGCTAAGTGCCAAAATACAAATCACTTGACCATCTGGAAGTGACAATCACGAAAATGAGGCTGGCATCTTGGGACTGGCCAGGAGCTTTTCACCGCTACTCATGCAGCACGGCCAACCATCCGTGTCATCGATTGGACATGACAACGAAAATCAGTGGAATGGGGGCGACGATTCGCCTGCACCTACCATCCTGACCGCTGATTTCATTTCCGCTGCCCTTCTGTCGACCTTCTCGAATATACTGCAACATGTCGGGGTAATATCGACAGGGTTGAGGATCAGAACATGTACCATGGTATACTCTGAGTAGTCCCGGCACCACAATGAGAAATGTGTTGTCAGCCGGTCTTCTGGGCTCTTCCATCTACCTGGCCTTGTGTAGTCAATGTTACAGTCCGAGGGATTAGTCTGATTCATGCTTCATCTTCTGCGTGCCACGTACGCAGCGGATGGAGAATAATTATCGCGATCGAAACCGCGTGGGGTGCGCATGCGTATACCAGCAATGGCTCAGCCTGTGGTGCCGTGATCTGTCCACTCAATTTTACCATCTTCCTGTGCAATTGCGACCAGACTTCGATGTGTCTGGTAGCGATTGCTCTACCCCCTGTACCTTGGAAGTGAAGGTACGGTACCGTCGGAAATAGTTCGCCTCTTTCATTTTGCAGCTGCCGAGGATGCTTGTCGCAGTCAGTGCGTGTCTACATGGTATTTGTTTGGTGGGTGCCGTGCCGTGTCCAACTGCCCTCGATTCCAGCAGACTGGTCCAGCATGTAAAACCAGTACATGGCCTGACGCCATCCTTGCAGGGAACAAACGACCAGGCTTGAAGCAGCAGGTATCTTACCACCCTCTCGTCATCGGATAGCGCCGGGAGATCGTGAGGAAGAGTGCCACGGAACAATACAATACGATAGAGAATAATACTTGGTACGGTCATATACAGCTGCTTCAATTACAGCATGTCCTTGAACATCGTAAGAGTAATTTACTCTTGAGATGGAAAGGAAGTACAGTACTGTATCAATGTCTATCGCGGGAACCGCCCGTTGGATAAAAATCGGCAATTACAGCCTGTTTGCATCACTGGCTCCAAGCCCCAATCAATGATTCCATTCGACGCAGAACATCCGCCTGCGATGAAGGTCACTGTTGACCTTGCAATGGGGTTGTTCCTGTGCTTCGATGACGCGACCACTCACCGTCGTTATGGAATAGGCTGTGGTCAAGCAAAGGCTGGGCCTTGGCTTGTCAACATGAGGGCCTAGCAACGCAACCCCAGAGGCGTCGTCATTCGTAGTCGCAGTTGTTGAAACGCAAATGAATTGCGTGGCCAAATATTCCGGCCATGCTTGGGACTCCATGACTCAGAATTGCTAAAGAAATGGCAGCGGTAAGCGTTTCTCTTGACGCGATTGTCTGTCTCGCTCAGCATTAATCAATGGGCTGTGATGGATGAAACCAGCCCCGAGCGATATTACTGGCAGCACCATGCTAAGAGACACATGTGATTTTGAACGTCTTGGGCTTGTCCACGAGTATCATCTTGCTCTGATCGGCCGTTAGAATGCTGCGATACTTTTCTACAGCAGCCTTTATCTCCACTGGCACCCTGCTATTGACTAGTCCAACTGCGTTGGTGACGGCGTTTGCCGGCACAGAAACAAATCGAAGAGTATGAGGTCCAGATTTGATACTCCAAAGACGGCTCCTCGAAGCGCGCGCTTTTCTTGTGAGCCATGAAACGTTGCCTCGGGTACCCGGTAGACGCCTGTACATGGTACAGTACCGTATTGTACCGTACCCTACCCGAACTTTCCACCTGCTCTGGTAAAGATTGCGTCTTCACTGTATCAGGCTGGATAAGGAAATAGATACAGTACCTGAGGTAGGGAAGTACTGTAATACATAGTGTTACTATGTATGTACTACCTCGGTAGGTTATGTGCCATACTGGCGGTAGGCCCACTGTATTTTGGGGAACTTGCCGACCCAAAGGTGCCCAAACTGACCAAAACACAAAGGGAAATAGGGAAAGAAAGGGAGAAAAACTCAATAAAACCAGAAACAAACCTGATCTAGGAAATGCGGAGAACAAGGCACATCGTTGACTCCGCTGTACTATGGTATGATGATCTCATTTCTTCAACGGCCCAGCTGAACTGGATGTCCCAGTCTGTCGATCCGGTCTACTGTATCTGATAACCATTGCGGTCAGTCAAAAAGGCCGGCTATGATGAGGGAGGGAGGTAAGATATGCCAACGCATCAATGAGGCGACTGAAATAGTAGTCGTTGCATAAGGCACCCGATGGCCTCCACAGACGAGGGTAGGACCAAGGTCGATCAGACAGCTGCACAACATACCTCATCTAGGTACTGTACGGAAATCCTGTGTACATTTTCGGCGACGTGCATCATCTGTGTAACCATCTTTCCCGACTGTCGACCAATTGCGGGAACTTGTACCTGAGAGGGCAGCAAAGGTCAGCAAGGCTCTTTTCATGATGACAGCATCTCCATCCATCCCGTTTCTCAGGGTAGTCCATACAGGACAAGAAATACAGCCTTTCTTTGTAGGTATGGCGAAGATACAGTACTGCTTTGGGATACTGTACTACATAGTATGTACAATACCAGTAAACCGCGGTACCTGGGTTGAGAGGGGGAGGCACCCCAAGGGGAAGGGGAAGAAAGCCGTGTTTGGCAGCAAAGTCCTTGCTTGGCCAGGGCTCTCGTACAGTACTCTGTAACAAGGAGAGGGGAAGAGTTGTACTGACTGTACTGTACCACAGCCTTACAGAGCAGAGATTTCTTGTTTCCCCTTGATACAATACCAGGTCAAATACATACTATGGTATGAGTACGAGGCAATCAAGGTGCCACAGCTGTCGCAAAAGCGAGATTTCCTTTTGCGGCCAAGAAAGCCGGAACTGGTCGATCGATAACCGGTGAGAAAGGAGAGTAGGGAGATGATGGATTGGATCATCATGAAGAATGTCCGGGCCATGATTTGCACAGTTGTAGATCGTCATTCCAGAGTGATGCCCAGAATATCGTGACAGACCGTCAAGAGCCTCGAGCAATCCTACAGCGTACCAGGTCAATACCATAATCGCGAAAATACGGATCAAAGGACCGACCGCTTGCGATTTGGCGCAGCGGATCTTCAAATCTCGTATAGTCAGAGTACGAGGTGTTTTAAGACGGATCTAAGAATAATCATCGCTTCCCTTTAGCCCATATTATAGGACAAAAGAGTCGGATTGAAGAGGAAGAAACAAGCGAAATCGTCCTTCATTATTCTGGCTCCCTGCCCTACCTACTCAGAGTACATACTGGAGGTATACATTCCTGGGACCCTCTACGTAATTTAGTGGTCCTGTAGGATGGACATACCCAGAGCAATATTGTCCATAATGAACATGGAAGGAACCAAGAATCAATAGCAAAGGCTGAATGGGTGGTCTGTACTGTACCTAGGGATATACGACCACTCTTCCCTCCTCTGAGGTTGATACTGCCAGATAAGGGATGCTGTTCGGTATTCATTGTACATACTGTGCCTATAAACTTAGGTACTGTATTACTGTACGTAGCGAACAAAACCAACCTTTGCAGCCCATCCACCGTGAACTTTGTCATCCTTGATCAACCTCCTAGAGTAGTTGTTAGGTATAGTACCGTAGCATTCCCTTCGTACTGTACGACGATGGGAGGGAGCTACTTTAGTTAAAGCTACATGCAGCCTTACCCAGGGACCAAATCTACTGTACTCACAGAACCGCAGAACACTCTTCACTCTTCTCCGGATGTCCGCCCTTAGTTAGCTTGAAGGTAATCTAGACAAAGTATTTCCAACATCTCGTGTTCGCTTCCTTAGCCGGCTTGTCATGAATTATCGTGAGATCGAGAATAGAAAGAAAAGAAAAAGAAAAAGAAAAAGTTGGAATCGGTCAGATCCCCATTTTCCTTCTATCTGACCTTCCATCCGGTCCCAGTCCTTTGTTTCGCTGCCCCCACTCCAACTGGGAAGGATGATGGAGGCAGGGGTGTCCATGTCTACAGAGTACCACTTTACTGCTTCATACATGGTATCGAGTATCATTCCAACAAATATTCTCCTGTCGGGAGATCATCCACCAAATTACAACCTTTGCGACATGGCTGTTTCGCCCCCTTTTTTCTTTTTCCCCTTTGGCCGTTCATCGCCCTTGGGACAATACTGCCGAAGCGTGTTTGTCCGGCCCACCTAGTCAACCCACACTCCCTAGGCAGCGTGACGAAATGGTGGATGATGACCCCTGGGGCTACCCAATTGCAAAGGTGGACTCGTCGCGCCTGTGATGAAATTCTCGGATCTTCAGAACTGACGCCTGGGCCACTCCTGTCATGGACTCAGCTGTGAGATGACCGAAAGGTCCGGCATGGTCGGATATTTGACAAAGAAGACCCAGCACAATGCATGGTATGGGACTTTGGGACATTTGATGCTCTGAACAGGACATCGGTCACCCTGAGAGAAAGGAAAAGAACACAAGCATTGCTTCTTATCCAGCTCAGGATTCTCTACGCAGTTTCGACCAAATCACGTAGGTTGCTTTGTCTGTCTCCCACAGGCGAACCAAATGGCACCGTTCCCTAATTAACGTTGATCTTGATCGGGTGTCACGTTGATAGGTGATAAAAATACATTGCTCGACTCCACAAACACTTGATTGTGTGAACATTGGTCCCTCTATGGATCATACAGAAGACGACGCTCCCGTCTATAGCCGCAACTCAACAGAAGACAGAAGTCCTCACGATAGGGTCAGTCGTGTCCCCAGTGTGCAACAGGTCACACCGGTTTGGCTTGTTGTCGTGAGCTGGAGCGCGATTGGGCGCACTCGGTCTGGAAGTTGTTCACCGCTTGAATTGAGTCACGGCGGCTTGTTGGAAAAACCTGCTTTTAAATTGAATGCTTCGCCTCTCTTTAGACCACGGAATCACTATACTATACTGCTGCTCGTGCCGCGCGCATTTTGTGATTCTTCATTTGACCCATTCTCCCAAAGTGAATTGTGCTGCTGTCTTCTGCCCAGACTCACGAAAGGGCCGACAGAGCATCCATAGTCCTTTGGGCCTTTCCAGTTGCTTACAGAGGTTATCCACCAAAGCATTCAGAGCCTTGTCCATACTCCCTCAGCCAGAATCTGCCAAAGCACGCCCGCGACCAAGGAAGGACTGGATCACAAATTACAGTACAACCCTAACCTCCATCCATCCTCCCTATTAGTACCTAGCCCAATTGGGTACCTTTATTCGATACAGAGATTGATCTTACAGTACCTGTCGACTGTTTCACTGCCCCGTGGTATTTCATGACCGATACAGTGTTACCGTAAATTTCGCAATACATCGACAATACACGCGATCCCGCCCGTCTTTCTATCCCAAGGGTTGAAAGGCAAAAAGAAAAGGCAGGAGGGGAAAAAAAAAAGAGGAACCAGAAACTGGAGCCCATTCCATATCCACTCACACACTCTAAACCATCTAACGTATCCTGACCTAACCTTGTCAATTCTCACGATCCACGGACTGGAAACTACCTGACGACTCTCCTCCTCCTCCGCCTCCTCCGTGCTCGTCGTCCTTTTCATGAATTTTATTACCACCCTATCTTCAATTCCCCAAGGACCCTTTCGCCCAATATTCTGACTTCTTTCCTTCTGTCCTCCATCGAGTTGAATGCTTTTTCCATCGACCACGGTACTACAACCATATACTCTTTTAAAACATACAGTATTTCCACCCAAATCTGAGAGCAAACATATCGCTCGTCCGCTCCTTCTTTGCGACCCAGGCCCACAACTTTCTTCCCCAGAATCTCAGCCTCTTGACGAGTGCATTTACATCCTGGAGCACGATTGCAGAATCGCCAATTCACAGTCGATATTCTTAATCCACCACCGACGTGGTGCTTGTACAACTCACACCCCACATTAAAACAGCTCAACGGGACGCAGTCGCATTGGGCACCACTTCACCCTAACCCCCAAGATCATTCCATTTCGGTCAACCTGCAGATTACTCGTCCTCGTGAGCGTCTGCAGCTCGTGTACTTTGGCAATAGCTGCATTGAGGCGGAGCCGTACCAAAGGCTGATCTATACCTGCCGCTACAGCCTTTCGGTTGCCGATCGAACCCTCCTTAAGGCCGTCATTGGAGATCTTCCGCTGTCCTGCGCGCAGTGTACAACATGCAGCTATAGCTCCCTCTTTTCTCAGAGCCTGCTCCTGGCCAATTCTCCAGGACTTTGTGCAAAGCCTCCCTCTGGTAGGGTTTACCCGCTCCAAGATGCGGATTTTCAGAAGATTTACACCATAAAACATCCTGTTCGATCACCTCTACATTAGTACGACATCAAATTCTATTATACTGAAGTCGCATTGGTTGCGTCGGCCCTGGTTTCCGCCATGGAACCTTCATCGCAGATAACCTCGCATCCTCCAAGGGCGTCTCCTCCCTGGGAAGCGTCGCCCGCGTCGAAGAGCATGAAGATCTCGACTTATACCACCGCGTCTTCTTACCCTGCTGCCGTTACACCAGCCTCAGCACGTAGTTTTTCATCCACAATGCCCAGTCCGATAGCTTCCTCGATCCAATCGACACCTAGGACTCTCTCAGCAAAAACCTCGAGTCAGAGCCTGGCGTCAGCACCACTGGAATTGCCCGAGTCTCTCATCAGCCAAAGTCCGACCTTGATTGGAGATGAGGTTCACCCGGCTAATCGCCAACCTGGGTTGATCCGCAGAATTTCCAGGGGTGCCAAGGATAAATTCAATCGGCGGCGACAATCATCTTCAACCCAGCGCCGAGACCATAGTTCTGGACCATTGATCAGAAGGAGAAGCGACAGCAAGAGCAATGGTACTACGGGCACCGTCTTGGCGGATTATAGCCATGAGGAGGAAGATGACGAAGAAGCTGTGCTAGAGCAAGGACGTCCTCCCAGGGATGGCTCAGTCTCGGGTACTGATTCAGGCGGTCTAGCACCCTCTAACGCGAACCCAGTCGGCACGGCACCGACTGTCCCAAAGGAACTTCAAGCTGGAGTAGATCTGGTGAAGGTTTCTCGGAAACGCAAACAACGATATAGATTTTTCCTCGACGATGATGGTTCGAAAGTCTCGTGGTTTAGTAATCGTGCAAAACAATTCTACATCGACGATATCAAAGAGATCCGCGTAGGCAACGATACACATACATATCGCGAAGAATTCAATGCCACTGATCAAGAAAGCGATTGCTGGTTTACCATCATCTATGTGGACCCGGAAAAGGGCCGAACCAAGGCCATGCATCTGATCGCGCTCGACAGAACCGAGCTTTCATTGTGGACGACAACCCTTGAAAATCTGTCAAGACATCGGGTGGAGATGATGACGGGCCTGACGGGTTCTGAAGAGCGGGAGACGGTTATAAAGGCCCACTGGGATCGAGAAATGAACAAATTGTTTGGAGGAGCTCCACGTCTCTCTGGCGAAGAGAGTCTCGACCTGCCAGCAATTGAGCAATTGGCGCGTAGTCTTCATATCAATTGTTCGAAAGATACCCTGCGGGAGCAATTCGTGTTGGCTGACGCGAGTCGTACGGGCAGATTGAATTATGACGAGTTCCGTGATTTTGTGCGCCGCCTCAAGGAGAGAAAGGATCTTCGAGACATTTATCTAGACTTGCTGGCCAAGTCTGCATCACCAAAAGGGCTCGCAAAGGACGGGTTCCTCGCATTTCTGCGTCTGAGCCAGGGAATTGACGTAGGCGCTGACCCGGCAAAATGGTCATCTGAGTTTGAGAGACTAGCCAAGATTTCGACACCAAAAGCTTCCTCGAAGACAGATGAACGTGAGGATACCGACTCTCAGTTGATGACTTTTGACGCCTTCCATTCATTTATGGTCTCAAGCTATTGCAGCGTTTATTCCGCACCACTTCGAAAAACGAAGCTGGACCGGCCCTTGAATGAATACTTCATCTCTAGCTCCCACAACACGTACCTTGTGGACCGACAGCTGGTTGGACGCGCCAGCACCGAGATGTATGTCTCAGCCTTGCGTCTGGGATGTCGTTGCGTTGAAATCGACTGCTGGGATGGTCCGAAGGGCGAACCTCTGGTCAATCACGGTCGAACTATGAGTTCACCGGCTCCTTTCGCCGACTGTGTCTCTGTGATCAATCGCTATGCATTCGACGCCTCTCCATATCCTCTCATCCTCTCACTTGAAGTACATTGTAACGACGCGCAACAAGCCCGCATGGTCCAGATCCTCAAGGAAGTCTTTGGACCAAGATTAGTCACCTTCCCTGTACACCCCCTCTCAACTGTTTTGCCCTCGCCGGAAGAGTTGCGGTATCGTGTCCTAGTCAAAGTCAAGACCCACGAGAGTTCTCGAGAATTAGCTCGTCTCGGCGCTGAAACAATAGGACGAAAACGAAGCGCAAGCTCACCTTACACTCGTCCCAACATGGAAGATAGCATTTCTGCCCATGACCTTCCCACACTTTCTAGTCCCCCGTCTATGAGCCCTTCTGGCAGCGTTCCAGCCCCAATGTTCAGCCCTGCACAACGGTCCATGACAACAACTAGTGCTAGTAGTGCAGAAGATTCAGATTCGCTCCAAGATCGTTCGAGGGAAGGCCGTTCAGGGCGCAAGGCCAAGACAAGCAAAATCATACCAGATCTCGCACGCCTGGGAGTATATCTCCAAGGATACAAATATCGCGGCTTCGAGGCTCCAGAAAGTCATCGTTATAACCATGTCTTCTCCCTTGCTGAAGGTTCGGCAATGAACCTCTGCAAACACCCCGAGTTAAAAGTGCATTTCGAAAACCACAACCTCCATTACTTGTCCCGAGTCTACCCAGGCGGCTTCAGAATCAAGTCCAGCAACTTTGACCCTATCGTTTACTGGAGGCGAGGTGTGCAGATGGTCGCTCTCAACTGGCAAACCTATGATGAGGGAATGCAGATCAACCGTGCTATGTTTGCCAACAGTGGCGATAGAAAAGGCTATGTCTTAAAACCAGATTACCTTCGCCGCCCTCCAGTGTGCAACGACATGAGGTCGTTGGGCAGAACAAAACTCAAAATCAACCGCCAACTAGTGAAGTTCTCTGTCAACATGATCTCAGCGCAACAACTTCCTAGACTGGGCAAGATAGGCTCTGATGATAGCATCAACCCATTCATTGAAATTCAAATGTTCAGTGCAGATGACCAACGTAAAGGTAGTGCATCGGCCAAGGGCGCCGGGTACGATCTGTCCGCGCGCGACGGTGTCTCTGGTTCCGGTCGACCTTATCGAATGAGAACAAAAATCGTCCAGGACAATGGATACAACCCTGTTTTCAATGAACAGATTGAGCTGTCTCTAGAGACACGTTATCCGGAGCTTGTCTTTGTCAGGTGGATCGTATACAACTCACCTGATGGAAGAACAATGGGAAGTAGCTGTCCTCAGCTGGCTGTTTTCACTGCCAAATTAAGCAATTTGCAACAAGGCTACAGGCACTTGCCCTTGGTCAGCGGCGAAGGCGAAGAATTCATATTCTCGACTTTGTTTTGCAAAATCAAGAAAGAAGATTCGGTCGCCATGTTGGATCTGCAAGACGAGACCGTCAAATCCGAGCGGCAAGGAATCCTTCGGTCTATTGGCCATACACTGATGAAGCGAACGTTGTCATCAGACCGCGAGAGGGAGAAAGACCGCGATAGGAGAGAAAAGTCGAGCCTCGAAGAAGGCCGCTATTCACAGGATACCGTCAGCTCTACCCGGACATGAGTTGACCATCCGCCTCTGGCCTCCCTAGGGGAGATTCACTTCGTCCTGTATTATACTATGTCATTTGCTGTCTTTATTGTCTTTTGCACGCTTTGCGTTTTCATCCGCGATACCCCCGGTCGTTTTCACAATAACTGGCATGTACAAAGGTCACATCGAGATAGACTTTGCATTCGGCGACGATTTGGGCGTTTGTGAAGGTGAAGGAGCACACTGAATCCTTCTTTCTTTTCGTCTTTGTTTTGACCCATATCATCTGGTATCCTCTTCGGTGTTACTGGGGGAACACCGTCAGCATTGGGAATTCATCTATGTGTTTCGAGCGGCAGGCTCCCCAACTCAGCATCTTGTCACAATATTCGTGGTTATCTCTTTTGTCAAGCTTGGGCGACGAGTCAATATCAGTCAGCAGGACATCATTTTGATACATGTGGGCGAGCTGCGCTCCTCCACTGGTCATTCACGAGCCCATGATTACAACCTTCTATCAAACATCGGGTGGGCTCTTGGAAGCACTGCATGACCGTTCATTGGGTCCTCCTAGCCGTAAATCCAATATAATCGTTACATATCTTACAATCACCGTGTCTCAATCTTAAACTCTGATTGCTCTGGTCTGGACCGCTCCTTTCTGGGCCGATTGCGAGATTACTCCAGGGCTTTTGGGCGCTGGGTACGAGACTTCTAGCGATGCGCATACTAAGCAATATTCCATACTTTAAGTAAAGCGTGACAGGTGATACTTTTCCAGTTCGGCCATAGTGGATTTTCTGAGCCGTGTCTGTTTGCTGGATACGACAGTGCAGGGTCGATTATTGGACCCGGAGGGTAAATGATTTGCGAGCTAGGGGCGTCACGATGCCTATTTGAGAGGCTACCGCTTGCTTGATAGGGCCAAAGTGGGCGGTAAGCTCGCTCAATTTGGTTAAGCAGCGATTTGGGGGAGGTGGAAGTGTGTGCGTGTGGGTGTGCGTGTGTGGGTCGGGCGAGACGATAGGCGCAAGCTTTTTCTGCTTCATTTGAAACCGTCCGAGTCTCAACCTCTTCTCCTCTCCTCTCCACAGCATCAGAACCCTGTTCAATCTTGTTGTCTGCCCCTCTCTTGGGAATCTCTTCTGCTGTTGTGACCGGAGCTGGCATAGCGATCAAACATGTCTCATACGATTTTCGTTTCTTCAGGTCCGGGTTCATTCCAAGGATTTTCTGATCTTGACTTCGTATATCTTGTAGCCCGCACCACCCGTCCCGTGCTGTGCCGCGAGGCCAGAAAAAAAAAAAAAGTTTCGATAGCTTGATGAACCTCGAGCCGAATTGTTTCCATCGTCGTACTCAATTAGAGCTACAGGACTTTTTGTATCTAGAATATTCATCGTTCCTCTCCGTTGTTCAAGCCTGTCTTTTCACAGGCCACTCGTCTCCTCCCCTTTGTAGTCATCTGGTTATCATCCAAACTCTATTGTGGCCCATCAGAAGCCATTTCATACGCCGAGTCTGCCCTACCACTTTTCGGAATACCCGCGTTCCGTTCACTAGTCGAATTACTTACCTACATTTGCAAGACAACTGGTCAGAAGCCAGAAGTCTCTATTGGGGTATTGTGGCTCAAATCAAAGCAGCCCGGTGACGATCTTTTGGGTAATTCCACAATGACAGTCCACCGTTATATCAACTCGGGAAATCCGCCACCCCGGTCTTCATACCTGGAGAATGATCTCCCCTCCCCGCCACCTAAGTATGTCAGCAGATCCAGCTCGAGGTATTCGAGTCGGAAGTCTAGTCTTCCATCTCAGCATCACATCAATATCAAGAGAGCGAGCACTGCTCCACAGCTACCGATCCTGACCAAAGCGACCACCATCAGACGTAAATACGACTACAGCCCGAGGACAGCGATCGCCGTGAAATCTGAGTCCCTGCTAGAAGAGACGCAGACACTTTTACAGTCCAAGGCTCGGTTCTCTGAAGCATTACCTCGGGATAAACCTCTCCCTCCGATGCCATCAGCAACAGAAGACGATACTATGCCTGATTCATCTAGCGTTGAGTCCAGAGGCACCGTGTCTACCACCCCAACGTCTGTCCATGAAGCCAAGTCTTCAGATAGCGATCAGCTCGCGGGCGAGTTCTGTGGCTACATTGAAACGACAGATGTTCCCCCAACGACGACAGAGCTGGACGAGGCCGCCGACTTGCCCGTATTAGACGTAAATGGGAACAGCCTACCATTCAAAAGCTTGTACTGGCCAAAGACACAGCAAGAAAGGGTCCAAGGGAAGAGGGTATTGGTAATATTCATCAGGCATTTCTACTGTGGTGTAGGGGCATTCCTTTTCTTCGCATAAGCACTAGACTGATAAGCACAGAATTGTCAAGAGTACATCAGACATCTTGGTCAAAGCCTGGGATCAGGGTCTTTGCCACCACGGACGTCCATTGTCATCATTGGATGTGGCTCCCCGAGCTTGATCCCAATGTACACTTCAGAAACATCGTGCCATTTTCCAATCTACGCCGACCCTACTAAACGTTTGTACAAAGTACTAGGAATGGCTCGCACTTTATCGCTCGGTTCAAAGGATCCTCAATACATTCAGCACAGTCTATTCGCCGGAGCGATGAAGAGCATTGCTCAAGGAATCAGTCGGCTTCCCAAGGGTGATATCGGTAAGGCAGGAGATTTGAAGCAAGTTGGTGGAGAATTCCTCTTCGAGGTCAAAGCAACCCAGGATGCCGCCGAGACGAAGAAACCAGGCAATCCTAGTCTTAAAGCCGTCCAAGTAACTTGGTGCCACAGGATGCGTAATACCCGCGATCACGCAGAAATCCCCGTCATCAACGACCTTTTGATTCCAGTGGACGGACATATCGAGAAGCCCGAACAGAAGGAATCACATGGGCGACCCCGAATAGAAAGGCGCTCTACGTTTGACAGCATCAAAAGGAGTCTCAGCGTCAAGCGACATAGCTGGATCGGACGACGACGAAGCTACAACCGAGAAAGAAGTAGAAGTGCGAGTCGTTCACCCTCCAGACTGGAAAAGGCCATCGAAATGCCAAAAGTAGAAGACATTGCATCGGCACCGGCTCCGATTGAAACCGTGGTAGAAACTCGAGAACCTAGTACGCCAAATTTTCCAAACGCTGCAGACCTCGACATCGAAGAACAAACTCCGTTGGTGGATAATTCGGATGTAATTGGAAAGCTCAACCCTGATGCGAACGATATTCAGGCGCTGCCAGCGATTAAATGAGCCTTTATGGTTTGTCTCGGCTGGTATTGGATTGGAAGGATATGCCGGGGCATTGCTTCCAATATGGTGCTTGTTGCAGATTTGGCGCGTTTTGGTTCAAGCAAGGGATGGCGCACATGGAGAGATGACTTTTGGATTTTCCACAGCATAGATACCCGGTCACAAAAGATGAACCCAATGTACTTAAGCGACTTATATTAGCCACACCAAAGGAATTACATTTACGTCAGCAACGAGTCACCAACGTTTATCTCTATTCCATTTCAGTAAAAATAAAAAAAGTTATATTAGTCTCAATGATGAGTTATTTTTCGTTTGAATCATCCAGATGGCAACGTTCTCCCACGAAGTGTTGCTGAGTTTTCGCATTCACTTATGAGCATCTCGGATCGACGTTGGGCTCCACACCCAAGCCAACTGATTCGGGTACTTTGCGATGGAGTCGCAGAACTGCCGAACTGACTCGAGGACGAGTAATTCGTCTGCTGCATTGGCCATTGGGATAGCTAAAGCTCGATCGCCAACGTCTGCTTTCAACATCCGTCATTGTGGTCATTGCTATATTGTGCCTCTTCCGCACTGACGAAGGCCATGTCGGAATATGATGGATGATGAATCCAAGGCTTCAGCTGACTTGCCAACATCAGGGGTCTCTCCGCCTAGTCCGCCGCCTCTTAACAAGAAAAGAAAATCACCAGCGCCGTTATCGCGCGGTGTCGCAAGTCTTACCCCCGAACAGTTGGCGAAGAAACGTGCGAACGATCGTGAAGCGCAGCGGGCTATCCGAGAACGGACCAAAAACCACATAGATCGCTTGCAGAAACGGATCGATGTCTTGACGTCGCAAAAGCCATACCTAGAATTGCAGGAGGTTCTGCGGCAGAAGCAAGCGATACAAGATGAGAACGATGAAATTAAGAAGCGACTGTCGTCTGTTATCGCGATTTTACAACCCCTGTCAGGGTCACAGGGCGCAGCTGGCGCAGATATTTCGTCTTTGCCCTCGTCGAACTTGACTTCGAATAGAGAAGGAGAAGCGGTGCACACTGAATGCCAAAAATTCCCGTCTCCTTCTGCAGATCCACCGAGCAGAGCAGCTATTCACAACCTACCGTCACCAATATCGTTTGCCTCCGAGATCCTTCCTCCCACCAACGTTCAATCTCAACATCGCCTTTGGCTGCAGGGAGGTGGACATGGGAACGAGCTGCAATCTTGGTCATCCGTCAATGCCTTCGAATGCCAGCGCAATTCACTACAACATGCTCTTGATTTGGATGGGTCTGGTGGTCAACGACTTCGCCTACAATTTCTGCTAGAAACACATCATCAGCTATCGAGAATACCCACATTACATCCTGGTGGTCTAGCCCGAGGAAATTCATCACCACCGACCCTTGCGCCTAGCCCGAGTCAACATTCTAGTCGATCACCGAGTCAACTAGGACTATCATTCCCTACCCATCTTCCACGCTGGGCTCTGATTTGCAACAATACAGGCCCAACCTGTCCCCTCGATCATATACTCCTAGATTTCATGAATGTCAAACGTCGCGAAGCTACCTCTCGTGGTAGTGTGTACTCATCCGAGCAACTCGGACCACATTATCCCTCGGTTTCGTCTCTTCTAAACAACAACGACCAACATCCCTCGGTTGATCCCCTCTCTAAGGTGTTCGCCGACATCATATCTAAGTTTCCCAACATTACCGGCCTCCCCGAAAAAGTCGCAGTCCTCTATAACATGTTCTTTATCATGCGCTGGCAAATTCATCCCACACTCGAGAATTTTCAACGCTTACCAGTCTACTTGCATCCAACCGCGTTGCAGGTTCAGTGTGCTCATCCTGCATGGGTCGACTACGTTCCTTGGCCAAGTATCCGAGACAAACTAATATCCGACCCATCGAAATATCCTTTCCAGGACTTCTTTGTGCCGTTCACAGCACGATTGTCGGTGAATTGGCCATATCTGGATACAGATACCCTGTTGATTAGTAACTCCGCAACACCATCATCAAAGGTGAACATGAGGGATGAACAAGGCAAAGGAGGTCCAGGGGCGAATGACCATAGTCGACCAACAACATCTCCAGAAATCGACGGTGAGCTGTTGATCAATCCCGTCTTTGAAAGACATCTGAGAGATCTTGGAAATTGGAGTTTAGGACCGGAATTTGAGACTCATCTTTCTGAGTTGGCGGAGGGAGTGAGAATGAAATGAATCCGACTGTGAGTCATTGGGATATCATTTTCCACAAGGGCTCAGTTAAGCAAGCGGTTGTCAAACAACTTTCTGTCTGATATTTGGGGATAACCTCTCCTCGAATCGACAGCTTTGGACTTTCCTTCTTACTCTGACATATTGGCCAAGCGGTTATACGAGGCATGAATTCACACGCCTCAATCGTCCTTACTGGAGTTAAAGGGGAAACGGGGACATGGCGTTGAAAGGGGTGAAGTTGGACACACTTCGAGATCGGGAGACTACATTCTGTGAAGTACAGCATATATCCCCTTTTTCTGTTTTTGAATAGGCGTCATCTAGAACGACAAAGCATAAGGATCAGCAAAATATGCTTTTCATCTTCGATATGCTTCCAAGGAACACGTCGAGCTCTTGGTACAAAAAGGCATGATGTACACAAAGAAAATGAATGATAATAAGCGGCAATGCACATACTCTATGAACAATCGAACGTCCAGCGGATGAAGATTTGTTATCAGGATAATTTACCAACCGTTCCTTCGTCCTGATGCATTTGCGCTCGTAGAATTGCAAATAAGGACGTAAGAACCACCGCTGTCAGTAATTAGTTAGCCTTTCCCTGATGAAGCTTCCGGATAACGTAGATCTTATAGAACAGTACAGTACATAATTACATAGTGTTACCATTAAAAAGGTTACTGTAATAGGTACGCTGGGAGCGATTCACAAGCCAAATCCTATGCACTCGGGAATACCATAGTAATCAAAGCTATATCGACACATTTTTCTATGATCATCGAATACCTAGGAAAATATATCCTATCCAACAGATTCTCGAATACATAACTAACTAACATATAATAAAACTAATATGTACAGTACCTTCTAACCCTCATCACCCAAAGCCCCTCGCCGATCGCCCGCATACTCCATCCGGACCGCCCGCACCAACTACCGTCCCAATCAGTCCACTGGACATACAGTAAGTATTACGGTTACAGTACTGTACTACATGCATACATAGTACTCTGTTCCCTCAGAGGTAGCGGAGGCAGCCACACCACTTCCCTCACACAGCCTCAATCTAATGAACCCTAGGCTTCACTCAGCTTTGATTGCAAGGTGCGAAGGAAATCACTCATGTATCAAACCACCCACTCCTAAAGTACATTAATACTGCTCGCAATGATGTGATTGATGCAAGTCAGGCTGAGGGTGAGGCTGATGTACAGTATCTGTTGGCCCCTCCACCCTCCTCCAGGTCTTGTTTCTAGGCCACAATCCGCGGTTCATTTATATACTCCATGGTCACCTGCGAACCTTGCCCGACCCTTCTGCTCCTCTCAACTCAACTGCCCCTCCATCGATAACACCTATCGTGAATTCGTCACACATATATTATTTGCTGAGGCATGCTTCTGTGCTGTACTTGATTTTGTCGACGAGTCGTGTTACAGGAGCTTTGACATTTTGTTGTCGTGAAAATGATAGTTATATCTTAAGTTACTTTGGAACTGTTTGCGCTGAATCGAATTCTCGATCTATTATTCTGCTTTTGACGTTTGACATCTTCATCCGTGCTCTTGGGCATCGTCCAAAGTCATAATTTCATCGCTGCTGTCCACCTGCCAGATCCTCATACCAAAGAGAAGATGAGCGACGATCGTTATCGTGATCCATATTACTCGCCTCCTTCGACAGCTCAGTCACAGAGTCGCTATGGAAATAGTGGCTTGACTACAGTCGATCGGGGTTATACAGCTTCAGGGTATGGATATGGGGGATCTTCTGGTCAGGTCAGTTCTTCTGTTCTTGATTTGGATGCAATGGGTGGTTGAGGCGTTACGGGGTTTGGGTTCTATAACTATTGGTTTTTTTTTTTCTTTTTTTTTTTTTTTTTGATAACATACGTGTATTTCCTTATGTTTGCGATCCCTCCGATTTCTTTCTTTGTCTCGTTCCCTCTGTTTTGATTCATTGTTCGGGACCAAAATGAAAATGAACTGTTGAAGCCATAATATTTTCATTTTAATAACTCATACTTACCCTCGCTGCTAGACCTACCTTCCACCCAACCCATCTCAATACAACACCCAACCTTCCAGCAGCGCTACATACTTAAGTCCCTATGACTCCTCATCCCGCCATCCATCATCCTCACATTCCACCCATCGTCACCATCACCATCATCACCAAGGTGATAAACATCGATCTCGTTCCCGATCCCGACGTTCTAGGTCATCTTCATCATCCTCCAGCTATGAAGGTGATGATAAAACCAGACGAGAGAAGAAGGAAAAGAAAGCTGCAAGAAAGAAGGAGATTGCAGCTGGTTTGATCGGTGCAAGTGCGGGGGGGTTGTTAGGGCATGAGTTAGGTGATGGTGGTATTGCCACGACTTTGTTAGGTGTCGCTGCTGGTGCACTTGCAGGAGATCAATTGGAGAAGAGACATGAACGGTATGCACAGTTCTAATTGTTTCCAATTTCATATATCTACAACATCAACATCCTGATAATCATCCCTCCCCCTTTTTTTCACTAACAAATCCCCCGCAACAGCAAAAAGTCCCAACATCGAGGTTCCAACCGTTCACGATCTCGATCCCGTCGTCCTATTTCAAGAGACCAAGACAAAGAAAACGATAGAGAACAATCGTCCCGCAGCGATCGTCAACGTGCCCGATATGATGACGACGATACTTATTTCTCGGATGACTACCCTTCTGATGACGGATATCGGAGGAGGCATAGTGAGGAGAGGAGGAGAAGGAGGAGGAGTTAGGGCCAGACATGGAGAAAGGAATGGGAAAGGGATCGTTCTGGATTGGACTTTTTGGGGGAGGATAACAAACGAAGATCACAGTAAAGTTATGGTTATGAACTGTACCCATGTATTTCGGAAGCAATGGAAGAATGTAAAGGGAAGTAATATATAATATACCAACAACTATACTGTACTATAGCCATAGCTATAGGTATAGCAATAGCATAGCATGACTAGGCACCTAGGTATATAGTAATATGTAGTATATTCATCGCGATACTGACTCAGTTACTGACCTTACCAATACAAATTTCATTTCAATAAATAACATATATTACAGTATTATTTCCTTTCAAATCAATTCAACCCCCTTCCCCTCTCTAGTTGTTACGAACAGACCTTTATAGGCAAAGCATGCCCAATCCAAGCCCTAATTAGTAGGCTGGATTATTGCAGTGGCGACCTTTTTGGGGTTTATAGTCTGACTGTTTATTGCTTTCAAGGTAGTCCTAACACTTCCCCTCTCTATTAATATTAATATTAATATAACTAACTTATAACTTATAAGTATAATGTTATATATAACTATATATATCAGTATGTATGTATCATCCTTCCATTAAATATATTAGTAAATATGTAAATATTTAACTATTCCCCCCCTTTCCCCGCCCCTGCCGGTTTCCCTTTCTCAAAAATACATCCATAACTACATAATAGTATATAACTACTTATATAGTTATAGTATACTCTGAGTAAGGAGATAGAGAAGATAGGTATGAATAGGTAGGTATAAAACAATAACAACGATATAAACCAAGTATCTACATAGTATATAAGTGTCATGGTCTGCTGCGTTG